>JANBPO010001167.1:749790-1185686 GCA_024336825.1 Amorphophallus titanum
ACGACATGAAAGTTGGAGAACTTCCTTTCCACGGCAAAACACTTCCCCCACATTTTTCTTACATTTTTCTGAGCCCATTTTACCTGCTCTCCTTGCCCTCCATTAGAGCTCTCAGTTCTGCCTACGTTGTTCTATAGAACTGAGCCACGTCTGTTTTCACATCCCATGCCCAAAACCCCCATTGCACGCCACCCCTCCACTTCTCCCCAACCATCCCACGACCCTAACCTATCCACCAGAGAAAACCCCGCCCCAAAAGCCACCTGGAAGCCCAAGTTCAATCCCTTTCTTCCACCCCCTATCCTGCTGCTAGCAGACGAACCAGAACGCTCAAGGGTCTGCTCCAAAATTTGCCATGACCACCACGGTGCTCGGTTGCAGCTGATATTCTATGGGCATCCCTGGGACGTCTCCACCAGCGTGCATTCCAAATTTCGTGAACAACGGATGAGCCCAGGGTCACGTTCCAGCCATATCTTCCTGTTGTTCACCTGTGCCAGTGCAGATCGGCTAGCAGTTTGCCCACCGTTTGAGATCACGCCAGAGGTCCACGTCAGCGCCGTCGGCGTCCACCTTCCTCCAGAGTGATCATCATCTACTGCCGCCCACCTCCAGGGACTGTTGCTCCATCCTGGGCGCCCGGGACTTGCCTTCCTTGCTACTGGATCCAGACTGGTCCATGGTTGCAGCTCAATCTAGTCAGTTCGCAGCGGTACACGTGGACGACGAGCTTCACCGACTCAGGACCCATCACCCCTCATCTCACGACTCCAGATCGATGTGTTGCCTTTTACCTCCCTGTGAGGAGTGGGCACTGTTTGGGTTGTATCTCTTTTAATTTTATACCGGGGGTCGTGTGACTTGGTTGGGCTTCTTCCCCACGCCCTGAGCGTGGAGGTATGCGTCTGCTACTTCCTTGGTTTAGCCTACTCATTTAGTATAGTTTCTTGACGCCGCTGCTTGTGAGATTATAGGCACCTAGCTCATTTATTTATTTATATCACTGTTGTGGTGAGAGAGAGTGACCGTCCTGTGACTCATCCGAATCACGATTGTGGAGTTTACCACCCTAAACCCTACCAGTTTTTCAACCGTGCGGATCGACGCGCTTCCCACTCTTGGGATGCCTGTGAGCTCGAGTTTCTTATTGTTTGGCATGATACTCCTCATGGGAGTTCTAGGTGTCGAGAATACGCCATTTGACATATTAAGTTGTTGCTGGTCTTAGTGGTCCATTAGCTTCGTAGTCATGTAGAGCCATAGCTTGCATGGCGTCCTGCATCATCCTCCCTCTTTCTTGATCAGTTGGCTGAATTTCTTCCTATCTCCTGTCATATGCCTAGAGCAGCCAGTGTCCAGATACCAATGGTTGTGCTCAGCTGCTAGGCATTCTTGTAGAGAGCAGATCAAGCAGAGAGTTTTGGAACCCAAGCAGCTCTGGGTCCATAATCATTGTTGAAAATATGCAACAGAGACTTAGGAATCCAAACTTGCTTTACAGTTTGTTTCTTTTGATAAGAGGAGTAGTGAGGACTGGTATGTCCAGGTCTGTTGCATGTAAGGTAGATAGGTTTTGCTGGATGCGGGCTAGCCTGCAAAGGGGTCTGCCCCCTTCATTGGGTGCCTTTTGGGCCTGCGACACTTATTGAGCTGGTTCCCTTTCTTGCATGAACTCAGCAAGATTGGGGATATTGTCATTCTCTTCCCTTGCTTGAGGAGGGATAGCCACAGGCAGAGCTAAAGGGCTGCTCGCTTCCTTCGCTAGTCGGCTTTGCAGGGGAGCTGGTTGTTTATCGCTCTTTGACAACAAGAACTCGGCAAACGAATGGGCACTTTGGCCGCTTGATTCTCTAGAGTAGAGGCCCAGCGGAGGGGGGATCTTTGCACCCTTAACCTTGGGTCGGAGAATGTGGTACGACTATTCTCCCTGGAATAGGATATTGTGGTCAGCCTGCCGAGGACATCCCCATTTTTTTCTCGATCTGGTAGCGTGTTGGGAAGTAGAGGCTTCAGCCTGGTTGGCCTCTGTCGGTTCGAGGCATATTTCTTCCTCTCCCTCGTCCAAGGACAAAGCGATGTCAAAAAATGCTATCAGGGTGTTGCAGGACAACACTACTTCACCCTTTCTCTTATTCTTGGATTTTCTCTTCTTCTTCTTTTTCTTATCTTTAGTGGTAAGTGGCTGCCCATGAGGGAATTTGCCCCAGAGAGGAGGCTCTGCTTCCGCTTCCGCTTCAGCTTTGGCTTCGGCTTCGGGGGCGAGCTTGAGGGACTCAAACTATTCCCAAGGGACATACTCTTTCAGCTCGACAGGCCAGACCTCAGACTGTTCATATTCCTCGAGCTCGTCGATGAGGGCCTGGAGCTACTTGACTACAGGGCTGACCTCCTTGTGCACCCACAGTGGGGTAAGTTCCTTCTTGTTGTGGGTGAGGCGCCTCACGACTAGCCGGGGGGTCGTGCCATGCCACACTGGGGTTACTGGCGACGGTACAGGCTGAGGTGTGATGCCCCTTACATAAACCCCCGAGCTAGGTCGGGGTGTCATACTTCTCCCTCTTGTCCTTGCCGGCGCGGCTTGCCAATCTCCTTGGTTTTGGGCCGGCGTCAAAACAAAAGCTTCATAGGTGTGCTGGGTGCTGGCCTCTGATAGCTCTTCGGGTAGCTGTTGGTACAATGACACTATGTTGATAGTTGTAGCCAGGTTGGGCATCTCATGCGGCTGCGGAGGATCCACCTTGAGCTCTCCCATGTCCATTTCTCCCTTCTTAATCAAAGACTCAATGAAATCCTTGAAGACGTAGCATTTCTCGATGGTATGTCCAACTATCTGGTGATACGGGCAAAAGCGAGGATCGTCTTTCTTTCTCAGGTCACCTGGCCTTTTCGGCTCTGGGAGTGCGACCTTGTTGTATTTGGTAGCCCACTCGAACAGGACTCGAGTTTTGTCTCGGGGGAGGGAGTAAAGCTTACTTCTCATCTTCTCCCGCAGGGAGGGGTCTTCTCGCCGATCGGCAAGCTTGGCCTGGAGGGGCTTGGCCACTTCCTTCTCTTTCTCGTTTTGCCTCTCAAAGGCCTTGAAGTCCACCGCGTGAACTTCTGGCGGTGTCGTGTTGTGTCTCCTCTGGACTTGATGTCTGGTTGTTTAGTTTTAATGATGGCAATAGTGTGTTGACTTCATTTTGACTATGCATTGACTTTATTTTGACTACGGTAACACTGTTACTTTAATGTCTTTATTTCAGTCAGTTTGTGCTTAAGTTAATGCATGAACATATTGTGTGTGCAAATAGGTCGATGCTAGTATGTGCCTATTGCGTATGCAGGTCTGTGCACATTTACTGCAGCACATACTAAGGTCGATGCTAGTATGTACTTGTTGCGTATGTAGGTCTGTGCACATCACTATAGCTCATCTAAGGTCGATGCTCATTTGATCTTCAGTTAACTAAGGTCGATGCACATCTTGCCTTAGTCACACTAAGGTCGATGTACATCTTGTCTTAGTCACACTAAGGTCGATGCACATCTTCCTTTAGTCTTACTAAGGTCGATGCACATCTTGCCTTAGTCTTACTAAGGTCGATGCACATCTTCCTTTAGTCTTACTAAGGTCGATGCACATCCTCTCTTAGTCTAACTAAGGTCAATGCACATGAAGGCATCGGGTCAGAGCACTTTACTCTAGTGGTCAGAGCACATGTCCATTGTTGCATGCAAAGGTCGATGCCAGTGGTCTGCATTTCATGCTTAAGGTCTGTGCATACCATACATAGTTTAAACTAAGGTCTATGCATCTCCATGTACTCTCATCTGTCATCCACCTCGAATCTAAACAGAGAAAAGTAGAAGATCAGAAGGAAGTCTACTAATCCGACCCAACATCAATACAAGACTCTGAAGCCCTTACCTGGAGGCGCCATCATCCGAGAAGGATACTCCTCAATGTTTGCCTCGGTCATCAACTCAGCGATGGATCGGTGATTCTTCTGAAGAAGGGTAGTCTTCTTCTCCACCTCTGGGGAGGTCACAGCCTACTTCCGAGGAATGTTTGGATGGAAATTGGGCACTAATGGGAAGGTCCAGGACTCACTACCCAAGGCCGAGCCCACCCAGAAATACTGGGTCTTCTAGTCCTTGAGGGAAGAATCCCTCGCAGAGAGGGTCACGCAACTCCTCCCCCTCTTCGCCTGGAGATAGAAGAAGCCTTTGTCCGTATGGGCATGCTCTTTCAACTCGAAAAAGGCATGAAAAAGGTCCAACAAAGTGTCGACGCCACACAAGCGGCAAAGAAAGATGAAGGGGAATATGAAGGTGTAAGAATTGGAGACCAACTGGACTGGAGCTAGTTGGTAGAACTGAAGTAATTCGGCGACAAAAGAATGGAGAGGTTGGTGGAACCTGCACTTCCAGGCCAAGAGGAAAGAACAGAAGAGACCGGAGCGAGTGTCCAAACTAGATTTGTGAGGCTCTGCCGGAGAAAAATAGTACCGCCATGATAACCCGTACCGACCCTCCAACCGCATCACCTCGCCCTCAGTTAGCTCACTGTGGAGAGGCTCCGACAACACCGTGAAAACCCTTGGGGACTGCTCGACTTCTCGCCCCTCGGCCTCAAGATGCCGGCCCGCCATGAAATAACAAGAAGATCTAGAGGAAGAGGAAGAAGGCACTGAGCCAGATGATTTAGCAGGGAGCAGAAGTTGGCTGATCGCCATCGCCATAGCCCCCATGAGCTCTACAAAGGCCGCCGTAACTCTTCACTCTTCTAAGTTACCCTCGCAGTGCATGAGCCTCCCGCGAATGCAAGGATGGCGGAAAGAAAAACCCTAGGCGATGGAAGTTTGGAACAACAGCACGCGCTATGCTTATAAACCACCCGTGGGAAGCAGCGCGACGTTCCAGTCTTCAAAAAAGGGAGCTCCACACATCAATTCGTAACGATTATCATCATTACGGGCATATCCCTAGGACAGCCGCATTAAGTGGCCCCTGTCAAAGAAAGTCCCCATTGAATTCGAGCTGCTAACATCTTCCCCAAACGCTACTCGATCGAGCCTAACCTTAGCTCAGGTGTAAGGGGGACAAGTGGAGAGGGGGAATTCTATAGCCCAGAAAGGATTGACAAAATGAAGTCCCACCAGACTGAAAGAGGCCCAGTCCTTATGGTGATAGCCCCTCTCGGGGCCCACTAGCTTCAAGCCCGATAAACCTACTCAGATCAAGCGCTTCCTAGGTGACCTACGGGTTCAAAAGTCTGAGCGTCAGATCGATCGGAAAAGTCCCTTCGGGACCTTGCATCCAACCTGAGCCTCCTGCCTATCGCTCGGGAGACCCCCTTGAGCCAAGGCCCCGTGCTCGGGCCAACTGATGGAAGCTTATCTATGCGACCGTTACGTGCCCTTTATATGTAGCAGAATCAAGAGGATAACGGAAATCAAGAGTCCTGGGTCATAAAGAACCCAAAATGAGGACGTAACCTCCCCTAAAACTCCTCGGCTCACAGGGCTCTAATGTTCCATTGGTCACTATATAAATCTGGGAGGCCCTCTGGTGAAAGGTAAGTGCTCCTAAGTAGCACTAACCCTGAGCAAGAGCCACTCCATCACTTGCCGGAGAGGAATCTCGCACCCCCATCTCCTCCTCACCCCTCTACTTTGCCCTAGAGCTCTACTACATTGGCTGACTTAAGCATTAGAGGGTTTTCCCCAGGGATCTATCCCTGGGCACCCCTAACTCGTTTCCCTCTTTGCAGTTCTCACAATCGTGGTCATCATCCACAGCTCAGTGACAGCGCGGGATCACCCCTCTTCAGAGGGTCTCCTGGCAAAGAACACCAGCAATGCCAACCCTGGAGGCATCGCAAGAGACCTCAAACACCTTTGTGAAATCTGGAAGTCTAAGAATAGGTGCCTGAGTCATGCGCTCTTTGAGGAGCGCAAATGCAGCCGAGGCGACCTTTGTCCATTCAAATGTCCCCTTTCGGATGCAATCAGTGATAGGGGCCATGATGGAACTAAAGCCTCGAATAAACGGTGATAGAAGGTCACCATTCTGTGGAAGCTACGGACATCATGAAGAGTACGAGGCTCAGGCCACTCCACTATAGCCTTGACGTTCTCCAGGTTGACGGAGACTCCCTCGCTAGACATGATAAACCCTAAGAAGGTGACCTGACTAGTTATGAAAGCACATTTCTTAGGGTTGGCATAAAGGCTCTCTCTCCGCAGGATAAGACAGACCTGCCTCAGATGGTCTAAGTGGGCCTCCCAGGTGTGGCTATAGATGAGAATGTCATCAAAGTAAACTACCATACAAACTCCAATCAAAGGTTGAAGGACCTGGGTCATCAACCGCATAAAAGTGCTGGGAGCATTAGTCAGCCAAAAGGGCATGACCAGCCACTCATAAAGACCATCCTTGGTCTTAAAGGTCATCTTCCACTCATCACCTGGCCTAATCCTCACCTGGTGACAGCCACTCTTCAAATCGATCTTAGAAAATATAGTGGCTCCTGCCATCATATCAAACATATCATCTAAGCAGGGAATGGGAAATCTATACTCCGCTATGATCTTGTTGATTGCACGGCTATCCACACACATCCTCCAAGTGTCATCCCTTTTAGGGGCAAGCAAAGCAGGGATGGCACACAGACTCATACTCTAACGAAGAGATCCCCTCATCATCAACTCATCGACCTGACGATGTAGCTCAGCGTGATCAGTGGGGCTCATCCTATAATGTGGCAGGTTAGGCAATGAGGACCCCGGAATCCGGTCGATAGCATGCTGAATGTCCCGCATGGGTAGGAGACCCTCGGGCAACTCATCAGGGAATACATCGGCAAACTCCCGAAGGACATCAGCAACATCTGGGGAGGTGTCACTCTCTGTCTCTCTCCCCACCTCTCGAACTACGATGGCAAAAATAGGATCCCCTCTAACCAGGTCTCGCTCTAACTCCCGGGAGCTAACCAACATCAACCTCTGAGGTGAGGGAGAATCCAGAGTGGGGACATCTGAAGATACGGCCGTAGTCTGGGCAGGAGATAGGTTATTAGGACCTCAGACAGAAGGACTCAGTGTACTAGGCCCAGTGGGACCCCGGATGGATGGGCTCCTCAGCTGTGAGGGGCGAAGAGTAATCCGATGGCCATTATGGTCAAATGTGCAAGTGTTTGACCAGCTATGGAGGGTGGCATCTCGAACGAACAACCAAGGCCTCCTAAGGATAACACTGCCTACCTCCATAGGTAATACATCACACCAGATCTCATCTTGGTAGGCAGGAAACTACAATGGCACTAGACATTGCTGCCTGATCGGGATGGAAGTGGAGTGCACCCAAGACACATGGTAAGGGGAGGGATGGTTCATGGGGGTCAACCCAAGGCATGTCACAGCACCCATGGAAATAGCATTAATGCAGCTCCCGCTATCGATGATCACCTTGCAGGCTTTGCCACCCAGCCTGCAGAAGGTATGAAAAATGGTGGTGCGATGCTAGTTATCACTCACCTGAGGCTGGGCCAAGATACAATTGACAATGCCCTACTGCACATCGTCCTGGTACTGCGTACCCTGGACATCCACTTGCTTACCATCTAGCAGCTCATCAAAGAACTCCTCCACCAGCTCTTGGTCAGCCTCGTAACTGACTGGCACAATCCCAGGGGAAGGCTCACTGGCTGAAACATCTCCTATGACTAAAGAAGATCGGGTAGGACAACTGGCCGCATAATGACCAAACCCACCACACCTATAACACTCCTGATGGGACCCAGTGCCCTAAGGTGCTCCACCAGTCATCAGCCCATTTCCCTTGTCATCACGACGGGCTGGGGGCGGTGGAAGGTGTGGTCTGGGAAGGAGGGGCTGCTTTCCCACGGGGTAGGGGGAAGAGCCTAGGGTCGAGGGGGAAAGTCCCTCGGAGGGTGAGGACGGGGCCTAGGAGTAGTGGGGTCCTAGCGAATGGGTTCCTATGGATGAGCCACCAGTCCCCTAGGATATGGTCTAGGCACAGTATGAGGATCCGGTCCACGATGATATATGGGTGCCAGTCACTGGACTGAAGTGAACTCAGACTCGAACTACTCCAACTCGAGAGCGACCTGATAAGCGTCCTCTAGGGTCGTCACATGGTAGCAAAATAACTCATACTGATAATGTAGCCACAGACCCCGACGAAAGTGAGAGATGGTCATGGTGCTCTCCTCTGTGACCCCACATCGCAAGAAGTATTCATCAAAATTGGTGATGTACTCTATCACAGTTCGATCCCCTTGGCTGAGACCCTACCACCTATCAATGAGTCTCTGACGGTATGTGACAGGAAGGTACTTTTGCCTAAGCTTTACCTTCATGTCATCCCGTGTCCGACCTGGTTAAAGGCGCTATTCCAGTAACTGGCGACCTACAGAAAGGCGCTGTTTACCTGTGTTTCCTGATTTTCAGAGTTTTCACAATAACCTGTCAATTACAGCATGTAATGTAGGTTATACATATTTGGCACTATATTCCATTCCGTGAGTATAGTCCCACGTTTCTCGGTATTTTATATCGATTATACCCTCAACTCTCTGTGACTTATGAGCTCTCTATTGAACATTCCGTTCCTTTGGACTAGCGAGTTTGTCATAGGGACCTCCGTTAGTCTCTGCTAGCCTTGGATTCCCTCAAGGCAGCCGAGCTGGTTGTACCACTAAAACCCATGATACATGATGATTGCCATGTCATCTCTCCCTCTCCACCTGGTCGCAGCCCTCCCTTCCCCACCCCTGGCAGTGACCCCAGCAGCCCCACACACCCCTCCCAACCTCCAAACCCTCCTATGGTCGCACCACACTCTCCCTCCCCATCCTAGGGTCATCCAACCCCTTTCTGCCACTCCTACTCTCACACTCTATCACCCTGCCTTGCACCAGTTCGCAGACAGCAGTCAAGGGACAAGTTGTAGAGCCTACCTCAGAGTCATCGCACATCTTCAGGTGGCATATCATACATTTCTGGAAAGCTCATCAAGGCAGCTTCACAGGCGAGAAAATCTCACCTTCATCAGTCATCACTGCTGTCCAGGGGAGCCATTCTCCCCCGACTGCGCAATGAGGCTTGGGCAGGGAACCTGAGCCCAAGAGAAGATGTGACCACAGCTGCTCCTATGCGAGTTTGGACATGATTTTTGGCTGAGATATTCCCCTCCAAGTCCCTTGCCAGCCCAAGAAGAAGGGCACCATTTGGACTACAGAACTCCCCATTCCAGCCTCTCTCCCCAGAGTGCGCAGGTCAGTCCAGTAGAGCCCGTTCGGTCCACCCTCCACTTCTCTCTACCTCGCCCTCTACTTCGACCTCCCTTGGGGGCCTCGTTGGGTTTTGCTTGAAGAGGACTCTCCTATAGTAGCATCAACACCAACCTCGCCTTCATCGAACCTCTGGAGAGTTTATGGCAGTAGTTTTCTCAAGCCCCTGTGGTTCTGGGTACTACACACCCAGTCTCCAACTGTGAACCTGTGCCCGATTGCAGACATGACCTCGGCCGTTCCTGTAAGGTCTCTGGCGCGCCCTTCAGAGGAGGTCATCTTCATCCCATCCCCTTCGCGTTCCAGGAAGCGGGAAGCCATTCGCCCACCGGATCACCTTGTACCGGTCGTCTTCCCCAGCCTGCGCCGGCCGTACTCACCAGAATCTGGTTGGACCCTATCCTACTGCTCAGTTTGCCACTCTCTACTCTGACCTCCTTTCAGAGCTCCATCAGATCCTACTAAAAGATGACTTTCCCTCGAGTACGTCAGCACTGGTCCTGCCTCAAATCGACATCCTAGCTGAGAGTACAACCCCAACCAAGAGCTCTCTGGTTGGTCAGGATTGTCACCTATGTAGCTCCGCGGGATTCGGAGGCCTAGCTTCATCGGGGCTTGGAACACGACGACTCTTCATTCTGGTGATTCTCCATTCGACCATCTTTCCGGTGACACCAAGCCTACTTTCGTCAGACATCCCAGCAGAGAGTACTGCCTCTGACAAGGCTGTAGTTGCAGACAGCCAGAGCAGTGGCTCAGTCTGCATAGGTCACATATCGATCTCCCTCAGCCACACCGATTCCCCTTTCCCGTCTGGCCAGCTGACTGCCCCTCCCTGTGTGGAGGTAGTTTTGGGTGTAAACAAAATTAACCCCCACCCTGAGATCCCCCTCTTGTGAGAGGTGTAGTGATTGTACTAGCAGGTCACCAATCGAAGCTACATCGGCGCGGCATGCGGGTGTGTACTCACGCCTCCCCGCTTGCCATCGTCTCCCGCCAGGATCGGCGTCTTCATGCCAATCAGGTGAGCTTCTAGTTCCCTCTATTTTCTGGCTTATTTTGCTTAACTAGTATTGTTTCTTAGCTCCGTCGGACGGTGAGAGAGTGCCCGATCTAAAATTCATCTAATTGAGTGCCACCGCGGGGTGAGTTATGAGAGCGACCATCATACCCACGCTCTCGGTGTGCTGGTCGCCCATTGAATTAGGCATCCTAGGCCCTTTGGGGGTCCACCCTAAGCTAGCCATACCCCAGAACATCAAGGTCCCACTTTGGACCCTCTCCACTATCAGCGGTCCATCTACAGACCTAAGTGTGCGCTACGCGGGTGAGCCCGCTTGTGCGATTTCACCGAGTCCATTGCGTTGCTTGTGAGTCTAGGTCTGAGGCTTTTAGTGTCAATCCCCTTAGCATGAGCCCTCGACAGTAAAAGAGGTATATCAAAAGACGTCACCAGAAGGATCGATTAGGCCGGTCTGGAAAGTGGCCTTTCTAGCGTTGAGGAAGCCTTCGGGCTCGTCCTTTGCCTCGTACCCTTTGCTGTCTTGGATTCACAATTTGGGCGTCAATTTGGGCTCATCGCCCATTTCCCCTAGGTCGTCTCACGTCATAAAAATTTTAATGATTCAAGAGATTATGCAGATAATAAAATAGAATTGGAAAACCGCTGCAAGAGAGGGAGATACCATCCCGTGACCCGACCCGGGCACGAGAGAGAGAGCCGACCACCCTTGACTCGTTACCGGTTTCTCAACCGCGCACGTCCGATCGCTTCCCTCGCGTAGGACGTACCCAAGCTTGCTTAGAGTCCCAGTCGGTCTTGAGTCCGTGGGTCCGTCCCGCATCATTGACTAGATGTTGGAGTCTAGCCAGGCCGCTCAGGCAGAGCTTGAGGGGTGCCTGGGGGAGTCTGAGGCAGCTCGTGCTGAGGACCGACGGCAGTTGGTCCAGCTGGGACAGGCCCTTACTGGCATGGAGCACGACCGAGACCACTTCCGGCCACAGGCTGATGCCGCCGAGGAGCGGGCTGCCAAGCTAGCGGTGGAGTTTCGGGCCATGAAAATCTGCACCCAGGAAGCTAAAGCGGAGGCCGCCACCCTACATTCCTCAATGTTGGTGGCGGGCGAGGAGGTAGTGGAATGGTTATGCTCTTCCTTGGCTTACCGAGGCGAGCTAACAGAGGTGGCCTTGGAGTTCTACGGGCCAGCTCGTGACTGTGGCTTTCGAGAGGGATGGAGTACCGCCATGAAGGCTACCGCAGATAACCTCGGTCGTGTGCCCCCCTCGCTCTCCCCCTTCGTCTCCTTATGGCCAGGAGGCTGATGGTGGTAAGGGGGAACTTGAGGACGCTGGAGCTGAGGGGTCGGTGCCGACGCCAAGCACAGAAGAGCGAGCACCCGTGGATGCCTCGGAGGCTGGGCGCCAGGTGGTGAACCTGGTCGAGGACTTGCTCCCCATTGGGGCTACTGACGCACGTGAGCCTGATGAGACTGGGGCATGTGACGATGTACTTTGGGAAAACCCTTAGAAGGGTGTCCCTACTTACTCATTTTGATGTTTTCCTCCATTTCTGTCTAGGTGGTAGTTTTCTTTGTGTAAACTTTTTACTCTGGAATGGAAATCTTACCTTTATTTTGCAAATCTCGAGATCTCTTCTATGTATCTCCCTCCTTTTTGAACGACTGCGAGATCCCCTGGGGATACGAAGTGGTGCTACTGAGGGGACATTGAAAGAGAGTGACTTTCGGAGACCTGTCGCTTCAGTTTCCAGAGATTTGCTTAAGGCGGTAGGAATCCTCACACTTCTGGGGACTTCATTTCCCTATAAATAGGGGGCTTCGGGGTACCCTTGAGATCATCCTTGGAGTAGCGAGCTTTGAGGAGAGCCTTCCGGTGAGATGTCGTCGGGCGAATCTGACACTTCATCAGATGACGAGTCTCTGCAGGCTTGCCACCAACCCTTGATCCTTAGGAGAGACCCTCCACCAGCTCCTTGGCGGCCGTGGCCGGAACTGGGCGCACGTGGTCCTGTTTTCGAACAGTATCAGAACGGATACTTAGATGATTGGTATGAGGCCTTGGAGAAGGTCAATCGCCTGTACGCCGATCGAGGAGTCTTACTCCTCGAGCCAGACAGGTTTCATCCTTGAGAGGATGACAGATAGTCTTGTACTCCCTTTTCCTTCGCTTGTTTCCTCTTGCTGTCTTATTGTTCTGTAGTAGTAACCGTCCTTCTTGCACTCGCATGTACGTGATGAGGCACTTTCCTGAGGTGAGGGATGTGTTTTACCATCGAGAGAGGGCGTCGGACGGGGTGGCAGGCCTCGTCTTCCAGTTTGTAGGCATGGCCAGCGTTCTGGGTCAGCTTTCACAATGGATGGACCTTGTTGTTCCACTGTCCGTCGTTGGTCCGCTTTTGCGGATGAAAAGGGATCCAAGGTGATCCTGGTTGGTCCACTTCCGCGGAACAAAACGGATGCGAGGTGTCCCTCTTCTCCAGCATAGGCGCCTTCTACTGTTGGTCCGCTGCCTAGGAACATGCGTGCGGTGTGAAGGTCGCCCACCACCGCCATGGGGAGCCAAGGGCAGGAGCAACCCTCCTTTTTCTTACTTATACATCTGTAAGATGGCTTCAATAAAGTCTTTTTGATGCCCGGGCGATCTTTGTATCTTGACCGAGGGACGAGATCTCTTGTATTCTTTGTATCTTGACTTAAGGAATAAAATTTCTCTAGATTTATTTTTGAATGTGTACCTTTTCAATGAGAGACATTCGCATGGTATGCTTCTGGTTATTTTTCTGTGTGCGTGCCCTCGCAGTACTTACATCTCTCCTTTTGGTGAGGGACCCTTGAGTCACCTTCTAATTTTCAAGGGGAGCAGTGCTCGCAATAATAATAATAATAAATATTATAATAAATAAATAAATCTTAATATGTGACAAATGAATAAAAAACAAAAAAACATATGTAATAAAAAAGGGGAAAATAGCAAAACCACCCACCAAGAAAGAGAATCCATAAAAAGAAAAGGAAAATAAAATAACAAAAAATATATAAACAGAAAATCCCAAATAAGAGACATATTAAAACTCACACTATAGCCCCGTTTCTCCCCGTGACTCGGTGCTGAAGGAACAATAACGCTACCCCTTGTAAGCTGGGCTTGAGTCTCGGGAATTAGCCCCAAATGGCCACGACTCTGCCTCACCTCGGGCTGACATTCTGACTAGACCGGACTCGTTTGCCAAACTGGATCCTTGTCGGATCACCATTAAAATTGCCGCGTACTCGGCAGACATCTGAACGGATTTATCTCGATTTTCACCGCATTCTCACCACGGACTCCCGTCCGAATATGAAAGGGTTTGTGACTAACCGATATGTCTGATTGCCCGTGTCTCGGCACAAGCTCTTGTGTGATTCATTCCTACCTCTTTCTTTTGTAATTAGCATTAATTCTTTTGGGCGTGGGGCCCCTAGTTTCGGCAATTAATCAAGGGTGTTCCCTCGTATGGGGGATGTAAATGACGTCGTGGCCTTTATGGCGTGACGGGATTTGGTCCCGACCCGAACCACACAATTACCTGACGAAGTTAGATAGAGCGCACCATGGGTTCCTCGGAGCCCGAATAAATCGTCACTTCAGTGACTAGCACGCGCTCGCACTAAATAGACAAATAAACACACTAACAAACGAATGGAAAATCGAGTGAATTTTAGTGCGTCCATAGAGGGCCCTCAAGTGCTGGTTCTCCTTCATAAGAGTCTCAAGAGTCACCTCTTGGACTTCATTGTCTGGAGGGTCATTGTTGACTGGCTCCGCATTGACGGGGGTGGCACGATCCTCGACGGGAACTTCCTCCCCTCGTGTCGATGCCTGAGGTCCGGCAGAGGTGCCGATGTGGCTGACGGGAGCCGACTGCTGGGTTGGGTGACGTGGCCTCCTGAGTTGCGATATAGGCTAGTTCAGGTCATCAATCTGAACCTCAGGCTGGTGCCCGGTGGCATAACATGCGAACACCTTGACTGCGTCACTGAGGAGCTGGACCGTCAGCTTCTTCTGAGAGTGCCTCTTGGGGCGGATGGGTGTCCCCAGCCTATCAAAGACTAAGTTGTGTTGCGGAGGAGTCTCCGTCAGGGCATCTGCCTGAGGAGAACTCAAGGCTGGATGTCGGTGGGGCTCGGAATGAGCCCGTCTCTATCTTCGCCAGTCTGAACGAGGGGCACCGAAAGGCTAGGCACCGTCCGATGATGTAGCTGCAGAATCAGTCGCGTCTTGCTTCGCGCGATGTCCTGGTGCCCGAAAGGGGTTGCTAAGACGCGCCTTCCAGACGACTTGAGCTTCCTCCGGGGTAACCCAGATTCTTCTCAAGTCAGACTATTGGTCTCCCTTGTCATGGCCTCTTTGACGGGACTTGGGAGTTCGGACACCAAACAGGCACTGGTGTCTCTGGGCCGCTGCGGGAGCGTCTACCCTTCTGAGTTCCGCCTTGTCTTCTCGCATTTGATGCAGAAGGCTGAAGCGGTTAGTAGTAGGGATCGTAGAGATGATCCACTTTGGGGGCGCTATGGGTTTGCCCCCGTCCTGGCGAATCCGTAGATTCCTGACAAGAATGGTCTTGCCGGAGTTACTGGTGGCAGCGATAGGCCACTTGCCTTTACGGCCGCGACGATGCTTCTTTTGGGGGGCCGAAGATGATTCCACTCCAAGATGGTAGACCGAGAAAAGTTAGCCCGTGACTGCTGGTGGCACAAGGCCATCGACCGGCAACACTAGAATCGGTCCCCGAGACCCGAGGTCTATAGTGGACGCCGGTGACTGGGTGGCTCGAGTGTAAGACCTTGCCCTAGCCGATAACAGTGTTGTGGCTGCCCGTGATGACGTGCTTGTACCTGGAGTTGGCCCCGCGGGGGGTGCCGGGATGCCGGCGACCCTAGGCCTTAAGCCTGGACTGGGGACTGGCAGGACCAGAAGGTGGGACATAGGGCCTTCGGTCCATGCCGGGGCTACCACGTCCCATAGAGGCGGACCCGTACTGAGAGTCGACGTCGTCGAGTTGTAGGGACTGTGCCCCCACGACGGAGCCGAAGGATGCAGGGCCTGACGCGGGAGGGCTCGAAAGGGCTAAAAGGTAGGTGTGGTGTACATGGAAATAGGAAATAAAGTAGGAATAACAATTATAACAATTAAATAAGCAACTAACTATAGAGTCCAGTCCAAATAAAACTATAGTCTAAGGCAAGGAAATGTACCCAACATTGAGTGAACACTCGGCCCTGTGAGCTGGCAACTAAGAACCTATACATGCTGCACCCTTGAACTTCGAGGAAGACCCTCTACACCTGAAAAGCAGGGGGTGGGCCTCATCTCACTGGCTCAGTAGGGGTCCCGCAGAACCCCAACTGTAAAACAATGGCGGTAACAGAAGGCAGCAACAACAACAGGAGTAACAACGACAATTGCAATGGTAACGACAACGGAGGGAATAGCGGTACCTGAATCTCTAAACATGGGGGTCGATGAAACCACAGCTATACAACTACACCTATCAAAACAGAAATCAACACCCCGATCTCTCGGTCAGGGGACCACCATGCCACAAACCACCCTAGCTATGCCACCAGAGGAAATCATCATGACACCTCCGTCGTGGAGGCTTGTCGTCACAGATGAAGGCCAACTCTAAGACCACACAGTCTGGAGCCACAATCATGACCTCGCTATCGCGATCTCTACAGTATATAGGGAAAACCCTATGTAATATCCACCGAAAACCCCAGACCTCTATATCGGGAAGACACGTGAAAACTGTATGCAAAATCATGTCTCGCAAACGAGATACAGAATTCGAGTCACGAGAAGCTCACATCACGTGATGGGAGTACCTGCCACTAGAAGCAAGGCTAGAAGCATCCACTAACGTTTTATACCATGCCACAGTGTGTCCCTACATGCCCCAGGCGGAAACTGAGACACGCACCAAGTAACCATGAACAAGGACTAGCTGGGGTTGCACTCTTCAGTGCTGCTCCGATGCCCCCAACCACGCGTCCACATACAGACCATGCGCTCAAGGTCAGGCCCTCTAGATAGTTTACCACTGGCTCAGACGCAGGCTGCAAAGGCGAGGGGCCCTAGGATAACCAGTCTAAAAATTGTCTCTCTGGGTCATGCTCTCCACCGCTCCCAGGTGGATCCGCACACGCGTGCACAGGAAAGCTACGACCACTAGACGGGTCACCAACGTGAACATCGAAAGCCACACACGCACCCATCGTGGGTAACGCAGAGTAACAGGTCTCGGGGCCACCAACTCTAGACAGTCATCTAGACTTACTAAACCCAATGGTCTTTAAGTCACGAGACTTAAGTCAAGATCGTTGTACTGGATGGCACATGACATCAATCGGCTCTACTCCTAGGGTCGAAACCAAGGTATGATAATTCACGAGGTGGGTCATGTCCACCGTGACCATTCCCTTATGAAGAAAACTCCAACCCCAGGCTAGGTGACTGGGCTCATAGTCCAAGGCCATACGCTTGGCCCACTCGGTAACCACTTCCCGAAGAAAACATACGTCAAGTGGGAACAACCCTCTGCACTCATATCGATACACGGTGACTCGATCTAGGGAAAACATGAAAGCTCAAAACACATGGGGTCACCTAGATTCTCAAAACCCATGGGCACGCCAATTGAGGTAACTTGACACCTCCAGAC
Organism: Amorphophallus titanum; assembly: GCA_024336825.1. Lineage (NCBI taxonomy): Eukaryota > Viridiplantae > Streptophyta > Magnoliopsida > Alismatales > Araceae > Amorphophallus > Amorphophallus titanum. The sequence goes on from JANBPO010001167.1 coordinate 766,812, forward strand.
ACTCCAAAAAAACATGGACACAGAACCCACGCGGTGTCTGGGACATCCACGAGGCCAGATGTCTACCACTGGCTCCCAACTAGATCGACCGGGGGCCAAAACAACATGAATGACACACGGCTAATGTGAAAACCAGGTGGCAGTCTTCCCCTAGATTGTCACCACAGGGGCCGGTCCACTCTGGACCACAACCGTCAGATAGCAGTCCCAGCATGGCTACCACCATTTGGAACAACTACATAGAATGCAGTCGTCTCCTAAACCGCAACCTAAAGAATGCGGTTAGGGGCCCGGCCGCATTCTTAGGGGCTCACAGAAAACATGTTAACGCACCCTCCAAGAGTGCATCGGCCCCACCAGATAGCGGTCCTAGCCTAACTGCCACCATCAGGTGGCGGTTAGTTGCGAGACCACTACTTGGAATCGACATATTGGGACGAGTGGCAGTCCTCAACTGACCGCCAGACCATTTGGGGGTAGGTGGCGGTCCCTGGTATGACCACTACCTACTTTCGAGCTCAAAAATCGTGAACTTAGTGGAAAATACCATTCCGCACCTCGATCACCCCCAGGTGATGGGGAAAATAAGGGGGAACCATTCCCCAACCTCTCACCTGTCATTGCAAAGAACAAGAATAACAGTCATGTGTTATAAACTAGGAAGAATAGACTGTGCACAGACCTTAAGGCATACACGAAGTAATGTGCACAGACCTCCATCTGCCTAAAGCAAGTGTGCACAAACATTATCCACAACATGCACAGACCTTAGTGCACTTATATGAAGAACATGCTCAAACCTTGGCTATGCTAGGTGCAAACTAGCACTAACCTCATATTAACATGTTCAGACCTAACAAGTGCATGTGATCAAATGTACTCAGACCTTGTGCCTCTGAGACAGAACATGCTCTAACCTCAATAGTAGTTGCACCGACCTCTATAGTCATGTGCACAGACTTTATCATGCCCAATGCAAAACCTGTACCGACCCTTTATGTGCTCCGACCTTCATGTGTGCATCAACAGGAGGAATGTACCGACCTTATATGCTATCTACCAGAATGTGCACTGACTTTTGTGTGCATGAGACACAACGTGCACTGACCCTTTGCATGTGAATGGCAAGACCTACACCAACCTCAGGTCCAGTCCAAGTGGATGTGCACCGACCTCATGCTTTGAGATATGAAGAACTGCACCGACCTCAACAGTGATTTGTACAGACCTTATCATGCCATATGCAAGACATGCACCGACTGCTACAGTGGTTGCACCGACCTTCGCATGTACAATGCAAGACCTGCACCGACCTTATCATGCATGCAACAACAAAAACTACACCGACACAGGCCATTGACAACTTGACCTATATTGACCTTGGAGAAGTCGCACAGACCTAGTATGCACACAGTGCAAACAGTAAAGTGCTCCGACCTTCATGCATGCAAGTCTAACTAACATCGACTTTGAACAGTAAAGTGCACCGACCTTCATGCAACATGCACTGACCTTACATGCAACCTGAATGAACATGTTACGAACAGACCTTGTCTAAGCTGGCTAGCATGAGGGCACGGACCTTGGCTGACCGATAGAAGGCATATGCACAGACCTTGGTTTACACTAGCTGGAAACATGCATTGACCTTGTGTGCATATGACTTAACAACCTAAGAGAAATGTGTGCTCACAACCTGTTCGATGAAATGTATATGCATGCAACCTGATGAGGTTCTATGCAGCGTGAACATGCATCTATCTGGAAAATGCATATATCATGCAAATGATTATGATGAAAACATTAATGCACAAAAATCATTGCACAACAGTTGATCCTCATTAATGCATAGTGCAATGACCAGATGCATAATCAAATGCATATTTTATCATCATTCAATCTTTCATATGCACCACATGATGACTTATAGTGTTTGCTAACATCAAAACCACAGGGACACAATAAGGGCAAGAAGCCCCTACCTCGACGGAAGGATCCTATTAAAGTAGAGCGCACCATGGAGCCTCGAATGAAGGCTTTGAACGATGCTCCTCGTGCTGCTCAGCCAGAAGCACCGGCACCTAAGCCTATTTAGGGGAAGTGACGAGAGCAGGGGCTGGACCAGCCGGCTAGCAAGAAGAGATCTTCTAAGAAAAGGGCCATGAAAGACTCTGTAGCAGCTCCTGCAGCAAAGAAATCAAAGTCAAGTGCTCCACAGAAAGGCAAAGAAAGGGCCAGTGCTAAATAAGAGAAGAAGCTTGTTTAGGAGCCCTCCGACGAAGAGCACACTCCATCCTCTTCTATGGATGCTCCCAAAGGTGACTCTTTGAAGATTTTGATTCCTTGGTACATTGATGAAAACGATGCAAAATCGCATGAAGTATTTCCTCATATACTTCCTTTTATGGAGTACCAAGGGTGGAGGTCCTTTTTAACTGATCATCGGGTGTATTACCCCCATTTGGTAAATGAGTTTTACCAAAATTTGACCTACAACCTAGAAATCCCTATGGTCTCTACTAAAGTCAAAGGGATTAGATTTGACTTGACCCATGAATTATTTGAAGCAGCTCTACACATACCCACAGGAGGCACAGAACAGGACAGTTTCTTTGTTGATGAACATGAGGCCTATAGCCTTCTCACCGAATTTCCCGGTGATCCTAATAATGTCAAACAAACCCATCTTGCAAATTTATAGGCCAACAGATTCCCTCTAGAAAAGAGGCTGCTCCATCATATCTGCACTTCCATTCTGACTCCTCAAAGTAGTGGTGTAATGCCCGTGTCTTAGTGGATCCTTAGTGGTTCGGGTCTAGAATTTATTCCGTGATTTATGGTCCACAAGATATAACAAAATAAACAACAATAGTCCACAACTAATACAGAGACAAGAAAGAAAAGTACAACTACACGGGACATACCCCGGCTCTGACCTCTGGCACTAACGTTGGGGCCCCGAACCACGCTGAGCCTCAAACGTGCCCCCCCGAAGCTGTGCCTCACCTAAAACATGGTAAAAACACGCAGGGAATGAGTCTCGTAACAATACTTAGTAGGGATCACCCGAACCCTACCTCGCAAAATGAAAAATCACTACACCAGCAGCTAAGCGAGTACCTTAAAAGTAGAAGCCCTGCACTACAAGTACCGGTCTCACAGCGTGAAAACCCACACACGTATGCCACTGCGAAACAACCGAAACCCACCGGTCAACATGACCAAAACCCGAAGTTCGAAGCAACTGAGACTGACCGTCTGTCACTCTCTGTCCAGAACAGAAGTACCACCCACTAGAAGAATGATCGGATGCGTCCACTGACGTCTTACACCACGTCACAAGTGTCTAGCTACCACGCCCCGGGCGTGAGACTCAGACACGCACAAGTAACCATAAAGCGAGTGACTAGCTGGGGTCGCGCCCGTCGACACGTGTCTAACTGCCCCCAACCACGTGTGCACACACAGACCATGCGTCCTAGATCTGGCCTCTAACTGGTTTTCCCCTCAGCCGGACTCTGGCCGACAACGTGGGGCCCAATGAAAATCAGTCTAAAAACCATCCTCAGGGAAGCCCCTCCACATCTCCCAGGTGGGCCAGTACACGCGAACCGAAGGCTACGACTAGTGGAGTGTCTCTGAAGGAGTAGACTCTCAAGCCACGAAAAATAACGTTCGAACCCGACGAAGTACGGGGACCGTCCCACGTACCAGCACCGTCGCACGGTGACCACATTCAGTGAAGAAACGGGACTGCACGCCACGCGGCGCAGCCCAGAGCCTGGCGGACCCACCCTGGTGCGCCACAGGCTGTGACGGACCAACCCTGGTGCGCCACGGTAACCTGACGGACCAACTCAGGCGTGTCAGACACTCGGCGTGAAACGAACTGTAATGCACCTACACTGATGCGTCACAGCACCTGACGGACCAACACATGTGCGTCATGGTCACGAGCAAACACAGAACGTAACGCGCTCCTCCAGGGGCGTTACGTCACCTAATGGACCATGCTGGTGCGTTAGGCCACGGAACCAAGGTGGTTGTAACGCGCTCCTTCAGGGGCGTTATAGTCCCTAACGGACCATCTCAGGTGCATTGGGTGGAAGGTTGGATGCGTTAACTCTAACGTGCCTTCCTAGGGGCATCACACTACCCCGACGCCCCACCCCGGGCGTGTCAGGTGTCTATGACCCCCAATGGTCAAAAACTAACAGTCAAATCACTGTGACGGACCAACACAGGGGCGTCACAGTCATGTGGCGGTTTATCGTGGGACCGTCAGGCTCACAAATGCCAAAGCTCAAAACAAAGGGAGTGTAATGCACCTGCCCAGGCGCGTTACACACTGTGGTGGTCATTGGAACGACCGCCACAACGTCCCGACAGCGAAATGGTGAACTCAACACATAAATTGCAACCATGCCCCCATACCTCCACGGGAGAGGGGAAAATCAAAGGGGAAGCCCCCCGGGGACCTCTAGCATGATTCTAGGCCATCAAAATGCCAAATCGCGACTCCAATCCATAGATCAGGTGAACTCTCCCCAAAATATGATTTTACCCTAACCCGCTCAAAAACACCCCTCTCAGCTCCCATTCGGCCTATAAATCGTGGGGGATGATGGGATGAGCATAGGAATTCGTCCCCCTACCTCAATGGAGCAAAAGCTTCACCGAATTAGTGCTGAAATCACGAAGAACACTTTTAGAACCCTCAAACCTTCACGAAACCCCACGAGTTCTATGCCGCCTCGATCGTCACACCGTCATCGTCGTCGCCATGTCGCTGCCCGCACCATCTGCAGCCGGAGGGCACGCGCCATGGTCATCGTCGGTCGAAGGCAGAGAGGAGGGGGCGCTCACAGTGGAGGAGAAGGAAGAAAGAGGAAGAAGAAGAGAAAGGTGAAAAGCATTAAAGAAATGCCCCTATTTATAGAAAATCTAAATTTTTGAAAAAATACCAAAAAATAGAAAATCATGTTTCCGCGATCCTCGGAACGCACCGATCACAATGGTACCAGTCTCGTCTGGGTGAACGACTCGGTTCGCCCGCAGTGAATTGAGCTAAGATTATCATCTTGTAATTAAGGGTAGGAATTATGCATGCAGAATAACATAAATGCGCAGTGATAACAAATCATCAAACACGACGTGTACAATGCATGAAATTGCATGAAACAAGAGGGATTTTACTCCTAACTTATTGTTCAAGCCATCCATGAGATAACCTACCTCTGTGATAAGCGTTAGACTTCAAATTTCTAGCTGGGAGGTGACCCTGACTTCTGCACGTGCTGTGCCGAATCAGCAACTTCCCGCCCTTCTATCTTCTGATCCTCCTAAGTTCATGATGTTGTAAACCTTGTTTTGATGATGGCCAACAGTGATCTAAAGTGATGGTGTATGATGTTCATTCAAGAGTAAAGTCCATGCACATTTAATGCTAGGTTCATATAGTTAGTCTGTGCATATTTTATATGCATTCAAAGTATAAGTCCATGCATGCTGTTCGCCCTTTCATGAAGTCCGTGTAGGTTTTCTCCTTGTGCATTGTAATGTCCATGCATGTCTTATATAGAGTCCGTGCATGTTTTGGACTTAGACTAATTGTTGTTGGGTTACATCTTAAGTCCATGCATGTTTTGCATCTAAAGTCTGTGCAGTTTTTTGGTTTGCATTGAAACCAAGTCCTTGCATGTCTTTACAAAGTCCATACATGTCAAACCCCGTGCATGTATAGTCTTTGCATAGTAAGTCCGTGCACATTGCATCCACTACATGGCAAGTTCGTGCATGCCATGTTCATGTCTGTGGATGAATAGTCCACTGCATAGCAAGTCTGTGCGTATGAGTCCATGCATGTTCTGGCCTTTGCCAAGAGCATAAGTCTATGCACATTCTCTTAAGAAGGAAAGCAGAGTCCGAGCATGAACAATCACGTCTTCACTAAGTCCTTACACGTCTTCACTAAGTCCTTGCAAGTATTCACGAAGTTCGTGCATGTAAAATCCCGTGCATCTTTTTTTATTGAAATCAAGTCCATGCACATTTTGAATTAAGTCCTTGCACGTCTTCACGAAGTCCGTGCATGTCAAACCCCATGCATATTTTTCCTGTGTGCAACTTTTGTTAAAGTCCATGCACTTTCTCTGAGGTCCTTGCATGTTCTATTAAGTCCGTGCATGTTCATTTGAAACATGCATCCGTGCATGTTTTGACTCTTCTGTTTTGCTTTCTTCACAAAGCCCACGACTTGGCAATTAAGTCCGTGCACATATCATACCCCGTGCATATTCCTCAAAACAAACTCCTTGCATGCTCTGCCTGCTATCATGTCCGAGCATATGCATTATGCCTTTCCCTGCAAGTCTGAGCATATGCATTATGCCTTTCTGAGCAAGTCCGAGCACACATTTACACTCGTGCATGTTTTGCTCGCCGTCTATCAAAGTCGGAGCATACACTATAGCAAAGATAGTGTATGTCCTTTTTAAGGTCCGAACACACACACCAGCAAGTCTGAGCACATAATAACGTCTGTGCACTTTTTCTCATTGCATGTTAAAGTCTGAGGAGTGGTTACCCCCGCGGACCCCTAGCAGAGATGCCGCATGCATGGCGGGAGCCATGCTGGGTGAGGATTAAAACCTTTCTCAGGTTTTTCACCTTGTCTTTGTCACAGGAAGGCCCTGGATGTTACTGACTCCCCTTTGTCTTTGGTGGGATTATGCAGGTCCTCCTGGTGTACTGACCTAGATGGGCCATTCTTCCCTGGACCTGGGGGTCGAGTGGCCTACGTCCGCTTCTCCGCTAGAGCCACTGCTGGACGAGAGTGTGGGTGTGGCCTTGCTTCAGCGTGCCTGAGGTTAACTAGGAGGCAACCCCCTGCCTTTCTCGGAGGAGCTTAGGCAGCGGTTGAGGGACTACACCCAGGGCTATCATAGCCTCAGCTTCCCACACGAGCTCTGGATGTCTGGCTTGGCTGACAACTAGGTAGAGTACTTGCAGCTCCTGGAGGCTCAAGTGCAGAGGGCTCGGTGGCTAGCTGCCATCCGAGAGGCACAGGAGCAGTGGGCTTGGCTTGCGTTGGCCACGGACGAGCAGAGGAGACTTGCTGATGTAGCTGTGTCACTTTCTCGGGACTGCGTCGTGTAGCTAGGCGAGGGGGAGAGTCGAGCTGTGGCCTTACAGAAGGCCTTAGAGGAGCAGCAGCAAGCGATGGAGCTCGCTAGAGCCGAGTGGCGGACTGTCGAGACCAGGGCTGAGGCTAGCGCTTAGCTTATACCCTGTGAGGGCAAGTGCACCCACGTGCATCGCTTGTCTCATCCTTCACCCGCGCTACCCGTGGATGGGGGGCATTTGTGGACACTAAAAGTTTTCACCCCATGTTTACGTGCAGGGGAAAAAAGAAGAGGAGAAAAGAGAAGAGAAGATGAGAAGAAGAAAAGAAGAAAAGGAAGCCTCTTATGGTACCCCAGTGGCACACCCCTGAGGTGCCTCCAACGGCACACTCTCAAAAGCCTCCAATGGTACACTCTCAAAAGCCTTCAACGGCACACTCTTAAGGTGCCCCAGAGGCACACTCCTGAAGTGCCCCCAGCGGCACACTCCTTGAAGCCCCCAGCGGCACACTATCTCGGCCCTCTCCAACGGCACACCGATCGTGTCCTCCAGCGGCACGCCATCAAGGCCCTTTCAACGGCGTCATTGTGCCCTCTCAGCGGCACACACCCGCCAAACACTCCACCCGGTGCAGTGTTCTCTTCCTCACCCGGTGCAGCATTCCACCCTTTGAACCAGCATAACTGGCGGCATACACACTGGTCACTATGTGTGACCCTCGGCACGCAGCATGATCACCTCGGGGACAGCTAGCGCTCTGTCGTGGTGTCGCCCCCTGATTCAGGCTCAGGGACTTCGATCTGATGAGGATGGGACCGGAGTCAACCTCGGACGTAAGCGTCGTCATGAGGCCCCGTCAACGGTTTCCAGGGTATAAGAACCCTGTCGGACAAGAGAAAGGGAGGACCATATATACACAGAGGAAGCTCCCTCTCACTGGCAGGCTCTCCAGAGAGGTAGAACAAAAAAAAGGAAGAGAAGAAGAGAAGAAGAGAGGAGAGCTTGTCTGCCCTCCCCCCTTTTGCTGCTCTGGCTACTGACGACCACAGTCTGAGTGAAGAGAGAAAGGAAAAAGGGAGGAGAAGAAGAGAAAGAGGGGTGAGTGAAGAGAGGGAGTGAGGCTTGGGAGGGGAGGAGCTGGTGCTCCGTTCGCCTCCCCCACTGTGTTTATTTTTGGCTTTTCCGTCCTTTCTGTTCTTTCCCTCTCAATGTATTAGCGTCCGTGCTCCCTTTTGTAAAAATAATGGAATAAATGATTTTCCTTTTCATGGTATTTTACGTGCATGGCGTATGCGTGTCCTCGGGCGTTTGCATTCATCACCGTCCCATGCTTCCTTGTGTCCCCCTATCGCTGGTTAGTGCGGCAGTCTTTCCCCCTGCTCATTCTATCATGAGAGATGTCCCTCCCATTGTCTGCCCCATTCAATTTCTTTTCCTTTTAGGGGAAGTTCCTCTAGGGTAGTGTCCCAGGGTTCACTCAATGTGATGAGTGGAATTCTGAGGCTAGAGCCTCGCATAAGATCCCATCTCCCTAGGTTTCCTTGGTTCACCAACTCGTGCCTCTACTGTCATCTCCTCAACCCTGTAGCGGAGGCTCTCCTAAGTCTGAGTCAAGCCCCTTAGAGCCTTCCTCAGTGGGAGCTCATGATCCTTGTCCAGAGACCGTCTTGGTCTTGATATCCGGTGGCATCCCACCTCTCCCGCATCCTCCATGTGTTGACTCAGTGGCCTTGCCTCTACTCCTCCCTCACCGGTACGCCCCAACCTATCCTTACCTGGTATACCCATGGCTCACCCCTGTCCAGCGCACTCTAGCCTACCTGGCCCGGCACACTTCAGCACATTCCATCCTGGCACACCCTTGGCTTGTCTTGGCCAGCACATTCTAGCCATCCCTTTACCTGGTACACCTTGGCTTGTGCCTGATAGCTACGTCTTCCGCTCATTCAGTGGTAATCTCTCCCTAGGCTGGTGGGGGTCTAGCCCGGTGTCCTTGGTTCATGCCGTGTCCCATTCGTTGATCTCCAGGCTTTTCGAAGTTTTCTTGAAGGTGCTGCTGCCCTAGCACACACCTTGGGTTGTTGGGTCATGCCACTCCTTGTGAGCGTGTTCCCCTTTACACCCCCCTTAACTCTTGGGTTCGAGAGAGATACTGCCGAATTTTTACCGGAATAATACACATGTTAAAAGACAAAAGGGAAGCAACAAATAAAAATAAATAAATAAATAACAACAGGACGCTCCAGTGAGTCTAAAGGAACTGTGGAAGACACGAAGAGAATTGAGCCCGCATTGCCGTGGCATTCGTGATGGTTTGAACTCGGGCACTGACTGAATAAATAAAGAAAGAAATTAATAATAAGAAAGTAATAATAAAAATAAGATCCAGGGCATCACAGCCCTCCCCCCTTAAAAGAATTGCATCCTCAAAATTCAGGACAAACACCAAGCGACAGGGGGGATGCCATAACCAACTGACAACGCCGTCAGGGCCCCAACCAAACCTTGATATTCACAAAAATCATGATCTTGAGGGATGCAGCCAGATAATGATCACTGACAATGCCTCGCTTATAACCCAAAACTCATCGAGCAGTAGAGCAAGCACATGCAAGAAACTAAAGTCTGGCATCACCTCAACCGATGTGAAAACCAACCACGATCACCAAAAAAAAAACACACTCCTCACCACGAAAACCAAACCACTGGTCAATGCCCACGCCCAGCGGACCAATTCAAACGCCAGCTTCACAACCCACTGACCGATCTCACACCTTGCACCAAGGGCAACCAATGTTGAGCTTCCACCAGCTCACACCCGGCAAGCCGGACGTTGACAATAGCACCAGACCAACTCTGCCAGAAGACAACTTCAAACAAACCCCAGATCCAATCTGGGAAAAAGTACACCTCTTAATCGGCCACCCAAGGCCTCGCTGGTGCACGGCTCACGCCACTCTCGAGCCCCAATAACCAGCATCTTCTGTCTGTGAAAGACCATCCACTGGTCACCAGATACGCGTCAATGGGAAACCTCCACCGGCCAAACAGGCACGCTCCAAATCATGACAGGCCATTCGCTGACTCTTTCATAGACCAACACCACGACTCGAGTCAAAGCTCGCTCAGACACCACAATTGATCTCAAACTTCGTGCCAACTCTACTCTCTCAGGGGAGCACGACGAAACCACATGATAGGATCCCACCTCGGTACACACGTCACTCGATGCAACACACCGAAAAATCCTCCCCTGCTGGACACAGACCAGGGATCACCATATCCAACGCCAACGTCTCACCAGAGACATCCGCACACCAGCACCGTCCTTCATCCTGTCTCATCAAACCCTTGGCCTAAAATGATCCAAAAGGATGCCTGCCAATCCCGAATCCACCCTTACCACAGAGCCTCAAGACACAACCTCTCACAACCCACAGCACACTTCTCAAAAACCAACAAGTGCTGCCTGCTACCACAGCAAGCTGGTCAAAAAATGCCACGACCAATGCACACGGGTCCCCAGATAATACACTTCTTACCATGGTCGATCACTCAGCCAACTTCACCTGTCGCTCACGGCAACCAACTGGGACCCACAATCTTGTCAGAGATTACTTCTCCAAAAACATGATCTCGCCCAAGAACACAACCTCCAACACGGAAATGGGGTACTCATGCGGCATCCTCGCCAGCACATTTCCCCAATTCTCAATTCAGCCAGTGCCACAGACCACAATGCCTCGAGCAATGGCACGGCAACAACACATCTCACACAACCGAGACAAACTCACATCGAGGAACCAATCCTCTGACGCTCTACACATCCTCAAAAATCCATCTGTAGCATCCAACGCTACGACCTTCCGCTACGCACTCAGATCCACGTGTACAGCCACCACAACGACAACTCAGGATCCTCCATCCCGACAATCCTCTGTAACTTCGCAGGCTCCGATCCTCAACACCTCAGAAAACACAACACCAATCACAAAATCTCACAAACCCTGCCCAACTGGCACGCATCCTTCCGGAGCAGCGCCAACGCCCTTACACAACAAGGAAAATGAGAAACACTTCTCACTGGCAACCACCTTGGCAACACACAGGACGTGTCTCGCACGGACTTCATGGCACATGAAGACCAACCAATCCGAACACATGATGCAAGATGATGAACCTAAACCCAACACAATCTCCTCCAACCAATGGGAAAACTCAACACGCCTCTGACCAACGGAAGGTCCCCATGCTCGACCTGACCTCGAACCTTGCACATGTTGGGAACAGCACCTTCCAGCACCAAAAAATCATGACCTCCATCAGGTCAGCACCTCCGACACACTCACCAAGTGTCTTGTCGGATCACGATCCCAACACCTCTCGATGCACCACTGCTGCAACTCCTTGAACAGTAATATGCCATGCCAAGAGCCGCGACACGAGCCATAATCGGCAACCACCAATGCTCATCCTCGAGCCGCAAGCTCGCCACTGAGCCTGCACATCTCGAACCAGATCCAGGGCAATCACAGCCCAATCCAAGAAGATCCTCCGCTCATCCGAGCACATCTCGACCAGAGCGCCCGCTCTGCCACCTCGAACCAAGGTACACAACGCGCATATTCTTCTTTCACATTCTTTGGCGTTGTCTTTCCTTGGTGGCGATCACGGTATTCTTCTACATCTCTTATTGCCTTTGCCTTGCTATATGATCATGCTGCCATGTTTACATAGTCACATGTTATTCATGATATTCACTTGATTGACACATTATGTCATCACTTATACACATATGCTTATTCATGTGACTTGTGACGCCGTGTTCCACATTTCTACACCCACACCCACGACAACTGACCCAATGGAAAGGAGACCATGATGATCTCCGGAGGGCCAGCTTCAGGCGGAGATAGCACCAGCAGACGTCGACGGTACACATCGGCCCTTAACACGATGGAGCAGGGCGACAACAGTCGACGGAAAGCTTCCACCCTGGAGCACCTGAAAGACCCCATCGTCTTTTCAGACGGTGACTTGAACGATGTAACCACTCTCCATTCTGATGCGTTGGTGGTCTCGGCCACCATGAACCAATGTACCGTACGATGTATTCTGATCGATAATAGAAGCGGTCCCGATGTTATTTCATATGACTGTTTAGTGCTTATGGGTGCAGACTTGTCACGAATCACACCACTGCACACAACCTTGTACGGATTTTTTGGCACCACCGTCCTCCCAGAAGGACGCATCTCCCTACCAATCACATTCGAGACCGCACCTAGGGATGTAACATTCGTAGCGGACTTCACGGTGGTCCACAGAATGACTGGATATAACGTCATCATCGGGCGAGCCATCCTCGGCACCCTTCGTGGCGTCCCTTCCTCGTATCACCAGAAACTCAAGTTCCCTACCCCTCGTGGGGTAGGGGAAGTTTGGGGAGATCAAAGGGAGTCAAGGAGGTGCTACCTCATCTCGACACGCGACCGACAGCCTGAGGAAGCACCTCCCGAGAAGAAGACTAGGACACAGGACCCAGGTCTGAGCACAAGCACTCCGGCGGAGGATCTATACCTCATCTAGGTGGGGGAAGAACTGAGCAGGATGCTAACGATCGAAGCCACCTTGTCAGACCAAGAAAAGGGAGCATATACTGACTTTCTAGTGGCAAACCAGGACATGTTCGCCTGGTCTGAAATGAACTCCTCGGAATCCCACCAGAGATCATCACTCACCAGCTAAAGTTGGACCCGAGCTGCCACCCGGTTCAACAGTGTCGGAGGCACTGCAATCCCAAGCGGCAAGCCATCATCAGGGAGCAGGTGAGTGAGAAGCTACGATCGGGACTGCTACGTCCCACCTAGTACCCCGACTGGGTGGCCAATGTTGTCTTGGTCTCTAAGAGCAACGAGAAGTGGCGGATGTGCATGGACTACACAGACCTTAACAAAGCCACGCCGACGGACAACTTTCCCATGCCACGGATTGACCAACTGGTCGATGCCACGGCTGGGCACGAGATGTTGAGCATCCTGGATGCATACTCTGCGTACCACCAGATATGCATGTACAGGCCCAACCAAGAAAAAAGGGCCTTCATTACCGACCACAGCCTCTACTATTACACTCGCATGCCCTTTGGGCTCAAGAATGCGGGAGCCACCTACCAGCACTTGGTCAACCACATGTTCGATGCACAGATCAGTCGCAACATGGAGGTCTACATTGATGACATGCTCGTCAAAAGCGTCCGAGCAACCGAGCACTTGGAAGACCTGGCGGAGACGTTCGTAACGCTCAGAAGGTACAACATGAAGCTCAATCCAAGTAAGTGTGCATTCGGCGTGAAGTCAGGTAAGTTCCTTGATTTCCTCATCACTTATAGAGGGATAGAGGCGAATCCCGACCAAATACGAGCGGTGATGGAAATGAAGTGACCAGCGCATGTGAGGGATGTCCAATGCCTCACTGGTCATGTCGTTGCCTTGACTCGGTTCGTGTCCCAAGCGACAGAGAGATGACTCCCCTTCTTCCGACTAACAAAGTAAACTAACAAAGCGTCGGAGAAGAAAGGACAGATCGAGTGGGACCAGGAATGCGAGTAGGCATTCGAAGAGCTGAAGCGTTACCTAGCAACCCCTCCCATGCTCTCCCAACCATAAAAGAGGAAGCAACTACTCCTATACCTGTCGGTGACTCTGAGCACGATGAGCGCGGTGCTCGCCCGGGAGGAAGGTAACATCATGAAGCCCATCTACTATGTAAGTTGGGCATTACAATGACCAGAGTTCCAGCATTCGCGGATTAAGAAGATCGCTTTGGCTCTAATCACGGTCGCCCACAAGCTACGACCATACTTCTTGGCTCACCCAATCACCGTCCTCACTGATCAACCTTTGCGACAAATCTTCTAGAACCCGGATGCATCAGGGAGGTTGATCAAGTGGGCAATCGAGTTGGACGAGTTCGACATCAAGCTCCGCTCGAGGACTGCCATCAAGACCCAAGCCCTCACCAACTTCATCGCTGAGTGCACAATACCTAAGAAAAACTCACCTGAGTAGTCCTTAGGGCCAACATTGGAGCTATATGTTGATGGATTGTCCTGTGCTACCGACAACGGAGCGGGACTAGTTCTACTGTCACCAGAGGGAATAGAATTACAATACGCCCTCTGCTTCAACTTCCCAACCACGAACAATGTGGCCAAGTATGAGGCGCTCCTCTCGGGGCTACAAATGGCGAAGCACCTAGGGGCGACCAGTGTGTGAGCATATAGTGATTCCATGCTCGTCACCAACCAAGTCAAGGGGGAATTCGAAGCATGCGAACTAGCTATGATCAAGTATCTTGAGAAGGCCAAAGCAGCAGCAATGAAATTCTCCCACTTTGAGATGGTCTACATTCCTATGGAGGAGAATGTTTGAGCAAACGCCTTATCTCGCCTGGCGTCGGCCACTACAGTCTCCAGCTCCAGATCCATCTTGATCGAGGAATTATCAGCACCGAGCATAGAAGAACTGACACCCCAGGTGAACGCCAATAACTATGAACCCTCGTGGATGGATCCCATCTTGGATTCTCTCCTACGACAACAACTCCCAATCGACCATGCCGAGGCCCGCTGCATGTGAGCACGAGCGGCACATTTCATAGTGGTCGATGGTCGTCTATACCGATGATCCCTTTCAGCTTCGTTTCTAAAGTGCTTATTCCCCACGGAAGCCAAACAAGCCATACAGGAGGTACATGAAGGGCTTTGTGGAAGTCATGTAGGAGGGCATGCACTCGCACGGGCACTAATCCAACAAGGATATTGGTGGCATGCTCTGCAACAAGACTGCCTCGACTATGTCTGCAAGTGCCCACAATGTCAAAAGTTCTCCAATCTACACCATCAGCCAGCAACACGGCTGCATGCCCTAATGGAGCCTCACCCATTTACTCGGTAGAGGGTAGATATACTGGGTCCCTTCCTCGAAGCTCAGGGGAGGAAGAAGTTCCTCATTGTCGCCATTGACTACTTCACCAAATGGGTCGAGGCAGAAGCACTGGGAAGGATCACAAGCGAAGCGACGTGAAAGTTTGTGTTGTGAAACATAATTTGCCAGTTTGGGATCCCACGTGTTCTCACGATCGATAACAGCAGATAGTTTACAAGCACTGCTTTCCAAGAAAAATACTCGGAACTAGGAATTTGGAACCACTACACCTCGGTGGGGCATCCCCAGGCGAATGGGTTAGTGGAAAACGCTAACAGGATGCTCCTCCATGGCATCAAGATCCGTCTGGAACAAGCAGGCGATTCATGGTTAAATTCCATCCTGAGCATTCTATGGGCACACCGGACTATCGCCAGAGCTGCCACGGGTGAGTCACCCTTCCACCTCGCGTACGGGGCAGAGGCAGTGGTGCCGATTGAGATATCTAACCCCTCACTGTAGGTGGGACACTTTGATGAGGCCAGAAATAACCAAGCAATGCGAGAAAATCTGGATCTACTCGAGGAAGATAGAGTGCACGCCCAAATAAGACTCGTAGCCTATTAACAGAAGTTAGCCCAATACTACAATGCTTGCGTAAAAGAACAACACTTCCTCCCCAGAGATCTATGCTACGGCGAGCAAGCATGGCGGACCCTAGAGCCGCCATGGAGCAATTTGCGCCCAATTGGGAAGGCCCGTATTGGGTAACTGAAGTGCTCGTCAAAGGGGCATACAGGCTGACGATGCTGGAGGGGTGAGAGGTACCCAGGACGTGGAATTATGTAAATCTCAAAAAAAAATATCAATAAAGCACTTTTTCAACAGTCCATTCGACGAAGGTAGCCCACGGGCTCCCTAGAGGCGAGCAAGTCCACTCCCCTTGAAAACGAAGATAGCCCACAAGCTCCTTAGAGGCGAGCACTCCTGCTCTCCTTAAAAACGAAGGTAGTCCACGGGCTTCCTAGAGGCGAGCACTGCTGCTCCCCTTGAAAACGAAGGTAGCCCACGGCCTCCCTAGAGGCGAGCACTCCTGCTCCCCTTAAAAATGAAGGTAGCCCATGGGCTCCCTAGAGGCAAGCACTCTTGCTCTTCTGGAAAGCGAAGGTAGCCCACGGGCTTCCTAGAGGCGAGCACTCCTGCTCCTCTTGAAAATGAAGGTGGCCCATGGGCCTGCTCCCCTTGGAAACAAAGGTATCCTATAGGCTCCCTAGAGGTGAGCACTCTCTCTTACTCCCCTTGGAAACAAAGGTAGCCCATAGGCTCCCTAGAGGTGAGCACTCCTGCTCCCCTTGGAAACAAATGTGGCCGCTAAGTCTCCTAGAGGCGAGCACTTATACTCCCTTGAAAATAATGGTAGTGTTCGAGCTCCCAAGGGGCCAGTACTCATGTTCTCCCAAAAAATCAAGAGAGATAGCTGTTGACAATCATTTTTTCCGATAAGTCGGGTCATCCCTCTTACTCCCATTTGTTGATGCCTCAAGTTGCTCGTTGCTCGTCAGGTTATTTTCTGGCAATATTTGGGCCTATTTTGTGACGGACCTCCCTGTAGAAATTGGCTCAGAAAATGGGATAACTGACCTAGTTTGCTCGGGCACTTCAGAGGGACAAGTGCCAGAAAAAGCGGAGAAGAAGAGGAGAGAATGCCCGGATGCCACCCCAATCAAGAAAGGTCCTCCTCTACCAACTCTTTGGAAGAACCCCCTCCAATGGAATATGATAAAAAAAGAATGGTAGGGGACATCCTCCAAAGAGTAAAAGAAAAGAAAAAGAGGGGAAACAACAAGCAGAAAGGAGGGGCTATGTGAGAACAGTGAGAGAATGAAGCTTGATGTGCAAAAGAGGGAGAAATAGGAAGAACCCCCCCCACCGACGATGAGATGGAGGGTGGAGAGAGGTGAGGAGGGAGCTTGAAGAGCTACCCCTCGAGGCGATGAGACAGAGGGTAGAAGGAGGAGGGGAGGAGGAAGAGAGAAAGCTGGACAAGGGGACGTTGTTGGATGCCCCCATCCATCCTCCGGCGCTTCTATCTTCCTCCGAAGGTAGCGTTGGCCGTCCAGCTATATGAAGGCGACATGCTCCAACATGATGGACCCTCTTACTAGCCGTTCGCCAACTGACGGACCCTCTTTCAAGTCGGAGTAGTAGGACCCTCCTCTCTCCTGCCGTCTGCATCTTCATCCTCTGAAACGTCTTCCATGCTTCACCAAGACTAACAACACAACACTTCGTGGAGTGGAGAAACTATAGGGATAGTCTTAAGCGGTGAAGAGAGGAGGAAACACCCTTCGGAGCCTTTTATAGGCCGAAGGGGAGCCGTTGTCTTAAAAGATTTTCCCCTCGAAGAATCGCGAAAGGCAGAAACCCTTTTCCCTAAGATGGTTACCTCATTTTCCACCAACACCCCTTCGATGGAAGCACGCGAAGTGGCAAGTCATTTAAAGCATGGGAGATGGACAGGCGCCGGCGCCACATTAACCAATCGACACGCAAGATATCCACAGAAAGAATCACCGCCTTTCCAACAACTTCAAGTACCGCGGTCAAATTGTGCCAAAGGCGATATGGAATAGTCAATTCAGCATTTTCTATTACCAAAACTTGTGGACGTAAGGAAAATTTTACATGGTCATGCTAAAGAAAAGAAAAGGAAAAAGTAAAAGGTACATCAGGCCTCAGGACAGCTATGAAGTTCGATGGATGGAGGATCCTCAGCAGTGAGCGATTCGCCCCCCGCACCCTCGATGACGGCTGGTCTAGACACTGACCCCACCGATGTGGGAACTATCTCAATCGTGTGCCCTCCCGAGACCGCCAGAGTTGGCAATTACTCAGACGAAACAGAGGCACCCCGACTTCCGCCTTCGCTTAGTGACTGAATGGAAGAATTAGTGGTATCTTTGTCCGAGTCATAACATTGCCCAGAAGGAAAATCGAGCTGTCCGTGCGCCTGTTCATAGGCCAAAGTGGTCGCTCGATGGTAGCCTTGGGAAAAACCCTTCCGCAGGCCCCGACGATAACCCAACTCATAGTAAGCAAAGGCAGCCTACTGGAGTGCCGCCTGGTAACTCTCCGAGCATTTGTATTGCTCGAGTGCTTCCAACCTGGCTAGCTCTGCCTTCGCCTTGAGCTTGGCCGCCTTCTGTTCCGCCCCAGACTACCTCTGCTCAGCTTTGGCTCGCGCGACTTCGGCCTCCACCCGCTATCGCTTGGCCCCTCAGACCCGGCCCTCAAGCTCTTCACGCTCATCCTTCCACTGCTCATCACGCTCGGCCTGAACTTCACGCTCTGCATCCAGAAGCCTATCTTTCAGCCCCACCATATAGCGGGCGTGAGTCAGCAGCTCGGTCGCCTCCTGAGCCACTTCCAGCTCAACTCTACTTGCGCCTTGAACGAAATCGCCTCCCATCAGAGGTCCTCAAGGTCGATAGTCAAGCATTCGATCTTCCGGTCGGACACGCCATAGGCCCAGGCCAGAGATTCCCTCTCTGACTCTACCCGAGCGTACAAATCGACAATCTCAGCCCCCAGCTGGGCCACGATCAAGCCGCCCTCCATGACTCGTTCGAGAACCACGAAAGGGGAGCTACGTCCGAGGTCTCCCTGAATCGCCTCCGATGTCGCAGAACGGCATCTACGATACAGGGAGGCCCGGACGGTGAAGGCTCCCGCTGTGGGAGGGAAGGTGCTCTTTGGGACAGCCGGGATTGAGGCATCCTCCCCGAGTACCCCTGTAGCACCCCATATTTTTTAGACTAAAATAGAAATAAATATTAAAAAATTAAAAATGTGTTTTTTTAGCGGGTTTGGCCTACCTCGGACGAGCGAGATTCGGCCTCCGCCTTGGGTGCCTCCTCCACTGTGTGCTCATCTTCTTCACCTCCAGTAGCCTCCTCAGGTGTAGGCGCCGCCACGAAAGGCTCTCCCACTTTGGTTTGGGCTGGCGGAGCCTCTTCACCCTCCGGTTGGTTCGCCGCCGCCGCGGGTGTTCCCTCCTCCTCTAGATGGTGTAGGAAGTGGCGAATGGTAGTTTTTTTTTAATCTGGTAAACACTTGCAAGGTGAGGCAGGGATTCTCATTCACCCCTTCATTGCGGAAGGAAGTGGACGTTCCACCCCGGACCACCAGGCAAGCATTTTCATTAATAGAAGCAAGAAGTTACAGGAAAGAGAAAAGGGAGAGGGGAAAGCAAAAGGCACCCAAACTAATAGAGATGAAAGGGTCCACATACAACAAGAAAGAAGAAAACCCAAAGACAACATAGGAGTAGTAAATGACCATCAGAGGTCACGATCCCACGAAGAGGAGGTAGAGTTGGAGCACCGATGAGATCGCCTGGGGGCACCGGCATCCGTCCTCGAAGCCGGCCATGAGCGATCCTTATCATGGGTGCCCATGAAGGCCGCATGGGCAGCCGCCGGGTCATGGAACCTCGTGACAGGATCGAGCTTGGGGACAGTGGGCACCTGGATGATCTGAGGAAACTGGAGGCCAGCATTAGGAGACAGAGGAGTAAGCTCCTCCACAAGAAGCATAGGGGCAGGAGCTGAAGGAGGAACTGCTAACGGACTGGGCAGTTCCCGGTTGAGGACTTACCGGACTATTAGCTCAGAGTCCCCGTAAGCTTTGAGGCATTTGATGCCCATGTCGAGAGCCATCTGAAGCCCAACGACTAGCACTTCATATTCAGCCTCATTGTTGGTTAGAACTTTCATGAGGGCGCAGGAGTTGGCCAAAATTCCTCCCTGAGGAGTTAGGAAGACGATACTGGCACCTGCCATGACGTCAGAGCTTTGATTGTTCTGGGTAGTGCCTCGGGAAGCGCCATCGAAGTATAGCTCCCAGCAAGGTAGATTGGCTGTGAGGGCGTCTTGCTGCAAGTAATGCAAGACATCTCCGCTTTGTTCGACCAGTTGTTGTGGTTGGAGAGCAAGGGACTCCTCATCTGGGAGCTCCGTGTTGAGAGGTGAGTCATCCGGTACTGGATGGGCTGTGAAAAATTCAGCCATGCCCTATCCCGTGATTACTTTTATGGGGACATAGGTAATGTCATACTCCATCAACAGGAGGGCCCATTTTCCCAGTCAACCTGAGAGGACAGGCTGCCTGAGGAGATACTTGAGGGGGGTCATGTTTGGATATGAGCTCGACCTGATGGGACAGGAGGTAGTGCCGCAACTACTTGACGGTGAATACCAACACCAAGTAGACTTTCTCCATGGGGGAGTAGCGGTACTCAGCATCGATAAGTTTTTGACTGAGGTAGTAGAGCGGCTGCTCTTTACCTTCCTCGTTGACTTGTGCCAACAGAGCCCCTAACGAGGCGTCCATGGCGGCAATGTAGAGTATGAGGGGCTTACCCTTGACTAGTGCTCCCAGGATCGGAGGAGTAAGGAGGTACTCCTTGATTTGCTTGAAAGCCGCCTGGCATTTCGAGTTCCATATGAACGGGACGTCTTTCTTCATCAACTTGCTAAAAGGCACGCATCGACCGGAGAGCTCGGAGATGAACCTCCGAATGTAGGTCGATCTTCCTTGGAATGACCTGATCTCAGTGAGGTTGCTGGGTGGTGGAAGCTCCCGGATTACTTTGATCTTGCTGGGCTCCACTTCGATTCCTCGGTATTAGATGATGAAACTAAGAAACTTACCACTGGATACGCTGAAGGTGAATATCATAGGGTTCATTTTGATCCCATATTGCCGGAGGCACTCGAAGACCAGGCATAAGTCACTTAGGTGGTCCTCCCGCCACTTAGTCTTGACGACGAGATCGTCGACATAGCATTCGACGATGTTGTGCAGCATTTGATCGAAGATTTTAGTCATGGCCCTCTGGTATGTAGCACTGGCGTTCTTCAAACAAAAGGGCATGCACTTGTAGTTGAAGATCTCTTTGGGGGACCTGAAGGCTGTGTGGCACTTGTCCTTGAGGGACATCCAGATTGGGTTGTGTTGTGTCTCCTCTGGCTTTGATGTCTAGTTTTGATGCTGGCTAGTTGGGACTCTTCACCAGATACTCCTTCCGTTAGACTAAGACCTTCATTATAGAACCTCCGTAAGTCCCCGCGAGCCTGGGATTTTCACTAGGACGTCGGGAAGGTTGTACCACCAAGACCTGAACCTGTTCACGTGATCAAACCATGGTATTGTGGGTCACGGCTCGATTTGGACTGACTGAGTCTTGAATGGTCGGACATGGACCATATGTCTCAGTGGGCGGCCTAATAGAGATCGTCCACCTCTGGCTAATTGCCATTTAAATGTTGGTCGATTATCCTTGCTCTATCTTCAACCAATTCATGATTTGATCGGCCCAAAAAGCCTTAGGCTGACCAGTAGATAGTGGGCTGGACCCTAGTTCAGTTCCACCCTACTTATGGCAGCCCAGAGCCCATTTTGGGTGAAATTCTAGTTTATTGTTAGGCCCAGTGTTGAAGCGGATTGGATTGGCCCGTCCATGTACACGAGCGGATCTAAGTGGACCGTTCCTCTCTTCGACGGCCCTATCAGGACCGTTTATCTAATTCTTGGGCTTCATGACCTTCTGGCCCTACGCGGCCCATTATAAACCGTCCATACTAGTTGAATGGCCCATTGTTGACCGTTCTTGTTGAAGAGCGGCCCAGCATGGTCCATTTATCCTTGACTTCGATCTTCTTTCCAGAGCGGCCCAGTGTAGGCCGTACAACTCTTGAGCAGCCTAATTTGGACCGCGTATCTTCCAGAATTGAGTTGATATGACACAACCTTGGACCTAAGCAAGCAAGCACAATCGCAAGTCGAACGGGCCGATATCGACGGTCAACTCACTCGGCACTCACCCAAACCTATGGGTAACTCGGCGATGCCAAGTGGAGGATGTGAGGGCTGGTCCCTTGCTGGTAGAGGGCTAGCAAGGCTAGAGGGTTTCCCAAAGGGGTATGGGTAGTCCGATTCTACAGGCCCACCCGGTGTCGAGGGCACGGGTAATCACTCACTCCCACGGTGGTCACTCGGAAGTCTGGGATTTGCCAGATCGGGCACTCTCTTACCGGTCAGTGGAGACTAGAGGTAAGATTGAATGAAAAGCACTAAAGAAAGAGCAAGGTGAGAGCACTTACTCGACCAGTTTGAAGAAGCCGATCCCGCTTGGAGATGAGGGCGAGCGGGGAAGCGTGGGTTCCCCACATGCCGCGCCGGTGTCGCTTGAACCTGCTCAAGACCTTACATCACTACACCTCTCGTAGGAGCTGGATCTTGGGGTGGGGGTTAAGCTCTTACAACCAAAACTACCTCTGCATAAGGAGGGGCCTTCAGCCGGCCAAGTGGGGAGGGGGAAGAAGAAGACAAAGAGCTTTAAAGACTGTCGGAGTCGATTCTGTCCCCTCTCAGAAATAGAGGACAAATGGTCATTGCTAGAATTGTTGTGGTTGCTCCCAAACTCCTTTGTCAGCAGGACTAGTGCCAAAATTTTGTAGGTTGATCCAGGAAGGTGCTGGAATTTTGGTAGGAGCTTTGGAAGCCAGCGCTGGTCGGGGTGGGACTGGAAGTAGAGGCTCTATTCTCTGGTTCTGACTGTCTTAGCACCGCAGCAATAGGAAGATGAAGCCGCCACGAGCTATCCCGAGCTTCAAATTGAGCACGGTCAATGGCGTTGGAACCGTTGAGAGTTGCCTTCGAAATGTGACTCACAGGGGTGCCAGCTGATGACAGAGTAGGTCGCAACAGCCCAAACTGTGAAAGGGTGTCAGTTCAGTCCCAGGGAAGATAGAACTGTGCACCCTGGGGAGAAAATGGAGAAGAATTCACTCAGGTTGCCGAATGAACCACCGCTTCTTGGAGGAGGAGGGAGACTCGCAGTAGAAGGTCCTGGTTGAACCTCGCCTTCAGATCTTTAGGTGAGCAGGCGTGGCAGCTTCTGCAAGCTACCTCTGGATGCTAATTAGAACCCTTCTGCGTAGTCAGAGTAGATTGTTTATCCTGGATAGCCACGAACTCAGAATGAGACGAGATGACCGCCGTTGCAAAGAAGACTCAGACTCGCTTCCGCTGGTACCCTTGAGCCTTTAAAAATGCCTGGATGAAGTTGCAGTTGCCTCTTCAAGCTGTTGGTTCACTGCTACCTGCGACCCAGAACTGCAAGTTGAAGAGCGGAGGTGGGGAATGAGGTAAATGGGATGGGAATAGGGGTGGATATGTGTGGGGGAGACTCCTAGCTGTGAGGGGGTCTGGGAGGGGGATTGACATGAATGATATAAACTCGTCACGCACCTCCGAGTTCCTTCCGCGCTCGGGGCGTGACAGTTTTTGTTGTATCAGAGCCTAGGATTTCAAATTCCTAAGAAAAACCCAAGACCAAGGATAGGTCAACTCTTAAGCCCGTGAGATTGGGTAGAGCCAAGGGATTTAAGTTATAATAGGATGTCTTATTTTGTAAAGGTCCGTCCAACCTTGTGAATATCAATACGAACTAATAAAAATTTAAATCTATGTAGGATTATGCCTGCAGTACGTGCTCAGTGGAGTGAGATGCAGCGTACAGTCCAGAACTTTACCCAAGCGCTACAACAGATAGCACAGGGCGGAGCAAATTGTGGAGCTAGAGATCTCCATCGAGGTTTCAGGAACATTAACCCGCCCAAGTTTACGGGTTCCTCTGACCCCGAAGATGCGGACAACTGGTTGAAAGAAATCGAAAGAATATTCCATGTCATGTAATGCACGGATGAGGAGAAGGTGTTATTAGCTACTTTCCAACTAGAACGAGATGCTAGATGCTGGTGGGAGTCTGTGGAAGCCACCTTAATGGATGATAATGTAACCTGGGCCGACTTTGTTGGCCATTTCAATAACAAATACTTTTCCGATCGCGTCCAAGAGAAGAAGGCGGCGGAGTTCACAGCTCTGAAGCAAACAACCCTGACTGTGGCCGAGTATGAGGCCCAATTCTCCAGACTATCTAGGTACGTACCACACTTGGTGTGTACGGAGAAGATGAAAGCACGTTGAGTCTTAAATGGGCTTCGGCCTCAATTCATCACTCAATTGGCCCCAGTGGACATTCAAGTATATCCAGAGATAGTTTGACAAGCTCAGCTACTGAAAGACGCCACGAAATTATCTGACAAGATCTGTGGGAAAGACAAGAAGGGGAATGTGACCAGCTTCCACAACTTCAAACCTTCTTTCAACAAGAAGCGACCAAGTAATAGAGGAGAGTCCTCCAAGGATAAGAAGCCCAAACAGACCAACAAGCCTTTCTCCATCACTACGCCAACCAAGGAGAATTGCAAATACTGTGACAAGCCGGGCCATAAGGCCGATGAGTGTTGGAGAAAGCTCGGAGCATGCCTTCGATGTGGAAGCTGGGAGCACAGGATTCCCAAATGTCCTTTATTAAATGAACAAACTAAGAAAGTAACAAAGGAAGAGAAGCGCCCGACGAAGAAGCAAGGACGTCTCCAGGCTCTACAGAAGACTGAACCAACGGAAGGCGGATTGGTGGAAGGTACTTTATCCATTTGTTCCAAGTCTGCTCAAGTTCTATTTGATACCGGCGCAACCCATTCCTTTGTTTCAAAGAAATTTACTGCATCACTCTCTATGGAACCACAATGGATGAACTTAGTAATTTTCACTCCGTTAGGGAATGAATCCGACGTCACATATCATTTCCCAAACTGTAAGGTCATGGTCAAAGGCCACAATCTAACTGTCGATCTGATATGCTTAGATCTACAAGGATATGATGTCATTCTAGGTGCCGATTGGTTATCCACCCATCAAGCAATTGTAGATTACCGGAATGGAAAAGTGACCTTTATAGACTACCTAGAGTTAACATATATTACCCCTCAGAAGAGGTCTCTAGTTATTTCAGCTCTTTGAGCTCATAAACTTATCAACAAAGGATGCGAGGCATTCTTGGCATTTGTAACCGCCACGGAAGCTAGGTGGCCAGATTAGAAGACATTCAAGTAGTTCGGGAGTTTCCCAATATTTTTCCAGAAGACTTACCTGGTTTACCACCATAAAGGGAAGTTTCATTCACCATCGATCTTGTTCTGGGTGCCGGACCTATTTCCAAAGCACCCTACAGAATGTCCCCCGTAGAATTGAAAGAATTGAAGGAGCAACTTATGGAGTTATTGAAGAAAGGTTTCATTAGACCGAGTACGTCTCCTTGGGGAGGACTAGTGCTGTTTGTCAAGAAGAAAGATGGGTCGATGAGGCTGTGCATTGATTATCGACAGTTGAACCACCTCACTATCAAAAATAAGTACCCACTGCCGAGGATTGATGAACTCTTCAACTAGATCTCTGGAGTAAAATATTTCTCAAAAATTGATCTTCAATCGGGTTATCACCAATTGAGGATCAAGGATGAGGATATTCACAAAACTGCATTCTGAAGCAGGTACGGGCATTATGAATTTACTATTATGCCATTTGGACTAACAAACAGCCGTTGCGCTGGCCCTGGCGGAACGCGCACTGCAACGATCGCCTTCCGCGAGCGCCGCGCGAAACCTGCTCGCCTGGCGTCGCATGGCAGCATAACTCCCAGGGCACATTTTGGAGCTGGAGCTGATAAAGATGATAATATCCAATGTAACGCCCGAGTATCGGTTTATCTTAGCGCTTAATGATATTTCCTCCTGGCAATAGTTGTATAGCCAATCCCGCTTTATCCGCCAACAACTCCATAATTCCCTTGACCCCGAGTCACATCCACCCTCCACATCCACATGCACTTCGCCATCCACATCTACCACCTACTCGCACTCCATCGCATATCAGCCTTCCACATATACCCCTCATCTACCTTCCACGAGCACATACACCCTCGCATATCAACCCTCCAGGGGTTGGCCTTCCGCCTTCGCATATCTGCCTGCGTCTCCACCCCCAGTCAAGGGAACATCACCACGCTCCGAGCATGTGGATGCCATCCACTACATGCCCTCTTCCCCATACCTACATACGTCTCCACCGAGTCCTTCTGCCAATCACCATTTGCCATTGCCTACACAACCTCCATTGCCTATGCAACCCTCACAACCCTCTCTGCAGCCTTCTCCACCTTCACCTCATACCCCTCTACATCCACCTTGCCTGAAGTGGGCTCCTCATCCTCTGTTGTCGAAGTGTTTTTCAGATATTTTCAGGGCTTTGATGGCCATTCATGCATTGCCGCTCCCTCCAGTTGTGCCTTGCCGACCCGCGATTGGGAATATGCTTTAGTTCTGTGATTATCATCGCCAGCAGGGGCATTTGGTCGATGATTACATCGAGTTTTGAGAGTTTGTTTATGGCTTGGAAGATCAGAAAATGATTTATTGGGCCACTATTCATGAGGTCATTCTACATCTCCGCAGTAAGCAGTAGCAGCAGTAGGAACTGCCCAAGCAGCCGTCTCCATCTGTACAAGATCGGGGGCACCCCTATGATTCTTTGATTAGCAATGCACTTGCTCCGTTACCTGCTCCATTATCTATACCATCTTTGCCATCTCCTACGTCGTCTCCATCACCTCCGCCTACCCAATCGCTTACTTAGGCTAGTGCCTCCACTTCTACCACTTCCCCCGCTACTACTCCTACCCCCAATGCCGCTCGGCGTGTTATATCAATATGTTGACATTGGGCCCCACGGCCTTCAATTTCACCTTCACCCTCTCCGCCGTCCTCACCACTAACATTACACCTATTGCCTACATCACCATCACCCTCCCTATCTTCACCACCAGTGCCTTCCTCACCGTCTCCATCATCTCCACCACCCTCCTCATCTCCATCACCATCTCCTTCACCACCTTTACCTCCTCTATCACTACCCTCGTATCACAAGCTTGAGCAAGCCACACCTGTGCCTTCACCTTTACCTCCACTTAAACCTATCATCGCCGCATTGCCTATGCCTTCACTCGACATCACCATCCCCGTTAAAAAAGCCTCCATGCCATCCAAGCCTGCTCCTTCTATTTCTCCTACTTCCACCCCACGAAGCAGGTGTGCACTACCATTGGTGCCCCTCGGGTTTGGTCCTCAGGGAGATGATGAGCCGAGTGAGGATGAATCTATGCAGGTTCTACATTTCAAGATTCAAGATTTTATCTGTCACTTGCCAATCCGCACCCTGGTCTCCGACTACTTTAGGGCTGATGAGCCTATGTTTCAAAAGGTGGTTGTCAAGAAAAGTTCCCTTGCCTTGGTGCCAGCTTCATTAAAAGTGAGGCCGGTGGCAAGCTCATTGCCCACCGGTGGATTCACTATTGATGCTGTTATTTCTTCTCACTTCGTAGCAGTTCAGATAACTGGTCAAGAAAGGTTCTCTACCCGTATGGTGCTAACTCAAACGGCCGCCAAGAGTTTGATGAATTCTATGCTCAAGGGATAATTGGCCGTATTCTCAAGCATCTCCAAGGACATTTTGCACATTCTACGCAATCTTTCTCAGTTTATCAGTGCATCGACCATGTCAATGCCGCGTATTGCTCTCCCTCAGTTTAGTCCTTCCCTACTAGCAAGGGAGTTACACTTCAAGACTGATTTTTGAGTGGAGTTGCCAAATCTCATGCTACTTGTGCCGAGTAACAAGACTCTGTGGTTCGATGATATTCAGCATTATGAGGAGTTAGTTGTCCGAGAATGTCTGCATATGGTTAGCACCGGGTGTCTAGGGGCCATTAAGCAAAATGCATGGTCCATAATAAAATAACAACTCATAATACAATAGTAGTCCACTACTAGTACAGTGACGAAAAGGAAAGCACAACTACATGGGGCATATCCCGGCTCTGGCAACTGGCAACTAACCTTGGGCACTAGAACTGTGCTGAGCCTCAGACGTGCTCCTCTGAAGCCTCACCTCACCTGAAACACAGTGAAAACACGTAGGGAATGAGCCTCGTAACAAAAGGCTCAGTAGGGATCACTTGAACCCCTACCTCGCAAAATGAGAAACTGCAACGCAAAGCAGCAAAGGCGAGTACAATAGGAATAAATAAACGAAAAAGCCCTGCTACTACTGACACCGATCTCACAGTGCGAAAACTGAGATGCATGCCACGGTAAAATGACCAAGAGTCGCTACCTGACAAGACAGGAGTACCACCCACTAGAAGCATAGCCAGATGCGTCCCCTGACGACTTACACCGCGCCGTAGTGTCTCCCTACTCGCCTTAGGTGAAAACTGAGACACACACAAGTAACACTAACAAGGGTCCAGTCGGGGTCGTGCTCGTCAGCACACATCCGAAGTCCCTGACCACATGTGCACACACTGACTGACTACGCTACGTCAGGCCTTCTAGCTGGTTCTTCCTCTCGGCCCGGACTCGAGTCGCCACAGCAGGAGGCCCACGACAACCAGCCTAAAATTGTCTCTCTCGGGTAGCCTCGCCACCACTCCCTAGTGGTACCACACGCGTGTCGGAAGGCTATGACTAGTGGAGGGTCGTTGATGGAGTATACTCTCTAGTCAGCGAAAAATAGCATCTAAACCGGACAAAGTACAAGGACTACTCCCCGTACTGACACCGACTCACGGTGACACAATGCCGAGACAAACACCTCCCGGGACCCCATGGCACCCGAACACATGGCCCCGACATGATGCCCTGCATTAGTCAGGCCACAAGTTAGCACGTGGATCGAGGTCCACTCACCTGGGACTCGAATCGGCACGGAAAGAACCACCAGTTAGACAAACCACAGTAAATGGTACACCCTGGGCTGCTTCTGTACACACGGTCGGTCGATGGACCGCCCCATGTCTCAAATGACTCTTCTCAGACCATTTGATGACCTGGCACGGTCATCTTCTAATCGCTTATAACCACATAAACGGTCCACCTTGGACCATTCAAGATATGCACGGTCCCTCTTAGGACCACTCCAGACAATGAACGGCTCCTAGGGGGCCGTTCCAGTTCTAGATGGAACGAGAAGCACACGGCCTTGCTCAGGCCATTCAAGACCTACACGGCCCAACGATAGGCCATTTGAGTTCCTGAACGGTACCCGTTGGGGGCTGTCCAGTCACCCAACGGCACGAAAATGAAACGGTCCTCTTGGGACCGTTGAACGCTCATGCAGTCCAGCTTGGGACCGTTCAAAGGGGCTAAACGGCCATCTCAAGGTCGTGTATCCCCAACGGTTAAAACACAATGGTAACAAATGCCTCAGGAGTCACACTGACCCCACGAGGTACGCGGTCGGCCTATGGGCCGTCCATGGCGTACAAGGTCGAACGATGGACCGTGTATGCCACTGACGCTCCTGGGCCAGTAAGCGGTCAGTCTCTGGGCCGCTCAAGGATGTACACGGCTTCTGTTAGGACCGTGTACGTCCCGCCGACCCGAGAATGGCGAACCTCACCGGAAAACCCCATTCTGAGCCCCAAACAACCACCCCGTTTGAGGGGGGAACAAGGGGGAAACTTGTCCCCATGATCCTAGGCATCTAAAGATGCCCTCAAACCTCCAAACCACGCGGTAAATCTCTAGATCGGCTCACGATCCCCAAAACATGAATTTCTCTTCCCGGCTCAAAATAACCCTCTCTCAACCTCGCCTCGGGCTAGAAATCACGGGGAAGGAACTACGGAGCTAGGGGATCATCACCCTACCTCGATCTCGCTTCGAGACGCGCCAGATTACCGTCAAATCGCGGAAGAAGCTTTTAGAACCCTTGTTCCTTCACGAGATCCCACAAGCCGCACGCTGCCACGTTTTTCCCGCCACCGCCGTCGCCGCCATGCCGTCGCCCTGCTGCCGTCTGCACTCGAAAGGGGGCACCGTCGCGGTCAGGGGGGAGGAAGAGAGAGAAAGGGAGGGGGTGCAGTTCTCTCACGGGAGGAAGAAGAAGGGAAAAGAAAAGAAAATGGGGAGGGGGTATTTATAGAAAATTAGGGGATGAGAATGTTTAATTCCTTCTCCCATGTGGTCAAAACAAAATTAAAAAAGGATAAATGGGGGGGGGCTCTCCTTGGTCCATGAGAGAAATTGGACTTTTCTCCCTTAGTCCATGTTTGAATGGTCTTGGTTTAAGCCCACCTTGGACCTTGGACCAGCCCACATGGGCCCTAGAAGCTAGGTGGCCCAGTGGGAGAGAGGGTGGGGGCCCTGCCGGGCCTACATGGCCTTTTACACAGAAACTCACTAATTCCTAATGACTAACCCATTGGCTTATAATGCCTTACAATTGTAAAACCCAATTGACTCAAGGGTACAAATGTAAACTAAAAAAATGTTAGATGTCCGGTGTTGATTCCCATCAGGCGCCGATGAGACCGCCATCTTCTGGGCTATCTGGTAGCGGTTCTGGTTAGACCGCCACCACCTTGTAGCGGCCCTAATGAGATCGCCATTTGCCTGGGATCTCTGGTGGCGGCCAGAGCAAAACCGCTACCTATTCTGGGTGTTTCTTTCGTATTGGTTTGGCTTCCGGTTGGCTTGGGTTCGACCCCTTAGTTAGCCCATTGTTCCGTGGATGTCGTGGACGTCCTATGAGGGTTGTGACCGTGTTAAAGGGTGTTCAGAAGTGCCGTGATTTTGAGCAGTGTGACGTGTATTTCGAGAATGGTTTTAAGGATCGATTGGTCTCTGGTCAACTTGGTTGTGACCTAGTGGTTGACACATGACTTCGTGAATGTCTCAGCTATCCCATGAGAATCGAGACTATGTTTTGGACGCTCGGAGGTATCATCTTAGCTTGATTTACGTGTCCATATGGCTCGAGGGCTTTGGTGTTCCCTCGTGTTTCATGCTTTCTTGTTATACAGAATCGAGAGTCCAATGTGCAGCCTAGGGGCCAAGGACTTATGTTTTCCCATGGTTTTGACCCAGGGACTAGGCTGATTGAGTGGCATGTTGCCGTGTTGTGCAACGAGATCTTGACCCGAGTCGTGTGACTCAAGGATTATTATTTTAGTAGGTCTAGGTGGCTGTCCTGAGTCTGATGGCGTGGTGCTACCTTCTGTTTGAGTACTTGTGACAGGTATGCATTAGCATGTCTGTACTTCGGTGTTTTGAGTCTCTATGTCTAGTGAGTCTCCACTAGTCGTAGCCTAACGACACTTCGTGTCGGCCCACCTGGGAGTGGTGGCGGGGTAATTCCCAGTAGAGACGGTTTGTAGGTTGGTTGCTATGGGCCCCTTTGTCTTGCTATTAGAGTCTGACGGGAGGGGAAAACCAGCTAGAGGCCTGGCTCAAGACATGGATCTTGTGTGTGCACACGTGGTCAGAGGCATTGAACCAGCGTCGACAGGCGTAACCCTGACTAGTCACTCGTTACTTGGTACTTGTTCTTGTACGGTATCTTAGTTACCACGTTCGAGGCAAGTGGGAGATACCAGAGGCGTAGTGTAAGACGTCAGTGGATGCATCTGACTTTTCTACTAGTGAGGAGGTACTTCTATCATATGACACGTGATTCTTGTGACTTGTGTGATTTCTCGTGCAACGTGAGCTCCTTCACATGGTACTTCGGGTAGTCTGTGTTTGGCTTTACCCATAATTTGTATAGCATACACGACGGTGAGATCATGTATGTGTTAGTTCTTTTAGACCTGGTGGTCTTGTGTTGGGCTTTGGTCTTTGAGGACAGGCCTGCACGTCTGTGTATCATGGCGTGTTCTGGCAATGTAGCCAGAATTACTTTATATAGATTTAGTGATTCTTGACTGTGTGTCTAGGGATCCGTGGTTCTTGCCGATTAGGAGTAGTTTAGAGGGCCAAGGTTTTATCGGCCGCCATGCTTTGTCAATATGGCTTTCCTCTTTACTTTTAATATTGTTCTTACTCCTACTGTTACTCCTTTTGTTGTTACTGTTGTTACGGCTTTGGTTTCGGGATAGGGATCTACGGGACCCCTATTGAGCCAATGACATGAGGCTCACCCTTGACTTTTCAGGTGTAGCTGCTCTTGTTCCTCGTGGTTTGAGGCGCGGTGCGATGGTTTTTAGTGCCAGCTTTGCTAATGTCGGGCTTGCCCCGACTTTAGGGTACGTTTTTCTTTCTATTGGACTATACTAAAGTTGGACTAGACTTTGTTAGCTATTGTAGCTCTGTAGCTTAATTTATTTAATTGAAAATATAATTTCATTTCTACTAATTTAGCAATTCTGATCTCTTTTCCATTGCCCTTTGTCAATTATTAGTTTAGTATTTTACTAAA
Organism: Amorphophallus titanum; assembly: GCA_024336825.1. Classification (NCBI taxonomy): domain Eukaryota; kingdom Viridiplantae; phylum Streptophyta; class Magnoliopsida; order Alismatales; family Araceae; genus Amorphophallus; species Amorphophallus titanum. The sequence continues at coordinate 799,088 of JANBPO010001167.1, forward strand.
TTCTATCTAGCGTGCCTCTGACTGTACGTCTCGATAATTCCGCCTTTGTTCGGGGCGTGACAACCACAGCGGGTAGCCCTACCTCCACGGGCACCGCCAATGCAGCCACGACCCATTCTCGACCCTTATCGGGTCGACTTCGACAAGATGCATGAGTTCTTCTTCCAGATTTGAGTGTTATTTTTGATGTTCAGAATGGTTGGATAGATTTTATGACAAGGTACACCAAATACTATCCCAACCTTGTCCAACAATTCTATGGAAATCTCACTATGAGAAATGAGATTCTGTCTACTGTAGTTAAAGGAGTTCAGATTCAAGTTGATTCTGATTTATTTGCACGGGCCCGAGGAGTTTCGGCTAGGGGCACTGACATGGCTTTTGGACATGGCCTTATTGAGGACACCTTTATCCTCATGACTTGTAGTGAATACATGCATGGAGTCAGCAATCTCATCACGCTGAATTCCAACTATTTCCCTCCACTGCAACGTATTTTGCATCACATGTTTACTACTCTTATCTACCCAAAAGGAGGAAGCCGCAATGAGGTCACAGAAGTTCGTAGATTCCTATTTTATCATGTACTGAATGGGGTGACTATCAATATGGGTCATCTTATGATGGATCTATTTGGCTCATACCGCACACAACGGAGAAGATCTCTACCTTATGCATACCAATTGATAGGAGTATTTATTTATGCTGGAATTCCATTGGCTGATGAGGTATTCATAGAAGTGAGACAAAGTGATATTTACAACGAGCACAAGATGTTCATTGATTTTAGGTATTATTGGGGTCCATATGGAGAGATGAAGAGAGATATAAGAATGTATGGAGAAGATTCTGAAAATGAGAAAGCCGAGGAGCAACAAAAATAATACACTCAAGCACCACCTCCACCTCCAGCTCAGCCCGAGGAGCAGCCACCTTCTCCTCCACATATAGATCCGGATATGCCACTGCCTCCACAGTTTTATCATGGGGAGTCCTCTACTCAGGGTGCTGGATAGCCTTCTTGGGAGGACTATGAGGCTTTTGATAGGCATCTCTCAGGCTTATCGCATGGACACATCCCTTGGTCGGCTTGATACATTCACGAACACCATGACTGGATGGATGGATTCCTTCTCCCACACCTTGGACACTCTTTCCACCCACATAGCCTCTCTCATCTCCGGCTACGAGGACACCCACGAGGCCTTCCGGACCACCAACCGGACGCTTGTCCACATTAATCGTCAATTGGTGCATCAGGACCATCTTTTGCACTCCTTTGAGAGCCATCTTCCTCTGCCTCCACCTCCTCCTCCTGCTACTACTGTTGATGCCTCCGAGGGTGAGGCCGATACTTTTGATGATGATGTTGATGCTTCTGATGATGACGATGATGATGGGACTTTGGATCAGCCTGCTCAGTAGCCGTTCTTCAATCCCCCAGTCCCTTTTCGTCCACTGATTTTGTATCCCATCCCCTCTTTTGATGATGCCAAAGGGGGAGAAGTAGCTAGTTAGGCTAGGCTTATATATGTTATGCTTGATGTCTGCATGTGTGTTTTGTGTGCTTTCCATTTGGCATTTGCATTTCATATGTGTCATATGTAAGTCTTGCAACCATGCGTCAAGAAGTCACCTTCCCTCTAGTCAATCTAGTCACTACGTGTTAGTCTCTTAATGTCCATGTGTCAATGTCAATGTAATATGTAATCCGAACTTCAATGAATGAAATGCACTTGATATTTGGCACACATATTGGTCTTATTTCCTTTCAAACAAATTGGACACATATGGATGAATGAAATGGTTTGGATGAATGAAATGGATTTGATATGCTTGACAGATTGTTTTGGTTACTATCCATATTTCGTTCTAATGGCACGCCAATATATTTTTCTCTCTAGAGTTTTGTCATCATCAAAAAGGGGGAGATTGTTGAGTCTCTCCAAGTGATTTTGATGATAACAAAACTCTGGACTTAGTTTCGGTCTCGTGCCGTGTCGAAGTGATCAAAAGCGAGCATTGAACGTGTTTAAGGCCATTTTGTGTATATGTCAAATGCTCAAATGGTTTAAGGTTTCTAAATGCACAAACAAAGCTAAACCAATCCCAAAATGAATGAAATGAATGGGGACATAAACCTCTTGTGCTATGGATATGATTTACTGGGCTAACAAGGGTTATAAGGGCAATAAAGCACCTAGCAGTCTAATCAATGGTATTCGGACTTGTCCGATGTAAATTAACACCCACCCTGCTCGGTGGGGAAAAGTCCAGTACACGAATCCTAATCGTCTGATAAACTCGAAAACACGGAATCAATATGCATCAAAATAAACAACGATACGTATATACGCCCGTCAAATACGGGAGCCGAAAATTTCGCGTGTAAACACTGGCTTAATAGCCTATTGCCCGAAGGCAGTTTTGCTAATGAAGCTTTAGGCAAGTGGAAGGCCCACATTATCAACTCCATCGGTACCACTAGCCCAATGGAATACATTTCTCATGTGGAGGTAGCTCGCACATCGAAAGACATATTGGAGGCGGTGAAGAAGGCGGCTCGGGTGCTAGTATTGAAACCCGAGGCAATTGTTTTAAAGCCATGGGAATGGCTTGGGTCCCCAGGTATGACCTTGTCCCTCGCACAATCTTTCAATGCACCTTAAAAGAGTAACGTTCCATTCTCATTTCTCCTCTTTTTTTTAGTACAGATCTTCATGAAAACTATGGTGTGGCAACGTCCCTTGAAGGCGACTCCCCAGACCTAACACTAGATGAGCCTCCAATCGCTCCGAAAAGGCAGCGAACCAATGATATTGGGGAAGATGACCGACTAACATCTCGACCTAGGACTGGCGATCCGGTCCCAGCCAATGATCGAGTTGCAAGTAAAGACACAATCCCCTTTGACTTCGATATTGTTGTTATTCTTCAATGGGGTGGCTATAGTCACCATCACTTTCATCAGTCTTCCCTTGAGGCGATAATGGATATGACTTTCTCCCCCACTCCCGGGGATGCTCTTACACAACAAGAGATGATGGGGCCAGAATGTCACTTGCTGACTTCACGCATATCCTTGATGACTATACACCAGTCACCGACGCGTCTCCTGTGCCAGAGGTCGAGGGTAACCCCGAGAGGCAACCGCCAGGTGCATTCGAATGTTTGTTTTTTTTCCCTTTGCGAGACAAGGAATTGGAGGGTCCATGCCGAGCAAGGTAATCCCTCTCCTACTACTGGCCATGAAGATGCCCTCCGGGCCTCTGGTGAAGAGAGCACCAGCTCTTCCAAATTCTAATACCTCTACTAGTGGTGAACATTCCAGTTCCTCCTCAAGTGAAGGGGTCACCACAAGTTCTGGGTCTTCCCTGGAGAGTGGGGAGATGAGAGGTAAAGTAAATGAATATGACACCTGTCCACATTCCTTTCGTTTTTTTTTTTACTTGCCTCAACCCCGGTATTTGTCTTTTGTAGATGACATGGTCGGGAGTCAATCAGCTTTGGTAGGGTCTCCTGCATAACTCATGAAGTCTGGCCCAGATGCGGCGCTACCAAAATGTGATGACGGCCCGGGACTTGATGCCACTGGCCCTCTCGATGAAGGGGTTACTACCACAAGGGCTCGTTCAGAGGTGAACTCCCAGGCCTCAAGTCCGTCACCTATTATAACAAGACTTCCAGCTTGCACCATCAACATTATGGAGTCAGAGACAAATACTCACCCAGGCGAGTGCTCGCCCTTCTCCCCTCTCTCTCTCTTTATTTTTTTTGCTAAGAGTGTCTGACTCCTTCGAGTTCTTTGGGTACAGTTGAAGATGAAACTGATGCACAACGGACCTCAGATAGTCCGAAGGCCCCTGAGGAGAACTCGGCTCCTGGAACCCCCATGGAGAGCCAAGGCGCCAACACCACCATCGACATTGAATCTATATCTCCACTGGGTTTGCCTCAAATAACCTCTCACCTTGAGGGGGATTCAGAGATGGTTGTTCTTACCAAGTCCTCTCGTCCCAAAGGGGATTTGCAGGAAATGTTAAGAGGATGCAAGAGCCCAGAATCCTACTCCAGATGTCGTTGTGTTTGCCACCCCCGTGGAAGGTACCTCTACAAACCCTGGCTTACAAAGTTCCCATTCTTTATTTCGCTTGAGGGAACATTCCCTAAGCACTCTTATTTTGTCATATTGTTGTGGCATTCTTTAGTGGCTGCCGCATATAATACGCAGGACAATCCACACGCATCCTCGACTGCGACTGATAGTATGGTCATTCTGGAGTCCAACGAAGACCGACCCACAATAGCTAGCCTTGGGCGAGACTCTACATCAGGTACAAACCTGTGGATTATAGTTTAGACTAGCAGATTTTGTCATCCTTTCACCAGATGGCCCTTCGAGTAACAATCTTCAATAGGATGCCCGAATATCTGGTGATAGGGACAGAACAGTGGGTCACAACTGCTCCGAACATCTTGAGGCCTCTTAGACCTCGGGAGAGAAACCTTGCCGTAGTGACAGGCCCAATCAAAGATGCCTCGGGTATTCTCTTTTGGGAAGGAGTAAGGCTTCTGTAGCTTCTCTTGCAATGTTAGGCCTTGCCCAACCGGCCGTCTGACTGTAGGACTTGCCGTGTTCCTTGCCCTCCCTGCTGACGGGATAGAAGCATCAGGGTTGGTGGTCCGAGACCAGGCCATGTTTTCACCCCACGGGCGGAGGAAATCCCAGGTCAAGTCTACCACCAGTGCAGCTAGTTCGGCCAATTGTGCCTTCAGCATCTCGATCTCCCGTTGTTGCTGATGGTATAAGGCAAATAAAATGGGATCGCATCGGGGCGAGCCCGAAACCCGACCTGAGGTGCTGCTTCTTGCCTGGCTGATAGGTGGAGGTGAGGGAGCCCTAGTGACGTGGCCCCTCGAAGTGGATCCTTCGGAGGAGGGGGAAGTCCCTCTTGCACGTCCTTGGCGAAGGGGATCCCAGAGGAAGATTTCTTCGTCTGGCGCTTCCTCAGGTGACAGTGCGGGTTGCTTCCTGCGGCGGGCTTCTTGTAAGGCAGCGGCTCCGACGGAGTCCCTATCGAATGGAGTCGAGGCCGATATTGTGTCGACCTCGTAGCGATCTTCCACTGAGAAACCCAAGCCCGGGTGCCTAGTGATTTGCAGGAGCCTCCGATCTAGGTTCGGCGGGTTCCACATCTGTTCGAACATTTTCTTCTAGTTGGAGGGCTGGTAGAGGGGAATCCTCTACTTTCTAACCACCTCGACCGTGCGCCTGGCCATGTAGGGGAGTCCCGAGATTAGGATGTGCGGATCATGCAGGTCATCAGGGAATTGACAATCATCGTCTCCTCTGATGGGCTGTTTGTTGGCCACGTAGAAAATAGTAGGTGGCCCTTCGGTATTTGTAACTTCAAAGGTGCACAACCATTCGGCCACTTGACAGTCAAGCTCTGCTATCGGCTTAGTGATTCCCGGTGATACTTCGACATCTTCCAGCAAATCTTCGAGGTGAGGCACCCTCAGTGTAGGATAGATATCAAGGGGGAGTGCCTTGAACGTCCCTTCCTCCGCGACGAACGGCACATGCGGGGGAGCCACATATCCTGGGGGTGGCGGAGGAAACCAGCTCTCCGATTTCATCTTCTTCTTCCCTTTGTCGCGGGCGCCCTGCAGAGCCTGCTTCGCCTCTTCCAGGTACAGGTTGGCATCTGACAGGTGACACTCGAACACTTCGAATGGGTGGAGGTCAGCAAAGATCCTGGCTTCTTTTCCCTCGCAGGGGTATTTTATACATTGGTGCAGGGTAGACGGCACCACTCTATTCTGGTGCAGCCAAGGTCGGCCGAGCAGTGCCTTGTAGGAGGTGTTGGAGTTGATCATGTGAAACTAGACCTTGGTGATGAAGTCGCCAAGGGCCAGGTTGAATTTCGCCACCCCCATGGGCACCTCGCACTTCTGATTGAAGCCGGCGATTTTAACATTCTTGACTTCGACCAAGTGCACGTCGAAGTAATGCTTCTGGTACACCCGGTAAGGGAGTATGTTGACTGCCGCTCCTAGGTCGATCAGGACCCTATTGATGGGCTGTCCATTCAGCTACCCCTTCATGTAGAGCGGCCTATTATGACTGCATGTGGGCAGGAGCATGTCATCCTCAGTAAAGGCCATGGCCACTTCGGGTGACGTCTCTGCTAAGCAGGCTTCAAGGTGCGCCGGCGTTTGGAGTGCAGCGATGATGGCCTGTCGTGTCTCTTCATCCAAAGACAACATTTCTGAAACGGTGAACCGGGCAGGGATCTTCTTGTGGTGCTTGACTATTCGGTCGGCGGCCCGGACCTTGAGCAACTTCATCTCTTCGGCCTTGCCGCGTTTGTCCCCAGTCTGGATCTGAGGTGCTAGGTCGGAAGATGGCTCTCCCATTGGGTCAGGTGCAGCTGCCTGGGACGGCATACGCTGATGGGCCTCCTCCCTTTCTTGCATGAATTCGGCTAGGTTAGGGATGCCGTCAAATTCTTCTATCGGCTGGGACGGGGCCACCGTCAGTGGAGTCGGGAGTTTGCTAATTGGTGGGGCCGGAGAGTCGCTGACTCCCTCAGCTAGCCGGGGTCCCTGCGGGCATTCCTGCCTCTCTACATGGGACCGCAGAAACTCCACGAATGAGGGAATGCCCTGGCTCTTTGGCTTCTCGGGGTAGAGACCCACCGGTGGAGAGATCTCGGTGCCTCGGACCTCGAGTTCAGGGACCCGGTATGATTGCTCACCTTTGAGCATGATGTTGTGGCTGTCCTGAGGAGGGCGGCCCCATTTCTTCCCCGACTGGGTAGCATGTTGGGAAGTGGATGCCTCGGCCTGGTTTGCTGCCGGTAGGCTGCAAGGCATTTCTTATTCTTCCCCATTCAGGGAAAGGGCGGTGTCAAACAATGCCGATAAAGTATTACAGGCGACGACAACTTCCTTCTTCTTCTTACTTCTGGACCTTCTTTTCTTCTTCTTCTTTTCGCCGACGATCGGAGGCTGCTCTTGGGGGAATTCGCCCCACAGGGGAGGCTCTTCCTCTGCTCGGGTCTCTACCTCGGGGGTCAACTCGAGTCCCTTAAACTCCTCCCACAGGACGTATTCCTTCAGCTCGACAGGCCAGATCTCGAGCTGTTCATATTCTTCAAGTCCGTCAATGATGGCAAGGAGTCTTTCAACCATCGGGCTAACTTCCTTGTGGATCCGCACTGGGACGTGATCTTTCCTGTTGAAGGTGGGCCGCCTCATAACCAGCCGAGGGGCCGTATCGTGCCAGACAGGATTCACCGACGGTGGTGCTGGCTGAGGAGTGACACCCCTAACGTGAATTGTCGGGGCAGGCTGAGGAGCCGACCTTCTTCTATTTCTCTTCGGCGTAGGCTGCCAACCCACTTGATCCTGGGCGGGTGCTACCACGAAGGCTTCATAAGTGGTATGGGTGCTGGCCTCTGCCCATTCTTCCGGTAATTCTTGATATAAGGATATCATGTTGGCCGAGGACGACATGCTGGGCATCTCATGTGGCTGTGGAGGATCCACCTTATGCTCCCCCATGTCCAGCTCCCCCTTTCTTATCAAGGCCTCAATGACGTCCTTGAAAACATAGCAGTCTTCAATAGTATGTCCCAGCATCCAGTGGTAGTGGCAGAAACGGAGATCATCCTTCTTCTTCATGTCACCGGGCCTCTTTGGCTCTGGCAACGTGATTTTGTCGTAACTAGTCGCCCACTCGAATAGGAGTTGAGACTTATCTCAGGAGAAGGAGTATAGCTTGCTCCTCATCTTCTCCCTCAGTGAGGGGCCTTCCCACCGTTCCGTGGACCTGGGCGGTGGAGGGCCTGTAGCCGCTTTGGCCTTTTCCTTCTGCCTCTCGAAAGCTTGGAAGTCCAACGCGTGAACCTCTGGTGGCATCGGCTTCTTTTCGGCTTGCCTCACCCTTTAGCTTGGTGCTGCAGGGGCGAAAGAGTATCGGGCGAGGAATGCATCGATCTCGGCCACCAAGTTGTTCAGACGATCGAAGGTCTTGACCTCAGCACTGATCATTCTTTCGAGGATTTTCTTCTTCAAAATTTACTTGCAAATTTGCACTGCATCCTCCTGGTGCGGGGGGCGCCTGCACCTCATGCTGAGGTTCCTCCACCTTTTGATGAAGTCGAGTGCCGACTCATCATTTCTCTGCCTCGTGGCGTAGAGCTCCGCCACAGTGACCTCCCGTTCGGCGATGTAGAATCTTTCTTTGAACTTCTTCTGCATGTCGGGCCAGTCGGCAATGGACCTAGGTGGCAAGCTTGAATACCATTCGAAGGCCAACCCAGTGAGTGTTGAGCTGAAGAACTTCAGGAGGTAAGCTTCATCAGCAGCCAGATCTCCCATGACATTCACATAGTAGGTAATGTGCTCCCTAGGAGACCCCTGCCTGTTAAACTTCTCGAACTTTGATGGCTTGGTGATGCTAGCCGGTAGCTTCCTTGCGGCATAATGAGCTGGGTAAGGTACCCTGTAAATGTCAAAGGGGGTTTGATCTCCGTCGCCCCTTTCCGCCAGTTTCATGTCTATCATCTGTTCAAGCATCAGCTCGCTGACTGCTACAGGGTCGGCCAGGCTCGGATAGAAGTGGGCAGGCTGCGCCGCCGGGGTGGTTAGCACTATCGCCTGGGGGGCCATGGGAGACCCCTGGGGTGGTAAGGCCTACGACTGAATAAGCGCAGGATAATGTTCCTGTTGCGGGGGAATGCCCCCCAGGGAGGCTGGGGGTTATTGGGAACTCCGCAGCTTGTAGAGTTGCCTCGGAAGACTGCCCGTTGCCTCCTGGTGCCTTCGGTAGAACCTTGGTCTATCCAGACGTTGAGGGTTGGGCATTCCTATCGTTGAGCTACTTTTTTAGCAACTCGATCTCCCGCTGGTATTGTTGTATCATGTACAGCATAACGGGGTCAGTTGTAGAGGGAATGGACATGCCCCCTATTTCTTCGACCGGGGCGTCCTCAGATGATGTAGAGGGTCCGCCGCTCGTGCCCCCAGTGGTGATGACATTGGCCACCGAGGCCGGGGACTGCTACTCGGATGGAGCCTCGTCGACACTAGGCTGTGTCAGTTCACTTGTCGCTCTCCCTCTTCTGGTGACAGGGCCGGGTTTGGCGGCGAGCCTAGTCATCTCTTCCGGGTCAGTGGGCAGGGCCCCATACTGACTAGAAACTCCTACAGCATTGCAGGTGAAGATTCTCCAGTTCCTGTTCCCCCTCGCTGCCCTCCTTGGCAGCCTCTCTGGGAATGTTAGCCTATCAAAAACTGATCATTGGGGCGACGCTTCCTCCCTAGTATTTCTAACGAAAATTTAGCAGCATCTCCCCTTGACCCAGATGGTAAGGGGAATAAAGGGAAACACGCAGATAAGGAGTGGCGGAACCTGACAATTCGAGGTGTGTGCCAGGGACAGCAGCACCTTTGAGGAAACTTCGGAAAACCCCAGGAAGTCAACGACTAGAAGACATGGCTAAAGCGAGCTGGGAATGCACCGGATCAGAAGAGAAGGCAAGCATGCCGGGCAAGAGGGCTCAGGAAGCGTGCTGGGATGGAGGGGTTAAAGGGTGTGATCAGGCACGTCGGGTAACAGTGGGTTGGGGGGTGTGCCTGGTAGAGGATGCATTAGAGATGCACCAAGTCAACACACAGAGAGAAGTAAACCAGGGGCTCAGTGTGCTAGGGAAGGCCAACAACCGCATGGCCTGACTCAAACCAAAGGGAAGTTTTTCCCATGGGGCTGAGGGGATGACGACTGAGGCACAAACCAGAAAACCAAGGAGACCTGAGGAGATGGGATTTTATGCGAGGATCTAACCTCAGAGTTTTACTCATCATATTGAGTAAACCCGTGGAGCACCATCCCAAAGGAGCACTCCTTAACAGAGAGAGGAGTTGGATCAAATAGACAACGAGGGGGAGAGGGCACTTCTCATGACAAGATAAGCAGGAGAAGAAGGAGTGCCACACCAATAGGCGATAAAGGGTATGGGGAAGCACGAGACAGCAACGAAAGTTAACAAACCTTTCTTCTATTCTTGCAAAAAAAAAGAGAAGTGGCTCAAAGGGCTAATACATCATAAGAAATCAAATGAAGAACGGAGGGGATCAAGATACAATGAGGGGAGGGGAACAGAGCATTGACTCCTCCCCTCCCGAGCATCACTTCCCCTCTCACCTACCCTTCTTATTCTCTTCTTCTCTTCTCTCTTCACTCAGCGGGAGCAAGATGGAGTAGCAGGCCCTTCTCTCTTCTTCTCTTCTGGTCTTCTTCTTCTTTTTCTTCTCTTCCGCTCTGGCATTCTCTTCTTTGTGTCCTTTTTTTGGTTGTGTGTCTTTTTTCCATATGTTCTTCATCGAAGCGAGGGGGTTTTATACCCCTGGTGGCGCTGAAGTTCGACGACGGTCGAAATTAATGGGAGTTGACTCTGGGTCTTGTCTCCGATCGGGGGAGTGCTTTGCGTGCCGGCACCAGAGGGTGACAACCCAGCTAGGCCTAGGCTAGTCTGACGTGCTCCCACTGCGCGCCAAGGATCATAGGTAATGGTCGGTGCATTTTTTGCCGGTTGCATCGGTTCAACAGATGCAACGTGTTACCGGGTGAAGAAGAGAAGGCGCTGCACCAGTTGGGAGGCTTGATAGGTGTACCAGATGGGGAGGCCAATGGTGGCGTGCGATTGTGGATGCAGTGCTCGACCATGCTACAGTGCTCAGCCACGCTACAGTACTCGGCCACACTACAGTGCTCGGCCACGCTACAGTACTCGGCCACGATACAATGTTCGGCCATCCTATCATGCTCGGCCACGCTACAGTGCTCGATCATGCTGCAGTACTCAGCCACGATACAATGCTCGGCCATGCTACAGTGCTCGGCCACGATACAATGCTCGGTCGCGCTACAGTGCTCGGACATGCTATAGTGCTCGGCCATGCTACATGTGCGACTATGCTATAGTGCTCGACCGAGCTGACGGGACGTGCCACTGGAGGAGGCACTTGGGCGTGCCGCTGGAGGAGGCACTTGGGTGTGCCGAGTGGAGAACTAGGGGCGTGCCGCTGAAGTGTCCAGATAGTGTGCCGTGGAAGGGCACAGCAAGTGTGCCGCTGAAAGGGGCACCAAGGGGTGTGCCGTTGGAAGGCTAAAAAGGGTGTGCCGTTGGAGGCATTCACAAGGGTGTGCCGTTGGAGGGCACCAAGGGTGTGCCGTTGGAGGCTGGATAAACTCATTACCGGCAACGGTTGCAGCCCGTTGATTTTTCTTCAGGAACTCGGGGATTGCGAGTCTCCTGGGGGTGGTTCTTCTTCGCTGTCGGGACTCCGATGATGGCTTCACGATAGTGTACATATTCGGGGAGTTGTTTCTTGCTTCCCCACAAAGGCAGTAACATTCTTCGGAGTCCGAGTGTCCCATTTCTCTGGGGCCTCTTCATACAGTTCTTTTGTTGGTGCGAGACTGGTGTGGAACGTATGGACGTGAAATTTTACGCGTCCACAAATGCCCCCCACCCGCGGGCAGCTGTCGCTCGTGTGGGGTTTGCACTTCGTTGGACCTCTTCCATTCCATTTTTGAGTTGAAGGAGCACACCCATGCGGGCAAGGGGTTCTTCTATCTTCAGGCGAAGAGGGGGAGGAGTTGTGTGACGCTTTCCGCCCAAAGATTCTTCTCACAAGGGGTGGAAGACCCAATTTTTCTGGGTGGGCTCGTCGAAGGGTGGTGTCTCTTGGGGTTTCCCGATGGAGCCCAACTTCCATCCGTCTATCCCTCCGAAGCAGGTGGCAGTTTCCCCGAAGCTGGAAGAGGAGATCAGGATTCTCTAGGAGCATTGCCAATCGACCGCCGAACTGATGACGGTGGCGAACATCAAGGAATATCCTTCTTGGATGTTGTCATCGCATGGTAAGATCCTTAGCGCCCTGCATTATGCTTCCAGGTCAAGCAGGTGGGCCTCCTTCTGAGGATTTGGCTTCTATTGCTCAGATTCGAGGTGGACGACTGATGAGAGGGAACAGCCGTTGGGGCAGGGGACCACCGACTTGGAGGAGACGCCTACTCCGAGTGAGCCCTGAGCCTTTGAGGGTTCCTCCCGTGCCTGAGATAAGGGCAAGCAGAAGGCTCAGGATGATGTCCCCGAGCGCTGTGGGTCCAAACGTATGGAACCTGGCGAGCCATTGCTGTTGCCTTCAATGAAGGCCCTGCTCGTGGAGAAGAAGCGATCGAAGAAGGCGGGGGCTGCCCTTCTGGTCGAGGAGCAGGCCCGCCTAGTTGAGGGGGCCTCAGTCGAGGAGATCCACCATTCGGATCTCCCACCCATCGGGCTAGAGGTTGCTGCTGCTAGTGGGGAAGCCGCCGCGAAGCCTGTCAAATAGCATGCAGAGGTGGTTGGTCTCGGAGCCTCGTCCTGGGGTGAGGGAGCATAGGGCGAGGCGTCGACCCAACCTGAGCCAAGTGAAGCTGTCCCGAGAATGGGGACGCTCGGAGGGGATGCTACGATCGCGGCTCACCCAGAGAGAACTCTCCCCCCTTCGACTGGTGCCGTGGCCATCTGGGCTCCCATGTACCAGAGGTGCCGGTCCTTGGCGCCTTCACTAGTTCGGGAGGAGTTCAGACGTAGTCCCCCCTCCCTGCTCTTCGAGAAGGTGATGGAGGGCGCCTTGATCATGGCCCAGCTGGGGGCCGAGATAGCTGATTACTTTGGATGGCTGGAAAGTGAGGAGAGGTCCCTCTCTTGGGCCCACGCCAATTTTGATCGTAGGATTGAGCAACTATCTTCCGAGCTCGAAGTCCTTCGGCGGGAGGCAACCTTGTTTCGGGCATAGGCTCGGTCGAGCCAGAAGGAGGCTCGAATACTGGCTAAGTAGCTGGCCCAAGCTCATTATATGGCCGACCTGAAGAGCAAGCTCTTAGAGGAAGAGCGCCAGGCTCAGGTCGAGCGTTACGAGTAGTGGAAGGCCGAGCGAGAGGAGCTCAATAGCCAGGCTCGAGAGGCCGAGCGAGTGCGTGGGGAGGCCGAGGTTGCATGGGTCGAGGCTGAGGTGAGGCTGTTCGAGACCGAGATGAAGTTGCTCAGAGTCGAGCAGAGGGTGGCCGAGCTCGAGGAGAAAGCGGAGCGCACTAGGGCAGAGGTGATCGATCGATATAGGAGCTCGGAGGGCTATCACACAGCTCTCCAGAAGGTCGCCTTCTCATATTATGAGCCAAGCTACCGATGGGGGCTGTAGAAAGGGATCGCCCAAGGCTTCCATCAATCGGTCATCGCGGCCTAGCAGTAGGTGTTCGACGAGCTCATTTTTCCTTCCAGGCAGTGCTACGACTCAGACAAAGACGTCACAGATTCTTCCTTTCCGACGTCGAGTGAAGGGGGGAGTAGGAATGCTATCACTTCAGCAGAGGAGTCACCAACTTTGGTAACCTCGGGGGGGCACACAATCGAGGCAGTTCCCATACAAGTGGGGTCAGTGCCCGGATCGGCCGCCACTGAGGATGCCGTGGGTGGATGTCCTGGCATTGAAGATTCTTCATTTGCCGAGCCCGAAGATGTCGAGCCTCAAGGAAGGCCACAGGCCTCTCGAAGTCCTCCTATCTCCATAGACTAGGAGGGGCATGAGCTGGATGTACTATATCTTTCTCTTTTTGAATGTTGCCATGTAAAAACTTTTTCTTTCTATATACAATGGCAATGGTTTCTAGAATCTGAATTGTTAATTTCTTACCGTCTTTAGCGTGATTTGACTATCGTATCATCATCAAAACATAATTTATTCATTAAAAACAGTGCTATCATCACATCAAAAACATTAAGCCCTAGGGGGCACAACACCCCGCCCATGTTATTTAGTTTGTTCGTGTTATCTCCTGACACTTGCTGCACTTATTGGGTCTAATCTGGGTTGTTTCTTTGTGTTTTCACATTGTCTTGCAGGTCAGCAGACTCTTCCGCACGATGCCCATCCTTTCTGGCCGGCAGGAAAGGGTGGAGGTTGAGAACTCCGGCTTGAAAGGTGATGGAACGGGGTGATCAAAATCTATCTATTTGATCCATGGGGCGGTTCTCTACAGACCGTTCGGTGGAGTTAGGCGGCTTATCCGAGACAGTTTCCAAGCCCGTAGCCTTTCCTCCCGCATTCGCTTCAGCACGGTGGAATGGCCCCGCAATAGACCATTTAATAGTAGAGCGGTCTTCCTTTAGTCGTCCCATTTCCTGTGCTAATTTGGCAAGTGTCTCCCTCTCTTTTCTCATGTCTGGGCGTGTCCCTTCACATCCCGGCACCTGGGTGGCAATCACGGTCAGTTCTTCTCTCCTAATCTTATTTATTTGCTGCCTTCCATATTTGCATTTTTGTTAACATAAGTAAGAAAGACGAGAGGAGATAAAAAGGTTGGGAGAGGAATATTTACACCAACAAGTGTGAGCATGATCGAATCATGATGTCCAACGAATTGATAGCATAATGAAGCATGCACATTCTGGTAATTCAAACTCATGCAAATCTTGAATCAGTGCATTTGAATTTTAGCAAACAACTCAAGATTGTTAGTTCAGCCCCATCATTCATTGTTCAGTCAAATGGATTCAAGCACAATCAATATGAGTAACGATAAATCCATTTACGATTGAATATAATCAAACATTAGCCACCGATAGATATCTAACCAATAAAGTTCAGATTCATGTATGCAGTTCAAGGCGAAATCAATCAATGAGTGAAGTTCAGCTTCAGTTATCAAGGACCAACATGAAATCCACAAAGGCCACATGATCTAAACAATCATGACCTACAAAAGTAGTCCAAGAAGAACTGAACTCTTACAGTCCAATGCAAGAGTTAACATTAACAATATATAAATGAAGCTCAAATAGCCAGGGGTCAACCCATGTGGTCGACCCATCCCAAGAGGAATGAAAAACTACTTTAAATAGTCCAATACATATTGAAATCACATCAAGCACATTCAAAACCAGATTGAACTCAACTCATCCACATCAAAGTCAATTCTTTTAATATGAGTAAACACAAATTCAGATCATATCTTGAGAACATAAAAGTTGCCTTAGCACATGAAAGCTCCAACTCCTCATGCACAGCATGCATGAGTCGATTTCAGAAATATATTCAGGAAGGACCTTTGAATTTCAACCTGCAAAGTAAGATATCATCATATTAGCGTGTTTATCATCAAAATATAATTAAGCATAAAACACACAATATATTGGAATCATCAAAACTATTGTCAAAGACAACGAGGGGACGCACAGAACCCAACAAGCATCATCTTGAGATTTCATGCACTCCAATGCTCATCATGCTTGGAGATCCAAAGTCAAAGGTTGCATATTCTATTGTCAGCACATGCACAGGTTGATAGGGAGTCAACATTAAAATCCAGTCTGCATCCTTGCACACTTTTGTTGACTTATGTATTGGCTACATCTTCTTATGGGGAGCTTGGTCAATTTGAAAATTTTATTAAATTCTCTTTGCTATTGATCAAGTCGACCTTAGACCAACTCTGGTCGACGCCATGGTTGATCCACTTTGCAAATTGCTCTTTGTCTGAGCTCAATGCGTCGACACCATAAGGTGCTTGTGTCGGCACTCCTATATACCTGCTAGCCCTCTTGACTCATTCTACTCTAAGCTCACTACACATCCTCAGGGGGAGATTTTACTATCTTTTCTCACTCTCTACTCAATTGTATTCTCTACATAAATTAGGCCTCTACATCATAATGTTGATCTGCTATGTTTTACCTCAGCTCTGAAATGTTTTGTTATCTCCGAACCTACCGATTGTCTAAAATCTGCCATCTCTTGCATGCTCAGCTATCTGATTCCTATCTCCTTGAATGCCTTAAACTCTTGGGAGAACTTCTATCTATTCCTGAGTTCATTTACCAGAGTAAATCGTTAAGAGGAATCTTCCTTTATGGAGTTCTATGACTGCCCTGAACATGAAAGCTATTGGACCTAGCGATCCTTCCAGGGACCGCTAGGGTATGAGGCAGTCATATGGAGACCGCTAGGGGCCCCCTATGTCGGTTTGATCCTTGCGGTCGCGCGATGGACTGCCAGGTGGACTTAGCGGTCTGGTCGAGACCACTAGGCAGTGTCGTGCGGTCCGGGGGTGACCGTTTTTTAGTTTGGAGTCGTTTGAGGTCAGTGGGGTAGCGGCCTTGCGACTGACCGCTAGGCATCGTCTAGAGGTCAGGCCAAGGACTGCCACCCTGCTTGGCGGTCTAGGAGTGACCGCCTAGGTTCTAGTGGTATCTCAGGCCTTGCGGTCCTGGCTGGACTGCTAGGCTAGGCCTGGCAGTCTGGAGGAGACTGCTAGGCACTGTGACGGCCAGAGAGGATTGTCACTTGGTTTTCATGCTAGTCGTGTCCGTTTCATGTTGTGTTGGCTTCCGGTCAACCTGGTTGTGACCCAGTGCTCAACCTTCGATCTCGTGAGTGTCTCGGATACCCCGTGGAGACCGTGACCGTATTTTTGGGTGCCCGGAGGTACTGAGTTGCCTCGATTAGTGTGCCCGTGAGTCTTGGGGGTCTGGGTGACCCCACGTGTTCTGAGCATTTGTGTTTGCATTAGATCGTGTCGCCGTGAGTCGGCATGAGAGCGGAGGGCTGCTCCTACACGTCGTGTGATTCCCAGGAATGTGGTTTCCATGTGGGCTACGTGTATGGCCTTGGACTGTGAGTCCAGTCAACCAGCCTGGGACTGGAGGTTTCCCGTGTGTCTCTGGGATGAGGGATCAACTCGGCGATTGGTGAGCTACCTTGGAAATCATGTCACCGTGATTTCAGACCTAGGGATTAGGCTAGATTGGCGACGTTGTACTGTCACGTGCGACGGTCTTGACCCGAGTCTCGTGGCTCAAGGATCGTTGGGTTCAGTAGGTCTAGTGGGTTGTCTAGAGTCGGGTGGCTCCGAGCCACATGTTACTCCACGTTACTCACGATGGGTGCGTGCATGATTTTCAGTGTTCACATTTTGTGAGCCCCCACTAGTCGTAGCTTTCATGCGCACGCGAGTACAGACCCACTTGGGAGTGGTGGAGAGCTTGACCTGAGAGAGATGATTTTTAGGCTGGTTATTGTAAGGCCCCCATGCGCAGCCTGAGTCCGGGCTTCGGGGAAAGAACCAGCTAGAGGATCTGACCTAGAGTGTATGGTCTATGTGTGCACAAGTGGCTGAGGGCAGAGGACATGCATTGACGAGCACGACCCCTGCTAGTCCTTGTTCTACGTTCCCGGTTACTATACGGTGTGTCAGTCTCCACCTGGGGCGTCGCAGCGAGACACCTGAGACTGCGGATTAAGTCGTCAGTGGATGCATCAGGCCTTGCTTCTAGTAGGCAGGTACTCTCGTCACTTGACGTGGGATGTCGTGACTCGAGGTTTCATCCCTCGTCTGTGAGAGTTCACAACGACGTAGAGTTCACGACGACGAGGTCATGACCGTGTTTCCAGATCGCGTGGTTTCAGAGTGGGCCTTCGTGTGTGAGCACAAGCCTCCACGACAGAGGTGTCGTGGTGTTTTCTTGATAGCGTGACTAGGGTGGTTTGTGTCCTAATAGTCCCCCGGCCGTGGGATCGGGGCGTTGGTTTCCGTTTTGGTAGGAGTAGTTGTAGAGCTGTGGTTTCATCGGGTGCCGTGTTTTGGGACTTGGTGTACGGTCGTGCTTTCCATCGTTGTTGTTGTGGTTACTCCTGTTGTTGCTGTTGTTCTTGTTGTTGCTGCTTTTCGTGCCGCCGTTGTTTTCGATTGGGGTTCCGCGAGAGCCCTACTGAGCCAGTGATAAGAGACTCACCCCTAGTTTTTAGGTGTTGCCGTACTTCCTCAAGGTTCGAGGGTGCTGCGTGGAGGTTCTTAGCTGCCAGCTCACCGGGCCGAGTGTTCACTCGGTATTTAGTACGCATTCCTGCCTTTGACTGTACTTCTGTTGGACTGGACTCTGTTGTAGTTAGTGATAAGTGTATATTTTTCCATCTTAATTCATGTGATTGACATTTGTTTATGGGCTTAAACAATAATAAATATACATTTATCACACCTATTTATAATTTAGCATATAATACTTAAGTTTGTGGAATTAACTGGGTTGAATAAAGATATTACATTATTTAACAAACATTAAAAACTATAAAATGAAGAAAATAAAATAAAAAAAAAGAGTCTATGGAATTGTTGAACGCCGACACATCATACAAGGTGCTGCTTGGGAGGCCTTGGCTCCGCAAAAATTGGGTTGTCCCATCAACTTGCACCAATGCATTAAATACGCCAAAAGAGGGGAGCAAGATACTGTCTTTGCAGATCAGGCTCCATTCCACCCCAATGAGTGTCATCTGGCAGATGCTTCCCTATATTTTGGGGAGCCCACCTCAGCAATCCCCGAACCTATAAAAGACAAAGGGAAGCAAAAAGTGAACTATGAAGCTAAGGAAGGACAGTTGTTCACTGTCAACCAAGACTTGGCGAGATTGTACAGGTTAAGCCTCAAGGCCGCCTCTAGGCTGACTCAACCGGAGGGGCGAAACGTTGACTTTGAAGCCAACCTCATAAGCCGGGTCATTGACTAGAGCATCTCATTACCACCCAAATGTGTTCAACTCTCGTTCCAACGGGAAGAGTATGAGGTGGAGCAGCTGAAGACCTTCACAGTCTCCTATCAGTGGAGAAGAAGGAGCAACAAGGGCAAGGGAGACAAGCCGATTATCTTTTATAAAGGTGATTTAGTCCCACCGAGCCCTTCTGAGGACGATTTCGGTTGGAATACTCCTACTGACACTACACCAGAGCTAGTCCAGGAGATAGACGATATGCCAAAGCACATCAGGGAAATGTGTAAAAAGTAACATATCTCGCAAGCTCAGGACTCCGCACAAGCGGCGTATTTCCACTAGCTGTGGAACCCTCCGCAAGTCCGTGGGCAACCTTCCTTCTCTCGTAAAGATACGAGGGGACTCGACTATGACCAGGAGAGGGACTTCGAGGACCACTACGCAGTCAATGCCTAGGACTGCTCCCTCCTTACGGGCAAGCTGAAGTTGAGCCCAAGATTGATGACTCTGTAGGGGAGTCCGGAGATACGTCAATGACGTTATCACCAGAAGTCAACACTAGTCACCTCCACGAGGGGAGGAAGACAGCTCAGCCTGTTAGTCATCAACGAGACGGGGCAGGTCCTTCAACTTCAAGCCATGAGCAAGAGAGCTTCGAAGAGTTTGAAGTCTATGAAGCAAATACTGACGATGAGGGAGACTTCGTCGACCTCCAACCAGCTCCACCTGAGCTTGAAGAGGGTGGTCAAGTAACTGTGGATGAGTTGATTGAGATCAATCTCGGAAGCGAAGAAGACTACCACCCCACCTTTGTAAGTGCTCTCCTTAATAAGAAAGAAATGTAGTCGTATCGACAGCTCTTAGAAGAGTTCAGGGATTGCTTCACCTAGACTTACAAAGAAATGCCCGGGCTCGATCCCTCTGTAGCTGAACACGAGCTGGCAATACTTCCAACAGTCAAGCTAGTCAAGCAAGCCCAAAGATGTATGCGCCGCGAGCTGGAGTTAAAGGTCAATGCTGAGGTTGACAAGATGCTCGACATGAACTTCATAGAGCCTTGCATGTACTCTGTGTGGCTCGCCAACATAGTCCCAGTGAAGAAGAAGAATGGCCAAGTCTGAGTCTACATCGACTTCAGGGATCTGAATAAGGCATGCCCAAAAGATGATTTTCCTATCCCAATCACTGAGACAATGGTGGACATGATCACTAGTCACGAAGCCTTATCCTTCATGGACTGGTTGTCGGGCTATAATCAAATTCGCATGGCCATCAAAGACAAAGACCATACGGCCTTCCGATCTCCTAAGGGGATCTTCAACAATAAAAGGATGTCGTTCAGTGTGAAGAATGCCGGCGCAACCTACCAAAGGGCAATAACCAAGATCTTCGACGAGATGCTGCATGACCTTGTTAAATGCTACATCGATGACCTGGTCGTCAAAATAAAAAGGCGAGAAGATCACTTGGCTGACTTGCATTGAGTTTTCGAAAGGCTTCGACAGTATCAGCTCAAAATGAATCCAATGAAGTGTGCCTTCAGCGTCTCCAGTGGCAGATTCCTTGGCTTTATCGTCAGGGATCGAGGCATAGAGATCGACCCTGACAAAATCAAGGCCATAAAAGGACTGCCTCCACCTAGAAATTTGACAGAGCTCAGATCTCTACAAGGAAGACTCGCCTATATTAGGTGATTTATTTCTAATCTTTTTGGAAGATGCCTATCTTTCGGCAAACTGATGAAGAAAGGAGCACCCTTTATATGGGACGAAGACTGCCAGTGTAGTGACCCAGAATTTATAAATTAATTTTTAAATTTATTTAGGTATTTTCTAGAATTTATTTGATAAACGGCTTCACAGTGGCCGTTTAAGGCTTAGGGCGGCTGGTTTCTAACCGTTTAGAGTAGGTCGGTGGGTGTCTGCATAGTCGCGTGATAGACCACCTAGTGGATGGCACGGCCAGGTCTGAGCTGTCCAATCTGGTTGAGCGACTGGGTTCCAGCCGTTCTATTTCTCGATTGGGTTGAGCAGCTAGGGCTTAACTGTTCATCCCAGTTGACCTAGGGTCAACATTTTTTGAGGCAGTTTGTCCCAAACCTTCTATTCCTTGGGGCGATCTGGTCAAAACCATTCTGATTGGTTACTGTACTAGGTCGATTGGCTTGAGCGGATAGCCCCTAACCGCTCTATGCCGTGGGGCGGTCCGGCCCTAGCCATCCAACATTATCCCCCCGTTGTCTGTGAGCGGCCTATTCTAGACCGTTCTGTCTCCTTGGGCAGCCTTCTCTGGACCGTCCAGTTCATTATGTGGCCCCTTGGTGACCGCCCAATGAGTGAAGTCCATAGTTGAGTTGGTTGGCCGTGATGGCTCATCCCGTGTCCTATCTATGTTAGGTTTGTGTTCTAAGGTGGTGTCTGTGCGTCGGTGGTTCTCTGGATTAGTCGGTTCAGGGTTGATTGTGTGTGGTCTACCCTTTGACTGCTCCAATTTTCACTAACGACTTATCTAGGACTACCATTATTCTTGTCTCTACGTGTGTAGCGACTCTTGGATCACTTATGCCCAAAGCGTCATTTCCCGACGTTTTGGTTCCATATATCTTGGTGTGACCTCATGGGTTTCCATTCCCGTGGATATCTTCTGATGTCCTATGAGGGCTAAGCCTACATTATGAGGTAGCCAGGAGTCTTCTTGCTTGATGTAGGATTCTCTATCGTACTATAGAGTCATCATTGTCAGGTTCTGGTCAACCCGGTTAGATCCAATGGTTGACAGGTGACCTTGTGTGTGTCTCGACAGTTCTGTCCATTTTGAGACAAGGTTTTGGATGTAGTGAGGTATCGTCTTATCTCGTTCTGTGTGTCTAAGTGTGCTGTGAGTTCTTGATGTTTCCCTCAGGTCTCTGTGAGTCATTTCTTATGGTGCCATTTGCTCTGGCTTAGGATTAGACCGATTGGCGGCTTGCTCTGCTGTGAGTGACGATCTTGACTCAGAGTCGTGAGACTCAAGGATCGTTGCACTTTCAGGTCTAGTTGCCTTGTCCCGAGTCTATCGATAATTTTCTATGTTGCCACTAGTGCTTCATAGTATGTGCGACCGTGCTTCCTAGCCTGTCTGTACTTTGGCACTCGTATTTTAGAGTCTATGTCTCGTGAACCTCCACTAGTTGTAGGCTTACGGCACACGTTTCAACGTGATGGCCTTTTTGGCGGGGCACTTCCCAAGATATGGTTTTTAGGCTAGTTCCGTGGGCTCCCGACTCTTTATGGCAGCATCCGTTGGGGGAAATACTAGCTAGAGGTCTGGCTCTAGGCACGAGCCGGTGTGTGCATACGTGATTAGGGGCTTGGACTGACGGCGACGGGCACCCCCCTGTCTAGTCACTCACGACAGTAGTTTTGTTCTGCTTCTGATAGTGTCTTGGTCTCAGTCGTGCTTCTTGGGTGACAGGCAGACGAGTTGCTAGTAGGGACAGCATAAGACGTCAGTGGATGTAGCTGGCTGTTCTTCTAGTGAGGAGGTACTCCAGACACGTGACATGTGACCTCCGTGTGACTCTTGTGTTTCTCGAGCGTTGTGACCTTTTCGGGTCAGCCTCCTTGTGGCTTTGCCCGAGGTCAGCGTTATGTTGTGTGCACGACGTTTTAGTCATGTTGGGTCTTTCTAGACTTTTTCTAGGGCTTGTGTCTTTTTCCTTTTTCCTTGCAGGTCTTCACTTGCTTGGCGTCTCGTCAATGGATCGACAACTTCTGACGTCGCCAGTTCAGAGTTCGCCCTTCTATTGCTGTTAAGAGTAGCTTGGGAGCCGAGGTTAGTTTGGCAGCCGCACTCTTTCGGTACTGCTTTTCCCTTTTCTTTTAGCTTCCCTCTTCCTTGCTTGCTCCTTACTCCTGCTTCCTCTTCTTTACAGCTTTCTAGGGTAATTTTTCTGCTTTGCTACACCTGTTATTTTTGTTGTTGTTCTGTGTTATTGCATATTTTTCGGTGGGGATCTGTGTGACCCCTACTGAGCCAGTGACACGAGACTCACCCCTGCTTTTCAGGTGGGTGGCGTCGTTCTGCTTCCGTGGTGAGGGGAGCGGTCCCCACTCTATAAAATCTAGATTTTTTTCTATTTTTGTTCTAATTTGACCAAGAGCAATAGGACAAAAGGATACTGGCTGCTGGAGGATACTAGGATAGATATTGCCTGCGCTTCTTGTGGATCCGACGTGTGGCTCTGTGTTGTTGTTGTCGAATCCTTCCGCGCATGGTACGCCGGTCAACTTTGCACGACCTTTGCATGAATTGGGAGCGGGGAGGGCCGTGGGGCCCCTAGATTGGGAGGAGGGCACGGCCTCTAGGGGGTTCGCCCTCCCTGGGGGCGCGGTCACGCCCACAGGCGAACTTGCCCCGGGGGTGAGCCGCGGTCGTGGGGTTGGCCCTGACGGCCTTCTGGGATTGTCCAATGTTGTCCTTTGAAGGATAGAGTGCTCGAGGGTGCTGGGATTTCCCTGTGGGGGCCTGTCGTTGTCGCGTCATAGTTGTCACTCGCAAGGTGTTCAGGTGAATGTTCGACACACCTCAAGTTATCGAACGGCTCGGATAGGTGACTGGTGGGCCATAGATTTGGCTCAAGGCTGAGGATATGAGCTCATGGGAGCTGAGAAGAGGCATTTTGGGTATGTGGGTCTGGCATCATGATGCGTGCCACGTTGCACGATGGGTTGGCAGGGTAGCCCCGGGCTGGCCCGTGGGCTAAGGGTAAGTGGCTCATCACCACGTGTCTGAGGGTCGGGGGTGGCCCCGACTTGCTAGAGGGTTGTTGTAGAACTCGACTGATATGCTGGAGGGGACGGCTGGCCCGCGGTTTGCTGTAGAAGGGCTGGGAGATGTGCGCCCACAAGGTGTTCGGGGAAATGTCCGACACACG
The DNA here is from genome assembly GCA_024336825.1 of Amorphophallus titanum. Taxonomy (NCBI): domain Eukaryota; kingdom Viridiplantae; phylum Streptophyta; class Magnoliopsida; order Alismatales; family Araceae; genus Amorphophallus; species Amorphophallus titanum. Next base: position 822,603 of record JANBPO010001167.1, read on the forward strand.
TGTGTGAGCCGCATATGCGTACTGCGGGCCTCCACAGCCTATGGTTGACTTAGTTAGGTCTCACTTTGACCTTGAAGGGTTGGAAGAAGGCATCTTGGTGTAGGTCCCGGCCTTGTTGTTGGGCGTCACGTGGCCCGGCTTGTAGTCGGGGCGCCCCCGGGTTGCCCAGGTGGCTGTGTAGAATATGGGAAAAGCCTGTCACTGAGCGATCAGGAGTAATCCCAATCAATAGTTGATGTCACCGTATGTCACGGCTAGCTGGTTGGGACCTTTGGTTGGGCCCACCAAGTTATAGGAAGGGCTAGATAGCCCATGCTTTAAAAGTGTTCGGGGAAATTTTTGAACCCTTATTCCTTAGCATTTTTGCTGAGAAATTATCTATGTACAACAAATGCCCCCCATGAGGCATGCGTTAGAGGCAGAGACGATGGTGTATAGGCCGTGAGCCCCTCATTTTGGGTTGTTGTAGTTGTATTTTGACACTTCATGTGTCTTTATTTTGTTGCATTGTATATGTTGACTTTTTGATCTGTTGACCATTTTTGTGCTTTGTCTTGCAGCTTTGGCACGATTTGGTAGAGATGAGCGGGTCCCGAGGCATGTGGCACGGGAGGAAGACTATTGGGTGTGGAGGATGGAGCGACCCATGCCTCCCCTGGGACCACCAGTCATCACTACAGTTGGCGTGGACCAGCTTGACTCAAGGCGCATGATGGTAGCTGAGGGCCCTATTAGAGAGGGGGCGAGCGGCGTTGGGGCCATGGAGTTGGCTCGAATTTCAGAGGTAGGTGGACTGTACACCTATGATGCAGCGGAGGCTACTCGGTGGAGTTCCCCCTGGACCGCCACTTGTTCGAGTTCATCAGGAGCTACATTCCACCCAGCTTGGAGGAGGGAGACTCCCGAGTCCCTGGGTCACGCCGCTGACTGGAGCGGGCGATTCTAGTGGGAAGGAACAGCCTCCACGGGGTCGCTCTCTATGGCTTCCCGAGTTTTTTTGAAGACTACTGGAGGCAGTGCCAGTTTCCCAGTGCTGAGTGCTTGGGCTTCTTTAGCAGGGCGGACCAGTTTGGGGTTCACGTCGGAGTGATGGGTCTCGCCTCTTGGGGTTTGCACGGCCACCACCGGACAGAGACAAAGGGCACGATTGGGCTGGTGCTGGAGCCGTTCGGGCTGCAGTATGCCGAAGAGGGGTATGACGACCATAGTCTCTTGGATGGGATCCTACGGCAGACAGTCGTCAGTTGGTATGGCCATTGGGCAGTGATTCCTTTACACCAATACCATCAGGGAGCTACTGAGTGGCTGATGGGGATCGTACACCACTACCGGGTGCTGCTGGACAGAGCCGACATCAGATATGTCGTGACTGTGGCCTTGTACGGATACCCTTGCTACACAGGACTGTTACAAGCATTGGTGGAGCGGTTCAATCGCCAGTGGAACATAGTGGCGATGGTTAAGGGGGAGACTTCACTAGACTTGTGGTCTCCATTAAGAATTTCAGGGCTGTTGATCAGCGGCGAGGGATACGAGGTTGTGTTGGATGACCTCCACCATAGCCACACCGACGGCTAGGGGCAATATCGAGTTCCTTACAGGTATCGGTATCTGCTGAAGACTTGGAGGGATTTAGCCCTGGCCAAGAGAGAGAAGGTTGCATAGACTCTTAGGGTGCCGTTGAACGTGTGGATCTGCCACTTCTATAATGGGCCCTTTTACTTTTACCAGGAGTTTGTGAGAGACCAGACTCCGTGGGAGGAGTACACAGAGGTGGAGCTGTGGTTTCGGACGTACATGAGATACATCTACGCGCTGTGGGAGGGGTGGAACCCCCATGGGCTGTTGGACGTGATGCACTTAACAGCCTACTTGGCGTACTTGATAGCGATGTTTGTGGTCCTGCACGGGGAGGATGGCCTATTGAGTTACTGTGGCTTGCGTGCTTGTTGGTAGAGGGACGGAGGCTGGCTCTAGCTCCTGTGGCGTTGGCCACCATGTACCCGGGGCTGGGAGTGCTGGCGGCACATCCTGCGCCACGCGAGAGGAGTCTACTTCTGCTGACCCACTACCTCAGCATGTGGGCTGGTCTGCTATTTGTTGGGTTGGTGACTCGAGGGACCGTGGTGAACCAAGCGGCACGTCTGTTGTTCAGCTTCACCGGCCAGCCAGACGGGGGCACTATGGCGCAACTGGAGTGGGATAGGAGAGCCTTATCTTACCTGCCCAGTCGGGGTGAGGAGGGGCTACCTTTTGATAGCGCTACGAGGGATTCTCGATTGATCCTGGTGCCGTCGACTGGAGGGGTGACCTGCGCCCTCCCCTACCAGCAGGAGCTAGACGCGGCATTATACACCGAGTGGGTGATGAGCACCCGACTGGCAGTGCTAGCGCTACACCGGTCCGTGATGAGTTCCTTGGATCTGTACTACCTGCATAGGTTCACGAGGAACTTCAGGTACGACCAGGGGATTTCACCAAACTGGGAGTTTCCTTTGACGAGTCGACAGTACAGGGGCTGGGACACCCACTTGCTGGCAGTAACGTGGTGGGACTTTTACTGTCGCCAGGAGTTGGAGCGACTACTGACGTTAGGGCTGGGGTGCCGAGGATGGTTCGACGTCCACTACGCTAGGTGGTGGTTCGAGCATAGACACCTGTACTGACAGAAGGCCTCGGTGATCAGGAAGGCCGAGGAGGATCGCCTCTTGAGGGAGGATCTGCCTCCTATCCCTCTGGATGATGAGTACCTGAGGACCCGCTTCACCTGAATTCATCGGGAGGTGGAGCAGGTGGCACAATAGTGGCCCCGGAGTAGTCGGGGTGGGTTGTCCGTGGGCCGAGGTAGCAGCGGGGCGTTGAAGCCCCTGAGGTAGGTGCAGGGGGCACCTGCAGTGACTGGAGCTGGGGCATCCTGACTGATGACGTCGAAGACTTGGTGAGCCCAATTCCTAGCCAGCTGCGGCTTCCGGAAGAAGGGATCGCTAGACCGGGTGCTCCGTGAAGGGAGCATCGCCCACTCAGCAGTCGACGACTGGAGGTGTCTCATCGACCAGATGATAGGGTCGGTCGGGCCCGTATAGTTCATGTCCTACATCGAGTGTGCTTACACTCTGAGGGATATTCAGGAGGTAGTTGCGAAGGCTACTTGTGTGCTGTCGTTGAGGCCAGAGCAGCTGGTCCCCCTACTGTTGACCCCTTTTGCTACCTCAGGTGGGACCATTTCCTTATTATGTTGTCTCAGCTTTGTTATTTTCTGAGGTATGTGGCTGAGATGTTGTGCGTTGTTCTGTTTGTTGATAGGCTCTCGGCGGAAGGAGATCATCCTTCCACAGGGTCATCCTCCGGGAGCGACGACGGGGGCCTTTAACCTAGGCGGAAGCACCCTCGGGTAGATGCTAGAGTAGTGGGAGCTGGCGAGTCCTCTCGGGGACCCGAGGCTGGTGAGGACATCGAGGCAGAGCTGACTTTGAGCAAGCACCGTGTTTGCCTCCTTTGTTCCTTATTGGTTTAGCCATGATGATTGACTAACCCTGCATTGATGGATTTGTTTCTTGTACCTCCACTGGAGACTGGCGCAGAGGTGGCTGAAGTCCCACGATCAGTGACACCCAAGAGGGGGGGTGAATTAGGTAATGGCAAATTTTAGTTTATCTTTGACAGATTTAAAATTTACTTGATGAAGGGAGGACTAATGAAATAAATTTATGCGATGAAATTAGTAGATGTGATACGCTAACATACTCACGCAAGGTGGAGGTAGGAGATAAGGAGCAATCACACAAGTAACAGTGATTTTTAGATGGTTCGGATGCAACAATGGCAACCTACGTCCACCCCTCACCAGCGGTGAGGATCCACACACTATCTTGTAAGGTATTACAAGATAAGACACTGATGTGACACAACCTCAGACCTACGCAAACAAGCATAATTCGCAACCCGAATGGGCCCATAGTGGTGGCCTACTCACCCAACACTCACCAAAATCCGGGGTGACTCGGCGATGCTGAGGGGAGGATGTGAGGGCTGGTCCCTTGCTGGTAGAGGGCCAGCAAGGCCAGAGGGTCTCCCAAAGGGTATGGCTATGTGTTTTGTGTCTGGTGCTTCGTAGTATGTGTGACAGTGCATTCTTAGCCTGTTTGTACTTCAGCACTCGTGTTTCGGAGTCACTGTGTCTAGTGAGCCTCCACTAGTCATAGCCCGATGACCTTGAGTGTCGGCCCACCTGGGAGTGGTGGCAAGGCAGTTCCCGACTTAGACAGTTTTTAGGCAAGTTTTCGTGGGCTCCCTTGCTTGGCAGTAGCGTCCTACTAGGGGAGAAAACTAGCTAGAGGCCTGGCTCAAGACAATGAGCTTGTTTGTGCACACGTGGTTAGGGGTGTTTGGACCAGCGCTGACGGGCGTGACCTTGACTAGTCACTCATTACTGTTGTTCCTGGTACGTGGTTCAGTGAGTATCTTAGTTACCACCATTCTAGGGTGTGTGAGAGATACTTGAGACGCAATGTAAGACGTCTGTGGACGCATCTGGTTGTTCTTCTAGTGAGGAGGTGCTTCCGTCACTTGACGCGTGACTCTAGTATTCCTCGGAGTTGTATCCTTCCTGGGTTAGTCTTTTCTTGGCTTTATCCGAGGTCAACTTCATATAGCATGCACGATGCTCTAGTCATGTATGCGCTAGTGTTTCTTGTCTGTGTAGGTCATTTGTAGGACTTTTGCCTGTCTTCGTAGGCCTTAGCTTTAGACCTCGTGCTTTGTCGATGGATTGGTGACTCCTGAATTTGTGAGATCAGGGTTCGCCTTTCTGTTGATGCTTGGAGTAGCTTCGGTAGCCATGCTTTGTTTTGTATGACTTTTCCCCTTTCATTTAGCCATCTCTACTCCTTTTATAGCTTTCCTTTACAACTTTACTATTGTAGTTTGGCACTGCTGTTACTGCTTTCCTGTTTAGCTGTTGTCTTGCGTGTTACTGCATTGTTTTCAGTAGGGATCCACGTGACCCCTATTGAGCCAGTGACACGAGGCTCACCCCTGCTTTTCGGGTGTGGTCGTTCTTCTTCCTCACGGTCTGTGGGTGGTGTGCCAGTTCGTAGTTGCCAGCGCTACCTGCGTTGGGCCTCCCCCATCTTCAGTGTACGTTCTTTGTTCTGCTTGACTATGCTTGTCTTTATTTGGACTGGACTCTCATTAATTTAAATTGTTAATTGAAAAAATAATTTTATTTCTACTACTTTAGCAAACTTGATCTTTGAAATATTATTGCTTACTGCTTTATCTGGAACTTCAATGTACTCTACACATACCTTTCTATCCCTTCAAAGCTTTACCGCTCTTGGGAGGATTCACAGGTTCCAAGTGGTATCGAGTTCACTTGGTATCCGGAGTCTGGGTGGTCACAGGTGATATCAGAGCGTGTTATGTGAAAGTACATGGGAATTCAAGATATTACAGTGCACAGAGTCCTTAAGGTCCAGTATAGTCGATAGCTGGCGTAGGTTTTACGATTGTTTATCGCTTTGTTTTCTGTGTGTGGTCTTGTGCGTGCTGTGTTGGCACTGTGTGAGATGGTTTTGCTCTTGTCATGGTGTGACGGGATGCTCTTTTCGTCGTGGTGTTGTCTCGATTGTGTTGCAGAGTTCACCGGCAAGTGTGAATCTGCAGTACTCTATTCGAGATCTTTTTCCGTGACTTGTTCAGGTGGCTGGTGACTTTTATCGTTGGTGTGATGGCCATGCACATCCTTATGTTGTTTTGGTCATCCCAACTTGAGTCTGTTTAGCTCTTGAGGTGTTTTCGCTTGTGTTCTGGTGGTCGCTTTGATGCCTTGGTTGAGACGATGCTCAGGTGAACCTAGGATTTTCCCTTCCTGGTGAGCTACTGTTAGAGAGCTTGATTCTTCTCATCCTGATTGATGGCATCTTTTCGAGGTAAGCCGTAGAAGTCCTATCTTAGTGAAACCATTGTCCTGTGTCTGCTTAAGTGTGGACTGTGTTGGTTCTGAACCTGACTTACTCTTTGTTCGACGGTTGCTTGGCTTTGGAACCAGTTTTGTGTTAAGAGCCATTGTGCACCGTGTTCGTCGTGTCGTGTCTTACGGCTAATGTGTTGTGAAGGTTCAGAAATTATTTTAGGACGTAAGGATAAGCTGAGGCTAGTGTTCTTTGTGCTAATGCTGGTGCTCTTCCTGGTGTGCACTTAGGCGACTTATGATTAGCTATTAGCAGGATCGGTACTCGAGGTCCACCTTCCTGGTCACCTCGGTCGACCACGACATCTTCTGAGGCTGCCGTCAGAGCCATCTGAAAGAAGCTTTCCCATGAGTTTGTTAGGTCATGGTGAGTCGAGCGGGGTTATTTTCACATTTTGGGAAAAAATACATATTTTTGGGGTGTGAGACGGATCGGGTGTTTTGATCATATTTTTAGGATTTAAATGGGTCCTCTCAGTGCCAGAGAGGTTGGGGATCAGTTTCCACTTGTTTTCCCCTTCACATGGGTGTGAACGGGGCGTGGAATGGAGTTTTCTACTGTGTTCATCATTTTTGCGCTCGGGACGAAGTAGCGATCGTACTAGTAGCCGTCATTGCATAGAGGCGATCCGCTGGGGGCCGCTATTCAACCCAAAAGTGTCGACATGTTTTGCGATCCAGTGGTGGCCGCCTGTGGTAGTTGCAGTCTTGCGATTGACTGCCAATTACAGTGGCGGTCAGCACAGGACTGCCAATCCGTGATCGTTTCTCATTGAGTCCCCAGAGCTGGCGGTCAAGTGGATGACTGTTTCTCAGAGTCACGGCCAGGGCATCACCGCATTGTGCCCCCTGTTCCCCGTGCAGTAGTGGCCTTGTGACTGACTGCTAAATGATGTTAGCGGTCAGGCCAGGGCCGCCACTAGGGTTGTGATCTTAAGGAAGATAGTTTCCTTTCCTGGGGTTCCCCGTGGTTGGCAGTCTAGAGCCGACTGCTATACTGGGTTTGCAATCCTTATAGGGCAGCCATTTGGTGTAATGGTCCTAGGAGGACCGCCACTTGGTTTTTCCAGCTAGCTGTGTTCCAGTCGCGTTGTGTTGGCCCCCGGTCGACCCGATTGTAACCCAGTGGTCAACCTTCGGCCTTGTGGATGTCTCGAACACCCATGGGTCTTGTGTTTGTGTTTTTGGGGGTGTCCAGAGGTGTTGAGTTACCTCAAATAGTGTGCCCATGGGTCTTGGTGGTCTGGGTGACCTTATGTGTGTTCCGAGTTTTCGTGTTATGCTCAGATGAGTCACCGTGAGTCAGTACAAGTGCGGTGGGTCTTCTCCGCACGATGTGGGTTTCCCTGGAAGGTGGTTTTCGAGTGGGCTCTATGAATGGCCTTGGACTGTGAGTCTAGTTAACCAGCCTGTGGCTGGAGGTTTCTCGTGTGACCCTTGGATGAGGGATTAATTCGGTGGCTGGTGAGCTACCTTGGAGATCATGTCACCGTGATTTCAGACCTCGTGATTTCAGACCTAGGGATTAGGCTAGATTGACGGCGATGTGCCGTCACGTGCAACGGTCTTGACCCAAGTCTTGTGACTCAAGGGCCGTTGGGTTTATTAGGTCTAGTGGACTATCTAGAGTCGGGTGGCTCCGAGCCACCTATTACTTTGCATTACTTGCATTGGGTGCGTGTGTGGTTTTCAGTGTTCACGTTTAGTGAGTCCCTACTAGTCGTAGCTTTCCTGCGCACACATGTACGGACCCACTTGAGAGTGGTGGAGAGCGTGACCCGAGAGAGATAATTTTTAGGCTAGTTACCATAAGGCCCCTCGCCTTTGTAGCCTGAGTCCGGGCTAGGGGAAAAATCAGCTAGGGGATCCAACCTAAAGCTCATAGTCTATGTGTGCACACGTGGCTGGGGCCGATGGACCCGCACTGACAAGCGCGACCCCAGCTAGTCCTTGTTGTGTGGTTACCAGTGCGATGTCTTAGTCTCCACTTGCGACGTCATAGGGAGACACTTGAGGCTGCAAACGAAGTCATCAGTGGATGCATCCGGCCTTGCTTCTGGTGGGCAGGTACTCCCGTCACATGATGTGAGCTCGTCGTGACTCGAGTTTTCATTTCCTATCTGTGAGACGTGATTTTACGTACGTAGTTTTCGAGTGTTTTCCCGTGACCGAGGTCTAGGGTTTTCGGTGAGCGTCACCGAGGGTCTTCCCCTAGACGGCGTAGAGTTCACAATGGCGAGGTCGTGACCATATTTTTCGACTGTGTGGTTTCAGAGTGGGCCGTCGTCGGTGAGCACAAACCTCCATGACAGAGGTGTTGTGGCATTTTCCTAGTAGTGTCACTAGGGTGGTTCGTGTTCTAGTAGTCCCTGGCCATGAGATCAAGGTGTTGGGTTCCGTTTCGATAGGAGTAGTTGTAGAGCCATGGTTTTATCGACTGCCGTGTTTTGAGAATTTGTGTACAGTCGTGTTTTCGTGTCATTGTTGTTGTCACTACACCTTGTTGGGTATGGTGTGATGGATTCAGAAGGGGGGGTTGAATGAATCCCCTTAAAAATTTTCACCACGCGCTTGCTGTCTAGCAGGTCTGAACCGAGCAAATCTGGGCCAACAGCCCGTCTCTGTCTGAGAACTCCTCCGGTTTGCTGCCCGTCAACCCAAGATCGGCGCTCCTGATTTGCTGTTGCAGCCCTTTACCTCCCTGCGTGGAGTGGGCCATAGAATTCATTGCTGTAATTATTTATATTTACTGTACCAGGAGTTCCGATTTTTGGCCGGGGTTGTATTCCCCACGTCCCGAGCGTGGAGGTACGTTTCTCGCTCCTCTCTTTGTCACGATGCTTATCTTGTATATGTTTGAATGCCGTTGCTAGTGTGTGATAGGGCAATCTAGCTCGATCAAATAGCATCATCACTGTGAGAAAGAGAGTGTGACCGTCCCGTGACTCGACCTGAGCATGTGAGAAAAGCTGACCGCCCTTGACTCACTGCCGGTTTCTCAACCGCGTAGATCCACGCGTTTCCCACGCTTAGGGACGTCAGCGAACTCGTGTCTCTTGTTGAGGACATATCCTCCTCTGTTGGAACTTTGTTGGTGTCGAGTTGGTCGCATCATTGCTGGTCGCGTTATCAAATTGTCCAGTCATCACCTAGAGTCCTGGGTTCACATCAAATAGGTCTCGAGTCGCTCATTCGTCCTACATCAGTACCCAATGCCGAGTGAGCACTCGGCCCGACGAGCTGACAGGTAAGAACCTCCACGCAGCACCCTCGAACCTCGAGAAAGATCCGCAACACCTGAAAATCAGGGGTGAGCCTCCTATCACTGGCTCAGTAGGGGTTCCGTGGAACCCCAACCGAAAACAACAATGGTACGAAAAGTAGCAAAAGCAAGAACAATAGCAATAGCAAGAGTAGCTACAACAACAACGGCGAGAAAACATGGCCGTACATGAATCCTCAAAACACGGTAGCCGATGAAACCACGGCTCTACAACTACTCCTATCGGAACGAGACCCAACACCTCGATCTCTTAGTCGGGGGACCACCAGACCACGAACAACCTTAGTCACACTATTAGGAAAATGTCACGACAACTCTATTGTCGAGGCCTATGCTCACACACGAAGGCCCACTCTGAAACCACATGGTCTGGAAACACAATCACGACCTCACCGTCGTGAACCCTACACTATCTAGGGAAGACCCTCGGTGATGCTCACCGGAACCCTAGACCTCAGCTCTAGGAAAAGACTCGAAAACTACACCCGAAACCACATCTTGCAGGCGAGAAATAGAACCTCGAGTCACGAGAATCTCACGTCACGTGACGGGAGTACCTGTCCACCAGAAGTAAGGCCGGATGAGTCCATTGATGACTTATTCTGCAGCCTCAGGTGTCTCCCTACGATGCCCAAGGCGGAGACTGAGACACCGTACATTAACCAGGCACATAGAACAAGGACTAACTGGGGTCACGCTCGTCAGCGCGGGTCCGACGTCTCTAGTCACATGTGCACACATAGACCATGCGCTCTAGGTCAGATCCTCTAGCTGGTTTTTCCCTAGCCCGAACTCAGGCTGCAAAGGTGAGGGGCCCTATGGTAAACAGCCTAAAAATCGTCTCTCTCAGGTCACGCTCTCCACCACTCCCAAGTGGGTCTGCACACACGTGCGTAAGAAAGCTATGACTAGTGGGGGCTCACTAAACATAAACACTAAAAACCACGCACACACCCATCGCAAGTAATGCGGAGTGACAGGTGGCTCGGAGCCATCCGACTTTGGATAGCCCACTAGACCTAATAAACCCAACGGTCCTTGAGTCACGAGACTCGGGTCAAGACCGTCGCACGTGACAGCATAGCGCCGACAATCTAGCCTAATCCCTAGGTCTAAAATCACGATAGCACGATCTCCAAGGTAGCTAACCAGTCGCCGAGTGAATCCCTCATCCAAGGGACACACGGGAAACCTCCAGCCCAAGGCTGGGTGACTGGACTCATAGTCCACGCGCCAAACTCACGGCCAACTCGAAAATCACCTTTCGAAGAAATCCACGTCGTGCGGGGAAGGCCCTCCGCACTCACACCGACTCACAACGACTTGATCTACCAAAAGAACGAAAGCCCGGAACACTTGTGGTCACCCCGGACCGCCAAGACCATAGGCACGCAAATTGAGGTAACACGGCACCTTTGGACACCTCTGAAAATACGAACACAGGACCCATGGGTGTTCGGGACATCCACGAGGCTGAAGGTCGACCACTGGGTCACAACCGGGCTGTTCTCAGGAAGATCTAAATCTATCCTACCAGATCTGGTTCCGTGAACTAGCAAGTTGTAAAATCGACCAAGGGGGTTACAGAGACATTTAAAATTCTTTCTCTGACCTAGGGTCATATCTCTTTGACAGAGCTTTCCAACGGCGCTGGTCTCACGTCGATCCGATCTCAGGGCTGATCACAGCAGGTGTTCTCACCGGGCCACGCACTGCAGAAACAGAAGATCCAGTCCGTGGATAGCAAGCCACGTCGATTGCCCGGCCGGCAACCTCGCCTTCCACGGGACAACCAGCATGCTTCCATCCAGGGGACCATCCCTCCAGGAGTCACCGCCACAGCAGTACCTCTCCCGGCCCCTTCGGCCCAGCAGCCAGGATGCGGGCCCCATAGTTGCCGACGAACGCTACCATCGGAGCGGCTCAAATTGCTACCCATCAACCCATGAACGGTCCTCCCGGGCCCCACTTGTACCCCTTTACCTCCCTGCATGGAGTGGACAGTGATTTGTAGTTTTTTAATTATTGATTAATTATATTTACCAGGAGTTATCGTACTTGGCCGGGGTCGTCGTCCCCACGCCCGGAGCGTGGAGGTATCGTATTCGCTCCTTACTCGGCATCTTGCTTTACTTGTATATATTTTATATGTCACTGCTAGAGAGCATGCTGGGATAATTTAGCTCGCTATATCAATTCAATCACCGCTGCGATCGAGAGAGTGAAACCTGTCCTGTGACTCACTCTGAGTACACGTGAAAAAGTCGATACCTGAGACTCATAGCCGGTTCTCCAACCGCGCACGGTCCCACTTTTTCCTCGATTAGGGACGCCCACGAGCTAGAGTCCCAGGTTTGCTGTCTCGTCCCGCATCAAGCCCAACGTCGGGAAAGAAAAACCCCTTTCCGATACTCTGTTTCTACAGTGAAGGAATCAGGTGGGTTCCGGTGACTTCTCCCGGTCATCCCCCGCTACTTTTCTCTTGTTAAAATCTCCGTAAATGTATGTAGTCGGAGGGGTGATGATATGAGCTTGTGTCCTTTTACCTTCCTTTGTTTTCTCCACTCTGTAATTGTGATTTATTCCCGTCTGTGTAACCGGTGGTCAGCCTCTGAGCGACAATGCCATGCCATGTCGTAGGCGTGTTGTATTGAGCCCTCTCTGATAATATGATAGATGATATGGGATGTGGCAATGCCTCTGAATGTCTTCTCTCCTCTCTCTAAATCCATCCGATCGATTGTCTCCTGTGTATGTGACCATTCGATTCTCCCCTTTTGATGCTGAACAGGCCCTGGTCCTCTCCAGGGCAACATTAACATCATGCCCCCCTCTTCCCCGGGGTTTCTTCTCAATGGAGTGGTCCCATCGAGCTCCCTTATGTTTATCAAAGCTTTACCTCCAGAGGCATACACATATATGCATCTCTGGCCGCCTCTGGGACTACCCCTCCATAGCTCGTTCGTTCATCGCTATGAACTGGAGAGTACGGCTGCCCCTATAGTCTGGGTGCACGGTCTTCCAGCAAGACTTTCTCCCTACATACTACTCAATAATTGTTCGAGGATTTGCCCCTTATAATCTCCGTAGTTTATATACTAACTTACTAAGTTCATGCACTAACCTTCTAACTCTCTAATACTAACTTGCTAACTCTCTGACGTTGATTGGCTAACCATTCAACTAACCACCCTATTTACTCTATCCTATATACAGATTGCTTTACCGTGCTTCGTTCCTTTAAGAATCACTGTCCAGTGATCGGGGAAGGGGGGACATACCCCGTTGATGTCTCTAAGTCACCACAGGGTCAGAGGGGTCATGTCCTCTGATGACATGCGCCTCTCTGGGCCGTCAGGAGGTGAATATCAATGGGGCTTTTGGCCCAACACTAAATCCACTGTCCTTAAGGGAACTAGTGGTGGCCATGGGTTGCGTGTGCCCCTCGTAGGCTATCCCTCGGGGTTTCCTCCCTCATTGGTCGTCCCTTCTGATCGCATTTTAGCCCACGGAATATTGGTACCCTTTGTAGGCTAGCCCTCGGGGTTTTTCATCTGTTTGGGTCTAACGGTCACCGTCATGCCACCCGGTACTAAGGAGCTTACCCCAATTCCCGCTAAGCTGCCTTCTTGGAATCCCAAGTGGCACTCGCAAGCTTTTGTCCGCTCATCAAGAACCTCACCGCTCGTCGCGACTTGCTTGCGTGTATGCTCATGCCATGCATTATAGTCTTGACTTTTCATCTATTACAAATGGACTCGTGACTATCTATGGCTCCTCTCATCCATCAATCACTCTCGGATTCGCCAAATAGTCTGAATCTGACCCGCTAGAGTCTCTTGAAAAAGATTAAAAAAGTAGAGAATGAGCACATTTACCCCGTAGGTATCTTCGTATCAACATGATGGCATAATTTAAGTAATTAACATTTTTACTCTAGAAGGTAAGATAATAAAAATGTGATAAATCATATGGATAAAACCAAAGTAATCACAAGATATCAAGATGAGCGTAAGGATATGAGATGATATGAGAATATGATCAAGCAAGATTATAGCGTGGCCTTTCATGAACGAGAATGTACTAGCATGTATCGAGAATGTATTTTTCATAACCATAATGACTATGCACTAGAAAGTCATGCAACATGTAATAATCAAGCGTGAGATTTCATGGATTTCACCCGTTTAAAAAAAAGTACTCCCAACGCAATGCAACGTCAGTATTCATCATACCCCATGGTTTACAGTATATTTTTGGCCATCTGTCGAGGGGGCTAGCGTGGAGCCCTTGGACATTGTCCATACCCACTCTTGCATCTTCAAGTTATAAATCAAGCTACTACCACGAGAAATATAATGTAGACCAATAATGTCAAGTTCCACAATAGATTTATGTCAACAATACCAAGATAAGAATGTACCAAAGAGAATAATGAGATCAAGGATGACTTAATGACAAGGTCATGCTATGGGAGGAATTTGACATCATAACGATACATTTTTCTTAAATTTCAAAGTTCATTAATGACTTAATGAATAAGGTGTTGGGTTCCTGATAATCAGGAGATCATCTAAGAACAGAGCATGACCAACCCTTGGGTCAAACCACAGGTTGGGCAACATTTAGACAGAACGCGGTCATACAAGGACTGATGCGAGACGGGACACATATGGGCTAGGACCTATGACTGACTCGAGTGCGACCAGCACTTGACGCTAAAGGTAATTCGGGCGGCTGACCTCCGTGGCGTTCCTCTGAGTGGAGGCATCTCTCAATAAGAAACTCTCTCTAGCCCAACGTTTGTCCCTGCGAGGGAAATGTGGGATCACAACGGTTAAGGAACCACTGTCGCCTAGGGTGATCCAGTTCGGGCTCGGTGCTCGACTGGGGCTATGGAACGGATGCTCGCAACTCTCAACTGTAGTGATTCGTAACGGGCTAGGGGCCCTATTCACACAAGCATGACATATATAACAACATACTAACTAAGCAAATGATGGGGAAAAGGAACGTCGTGTGTACCTCCATAGCTAGCGCATGAGGAAGAAACCCCGACCGAGTCCAACAACCCCGATACGCGGCAATGAATAATAGTACAACCCAAATAATAATTCCCACTCCTCGTAGGGAGATAACAGGCTACAAACACTAATCTCGGGGCTACAGGAGCACGGGTTGATGAGTAGCACCCGATGGAGACGAGGAGGTGAGTCGTCACCGATCGGAGTAGGCGATTGACCACCGATCAGTTCTGCCCGCACTGGTGAACCTATGCAGTGATCTTGCGGGAGGTGGTACGGCTTCAACTGGAGTCTGAATTGGGTGCTGCTTGTTGGAGCACGTCGTGGGCTGGCTGAAGAACGTCCCGGCAGAACAGCGTGACTGGATCTGCTCCTTTCTGGGCGTGGTGGTGTTTGCACGACTATTCTGGTTCTACTCACGTAGAACTGCACAGGGGAACAACCAAATTAGGAAAGGGATGTTTTGGTGTTGGGTCGGAGCAACGCTTGCTGGGGAACATCGGTGACACCTGGGGGAAGATCCTGACCAAAGGATTTGGTCAGATGTGAAAAGAGGAAGGCATGGGATCTCCCACAAGAAGCAACAGGGATTAGATCGAATCTGCACAGGTCAGCCTGCGTAATCCCACCAAATTCGTTGCTATGCTCTTGCAAGGACGAGTAGTAACGCTCAACTTCATGGGAGGAATTGTTTCCGGAGATCCAGAGCTCCGATCGAGGCATAACTAGTGCTGGAATGACCGTAAAATTGCTAAGATCAGATCTGAGCAGAAAGGGGTCGATAAGGGGGGCGAGTCACACACCAACTAAATCCCGTCACAGGATCTAAAGTTCTTAGACATCACACCCAAGGGGAAGAAAGAGAATCACTCTCTCACTAATTTTCTCTCAAGATAATTCTTCATTAGTTTAATTATGTTCACAAGAGGTTGTACTGGCTGATGCACAAAAAATGTTGATGTAATAAAAATGGGGAATTGCCACTTTAATCAGCTTCTTACATGTATAGACGGTGCTCAAAAATAGAATTTGCATAATGTCGAAGTGTTCCAAGTCTTAGGGATTGGTTTTTCATCCATGGTAGATAACCGGTAAGCTCCCTTCCTGAGCGTCTCAACTAATTGGTAGGGGCCTTCCCGGTTAGGAGCCAGCTTCCTCACCGCCTCCAAGGGTCGAGAGGCTTCAGCCTTCTGGGACGGTGCCTCCCGGTTGGAACTGTCTACCTTAGACCCGAGCATTGTAGTAGCGAGTCATGCGACGCTGGTACTCTGTAGCTCAGATTCCCGCAACCTCACATATTTTATCTGCCAGGTCCAAGTTTTCCATTAACTTCTAATCATTTGGCTCGGGTGAGAAGTTGATCACTCAAAGAGAAGGGCTACCGATCTCCAGAGGAATGACTGCCTCGGTGCCATATACTAGTTAGAATGGTGCTTCTCTTGTGGCAGCCCTGGGAGTGATCGGTATGACCATAGTACGCTCAGTAATTCCTCGAGCCAGTTACCCTTAGCCTTCCCGAGCCCGATTTTGATGTCTTTGATGATAATTTTGTTGGCATTTTCTACCAGTCCGTTAGCTTGAGGGTGAGCTACCGAAGTGAAGTGGGTGTGAATATGTAGGTCAGCACATCTATTCTTAAAATAGACGTAATTGAATTGTCGACCATTATTGCTCACAATCACTCGGGGGATGCCAAAGCGACAGATGATCGATCGCCACACAAGCTCCAGATTATAGCTTCTATTATCTTCGCAATAGATTCCACTTTGACCAACTTGGAGAAATAGTCGATGGCGACAATAAGAAACTTTTTTTGCGCCTAGGCGATAGGGAATGGACCCAGGATATCGATCCCCCACCGAGCTAAAGGGTAGGGCTCGGACAGGGTCACAAGTTTCGAGGCTGGTTGATGGATTAGGTGGTCAAACTATTGGCATTGGTCACACTTCCAAATGTATGCCGAGCAGTCACGTTGGAGAGTGGGCCACCAATAGCGTCGGCATAACAGAATCCTTGCGATCAGTCGTCCTCCCTGGTGTGTGCCATAAATGCCTTCGTGCACTTCCTCGATTGCTTGGTGAGCTTCTGGAGTGTCGAGGCATTTGAGGAGGGGTCCAGCAAAGGACCACTTGTAAAGAGTTCCATCGAGCAGGACGAACCATCGAGCTTGATATTTCAGTCTCCTTACCTCTCAGGGGTCGATAGGCTCACAGGAGTCGCTCAGCCAAGCCACGTATGGCACCCTCCAGTCACTGAGCGATGCATGTACAGTGACCACGAACTCGATTTCCATGCTAGGTCAGTCTAACTGCTCAAGGAGGATCGACCGGGTCCCTTCGGCACTAATAGAAGAGGCCAGGCAAGAGAGGGCTTCTGCTCGGGAATTGTCCTCCCAAGCTATTTGGATCACCTGAAAGCTCTCAAAAAGTTTGGCTATCTCTTTTACCAGCTGAAGGTATTTTACCATTAGTGGTTTTTGAGCTTCGTAGTTTTCATTGATTTGGCTAGCGATCAATTGAGAGTCGGTGTGGATTCTAACCCGCTCTGCTCCTAGGCGTCGCGCCATCCTGGCCCCAGAGATTAGGGCCTCGTACTCGGAGATGTTATTCGATGCCGGGAATTTTAATTTCAGAGCGTATTGCAACTCCACTCCTTCCGGGGATGTAAGGAAGATGTCGGTGCCACTGCCGGTTGACTTTGAGGATCCATCCATGAGCAGGTCCCAGGTAGGGTCAGATGTTGGCCGGGATGCTTCCTCGGGCGGGACAACATTCTCCGCAATGAAATCTGCAAGAGCCTGCCCCTTGATGGCAATGCGGGGTCGGTAAGAGACGTCGTAGGCCCCGAGCAAGATTGCCCATTTAACGAGATGGCCAGAAGCTTCAAGATGGGCCAAAATCTTCTTTATGGGTTCGCCGGTCAACATCACAATGGGGTGTCTTTGGAAGTAGGGTCGAAGGCGCTTAGCCAAAGTTACCAACTCTAGCATGAGTTTCTCGGTTACGAGATACCTTCTTTTGGCCTCAAAGAGCACCTTGCTGATGTTGATATTTTTATCACTCTCCTTTACCCCACCCCCTAACTATGCTAATAACATAATAGCATGAAAGGCATGGAAGATGATGAACAAAGGGGCGATGAGAAAGATGAGGATAGATTGATCATCTTGAAGCTGTCTTGCAATCTCCTGAGCCAAGCTTTTTAAAAAAAAAAAATAAAGGAGGGTAGCAGAGTCTGTACTGGTCGAGTGTACTCCCCCTGGGGGGGAATGGTCTCACTCCTCCAGGTAGACACGGCGACCCAAGGGAGATTTTATTAATATAAACATGAAACATACATGATCAACGGGGCATACCCCTGAAAAATAACATCCACCTGAATGAGGGAAAGGAAGCAACTAAGACAACCTGATGGCAACTAGACCTAGCCTATCACCCACAACTGGGCCAAAGCATTTCCTAGGTAGATCTTTAGAGGAGAGGAAAACATTATTGTCACGATTGTAGCAGGCATACGTTGTAAGGGCATCCGCAACCTGATTAGCTTCTCTGTAGACATGAGAGATAGAAATCTCCACGGATTGAACAGCATCCTTGATTTCCCTCCACCATCTCAAGCATTGCCAAGAGGAAGGTGTCCCCTCTAGAAGGGATGAAGCCAAAGTCGCCAAATCAGTGCGTATTTCAGAGATAATCAAACCATGCTCAGTGGCGAGACGAAGGCCATCACACATAGCGCGTGTTTCTGCAGTAAAACTTGTACCAAAGCCATAGTAGTGTGTGAAAGCCAGAAGAAGAGACCCTCGGCCATCTCTAATACAACCACCTCTACTGCTGTGTCCTGGATTCCCTTTGCTAGCACCATCAACATTTAGCGCCAGGCCCCGTATAGGAGGAATCCACCTAACAAGCTTGATAGAGAAAGGAGCCATTCATTGATTAAATCCAAAGTTGGCGATGAGCTCTAGCTGCTTGCTGGTAGAATGCTGCTTGAAAACTTTTTTATACAAAGCTGCATTGACAAGAGAGTGAATGCTTCGAAGAATGGAGGAGCTGGAAATATGAATAGTGGCATATATGGCAATGAAGCCATGAGGGGTATGCACGTTATAATGACTAAGGATGTCCCAGAGCCGTTGAGTTATATGAGACCAGGACCCATGTCTAGCATCTAGAAAAGGAATCAGCCAGCTCCATAACAATCTGGCAAGGTTGCCATATAGGAATAGATGATTCAGATCTTCAGTATGAGGGTTCCTGCAGCAATTACAGTGAGACACCATGGATATTCCGCATTCAGCAACTCTATTGTCAACAGGGGAAGCCCTATACAGGAGCCGCCAAGAAAATAAGGATGCACGCCGCTGAAACATCCGATTCCAGAGTGGTGACCAAGGTGTGCATTTGATGCCAATGGGTCTAAGCATCTGGCTCAGCTATGACCATCCCACATCAAGATCTCCTACACTCCGCTGCATCAAAGGAGTCTGGGCTATCTTGAAGTTCTAAACTCTAGCTCCATGTCTGATGTTTATTTTATTTTTTTAATTTGATACTTCAACTTGTGTGTTCTCCTCTATGTGTTGTAGAGGAAGGTGCTAATCTACCGGATAGGATAGATCAGTGTTAGGCTAGGTAGCCCGCAAGCTGTTTCATCAGCAGTTGTGTGAGAGGAGGGATCTCCTCATAGCAAGCTGTGAAGCTTAGCGAATTGTAGAGGATTTGTTCCTCGGGTTCAAGCTGTGTGGCAGCAAGGATCCTCACTAGGTTTAGTGAGGGGTGGATGTAGGTCTCTAGGCAAAGACCGAACCACCTAAAAAATCTAGTTCTTTGTGTGATTTTGCTTATACATATTGAGTGCTTGCAACGTTAGGTGAATGAATAGGAATGCTGAAATCTCTGCTTAACCCTTGTTGTCATCTATTTACTTCAGCTCAGTACATTCTAGTTTTTAATTAGCACTAGACTTAAAATCGGGTGATAATCTATTCACCCCCCTCTAGATTATTTATTCCGCTGTTCCAACACGTGGTATCAGAGCTAGGCTCTCCTGTTTAGGGTCTTACAACCTGGAAAGTTAGTGGAATGGAGTGTAAGGGGTTGATGGCCGAAGGGCATTCGGTGAATAGACCACCCTACTTCAATGGGGCTGATTATAGCTATTGGAAAAATTGTATGCTGGTCTTTCTAAGGGCTCAAGAGCACGAGGTGTGGAGAGTGGTGAGCAAGGGTCCCTACCAACTTCCCGAAGATGAAGATATGTGGACTAGAGAACAAATCAGAAAATCAATCATCAACTGGCAAGCCATGAACATAATGCTGTATGCCCTGCATCCGGTTGAATTTTCAAGGATCTCATCATGCTCAACAGCCAAATAATAGGCATGAACATAGATAATGAAAATCATACTTTGCCTTAAGCATTCCTATGCATTCATCTAATCGACGAGCAAACTGGAATTGTAAAAACACAAGACGCTGTTTCAATCACACAGGAGACAAAAAATTTTAGGTGGCTCGATCTCAAGCTTGAGATCTACGTCCACCCCTTACTCAATCGTGTAAGGCTTCCGTTGCCTAAGAGCTTGAAAATTACTGATCCACAGCTTTGGGGATAGAAATCCCTACAAACTGCTGAGCTTCACAGCTTGTTGTCCGAGGTTCAGACCTCGCCTACTGAGCACCACAGCTTGCTCTGCTGATTCACAGCTTATAAAGAGTTTGGAAGGAAAACTAAGGAAACAAGGAAAACTGTAACAGAAATGAAAAATATAGCTCCGATGGAGCAGTCTGACTCTGGATCTGATCCAGGAGTCAGTACAGAAATGTATCACTCAATCTCTCTTCTCTCTCAAACCTACTCCACGACACTCTATTTTCTTCTTCTGACTCTCAGTAGCTGGCTCCTTCTCTTCTTCACACATTTCTCGCTTCTCATGCTCTCTTTTCTCCTCTTCTGCTAACCTTCTCTCAGATTTTCTTCTACTCTTCTAATTCTCTTTGTTGTCTTGATTTCAAGCATCGGAGAGCCTTTTATAGACCTCGAGTCCTGGGGTCTATGAGCTCACGAGTTGGGCATGTGGAGAGCTCATTCTCCCACTTTTTATGAGTCCACATGTCACGATTAGATGGTAGGATGATCCACGTGGCAGGTTTCCACAATAGCCTCCCGCCTTGGATCACGTGCCCATCAGTAGCTTCGCTTAAGTTCCACGTGCGGTCAGCCTTCATGTATTCCAGGTGTTCGAGTGAGAGTCTGTGTTATTAAAATAGAAAGATCATTAGTCATAAAGTAACTGATATAATTAAGCCCAATATCAGTCCTAAGTATTTTAATCAGATTTGGCCGTGTCAAAGGACTACACACATTTTTGCAAGTATCAACGTGAAACTGAGATGCATTAGCATGTAAGACTAACCCACGCAATAAGTCTAAGTAGAAACATTGACCCTTAATTGAAATATAGGTAGCCCCTAATGAAGATGCATCGACCTTATTGCTTCAGAGATAATAGACTAGCATCGACCTTCTAAACATGCATCGACCTTAGCTACAGTTGCTAGCTCACTAGCATCAACCTTACTCCAACTACTAAGTTGCAACGATCAAAGTGTTTATAAGGTGCATCGACCTTATAGCACAAGTTGTGAACATGATGCATGAAGTGCTATGACCTGATAGTGTGTGCTATATAAAAAGTGCATCGACCTGACAATGCATTCTGTGACATTGTATCAACCTTAAAGATGAATGCTATATATATGCATCGACCTTATAGAAGAACGCTGCATATATGCATTGACCTTAAAGATGAACGCTGCATATGTGCATCGACCTTAAAGATGAATGCAGCATATGTGCATCGACCTTTAAGATGAACGCTGCTCAAGTGCATCGACCTTTTAGTCTAAGTGACATATGTGCATCGACCTTCTTGGTCGGTACCTCATATGTGCATCGACTTTCAAAGCCAATGACATATACATGCATCGACCTGATAACTCAGAGAGGTGGAAGATGCATCGACCTTATTTTTTAACAGAAATGCATATGCCCTAACCTTCTAGACTAAGTGTTGTCATGTGCATCGACCTACCTTTCTTAATGTATGAGAGTGCATCGACCTTTCAATGCACCTGAATGAACAAGCATTGACTTGAAAATGACTAGAGACTCAATCTAACTTAAGAGATACTGCAAGATAATAAATGTCTATTACTGCATCAAAACTCAGACTGTTGCCAGCATCAAAACCATCATCAAATGAACTCATCATCAAATCCAGAGGAGACACAACAGTCCCTTCCTATTCTCTCCTTATGAAACCTCTGAATTACCCTCTCTTTTTCATATCTATTTTTCTAGGGCATCGCGCCCTTCTCCTTTCCTTCGCCCAGAACCTCCAGATCTTCCCTTCAACCCATTCTTTCAGGGCATCGCATCCCTCGTCTTCTTTTTTCTCTAAAATCTAGAAAGTTATCGCTCTTTTATTCTTCTGTTCTTTTTCTAGGGCATTGCATCCCTTATTCTTTCCTTCCTCTACAATCATCTTTTCCTATACCTTTTCTATGGGCATTGCGTCCCATGGCATCTTCTTCCTCCCCCTCTTGCCTAACATAAGAGCGGTAAAGGTAGGAGTAGTAGTCAAGGGCTAGGCCCGTACCTCTCCTCACTAGAACAAAAGACAAGGCCCGTCGGGCCCCCGCAAGCTGAACCACAACATCTTGTGACGGCTGTCCTATGAATAGAAAAATCAGCAGCGCCGTCGGATTATCAACTGGAGTCCTCTGAGAGAGCTCTGGAAACAACCCTGCCCATGTATTCAAGTAATGAGTGGGCAACATAATATTCTTCTCCCACGGCGATGAATGAGAAGTTAAGGCCCCAAGCGAATGGTAGATCCTCGCTAGGGCTGCAGGAGCAATGGCAAGTCTCTGGCCACACGCCAACAAGCAGGCTGGATAAATCACCTCAGGCTGCAGGACCCCGTCCTCTCCGTGAGGAACTACAAAATTGGCCAGGCAATAGGCTGCCAACTATGTGAGGGGAGGTAGCCCCCTAGAATTCCATCCTCGTGTAAGTGCAGGCAAATGGCGTGGATGCGAAGGAAGATCTACTTTGACTTCTCTGCATTCTTCCCAGGTAGTGGCACACTGAGCGAACTCTTCGTGGAAGTAGAAAAGGCCACTATAGAAATGGCTCACCTACGCGTTCAGAGTCACCCTCGGGGTGCGAGGGGTCCGATCTGTGCCGACCCGGGCCAGGTCCCTCCATGTCTTCATCAAGAATCTGAAGCAATACAATATAGTATACCGCCCGGTGCCATCAGTGGAGCTGAGGTGTAAGTCATCAAGTGTCAACTCCTTGTAGGGCCTCCCGCAGATTGGAAGACCAGAAACCCTTTGAAAAGCCCAGAGGTCTAAAGAAGTCGCTCCTCCAGCAATAACGAAGGTATTCCACCGGCGGTTGAATCTCTTTGCCAAGGCCTGTAGCAGGCCCGTATGACAAGGGTAGGAATACAAGGCGGCCGTCACTGCATGACGGATTCCCACCTTGTCCAGTACTGACCGGTAGACAGTCAAGATGACCTAGAGCCACTCTGTCGCACCCCAATGATAGCTGTGAGACGGGATAACTGACCACTTCCCATACCAACTGGGGGTCTTCAATGCCAAAAACCTCTCCAACATACAATCATGAGCATGAGCATACTCCTCCTGTGCAAAAATCGCCCCTAAGGGCATCAAGAAGAGGCCATCCACGATCTGATTTATGGTCTTGTGCTGTCCATGCATATGCTATCGTTGGGGCCAGTGGTGCAACTCGGACTGTGAGGCTGTCATGCTGCTGAAAGAAGCCCAAGCTCTGCCGATCTGGGTACTGTGTCTGTCGAGTGAAGCCATCTAGAAAGCTCGGATAGGTCAGGGAACATAACCGCTGCATGATGTCCCTCCCCGCTAGTATGGCCCGCTCAAGGCGGCGCCTCTCCTCGAGTAGTGAGGGATTATCATCCTCCATGCCGATCGGTGCGAAGCTCTGAAAGAACCAATGAAGATGACGATCCAGGGGATAGTGGCGCGAATACCTCCCGAGCGATCATATGTATAAATGTCGTCCCTCCTTGTAATGCGGGACATATCCGCAAGGCCTTCATTTTCACCGGCACTCTCAGTTGGGCCCTCAACAACCCACAGATAGCCAAAGTCAATCCGACTGAAATTATCTTCATCAATGACGCGGGGAGGGAAAGGCGGCATGCGCTGATCAGTGCGCTCAAGGCGACATTCATCTATGCCTCTGGTCCTCGGCCTCCTCGACCGTCTCCTATCACCGCTACTGCGAGCCATGTCTACAAACGTAGAGAAACAAAAAAAGGAGAGCAACGTCAGACCAAAGATTCCAGGACAGCACTACAAACATTAAACGCAATCCTACAAAGTCCAAAGTTTATACCAAGGACATATGTTGAGCTATGGTTTTGATGATAACTAAACTTAGTATGTAATGCTATGGTTTTGATGCTAACTACACTTCATGTGTGATTAAGTGAATGATGATAACTAAACTAAACGGTTGATTGTTCCTGGAGTTTGGTTGAATATGATTGAGTTGAACATGTGCTGTGAATACTCTTCATGGAGCTTGGTTACATGATGCATTCATATTGGACAAATACAAATCTATTGATCTTGACCTTTAGTCAATTATGTTTTCAAAGTGTTCACTTGTATACGTGCATGGCTAAATTATTCTCATACTTTGCTCACTTGCATAGAAATAATTCTTGACCTTTAGCTTAAAGCTTTTATGGTTCAAGTGTTTGTATGATGCGGCGGCCGGAGGTTACCCTCAGGCCTACCATGCTCCCTAGGGGAGCAGCAGAGGGGGTCGGTGCTAGTCGCCTATTCTACAACGATCATTTGATGGGCTCTGCTTTGCGTGTGGGAGGAGAGGCTACACCCGTCGTTTTTGCAGGGTGGGGTTGGGTCAACCGGTACCGGTGATTGGAGGGGCCTCAGGGGGATTCCTCCACAAAGGTACCTTCGTGGAGGTCGTCTGAGGGAGGACACCACCTCCATCTTTGCCGGGCGAGTGCTTAGGGGTTGGAAACCTTCTTGAAGATCTAAGGCTGGCTGGAGTGGCTTTGCTGGCGCCTCTGGGTCTTTGTGATTGAAGGCATGGTGGACGCGAAAGGGGTCAAGGCGATGTGGAGGCTTGAGGGTCCGGCAAGGAGGAGTGGGAAGTAAGCCCAATGTTGAGAAATGGCTTCTTGGCCATTGGACGGTGCCCAAAGGTCATGGATGCGGTTGTGGAGGAAGGTGTCCTTGTGACCGGAGGTGGGATTCTCCGGATGCATCAGTGGACTTGTAGGAGGGGGACCTTCCCCCGCCCGAGAGCCCTCAAGTTGTGAGTCAGACTCCTCAGGTTGTTGGTCTTCTTGTGTGAGGAGGGACTGGGCAGGATTATCAGTGATTTTGGTAGGGTGGAGGTATGCAGCCTGTTGCTGCTCTCGCTTCGCGATGTCAGCATGGTCGGGGCCACTATTTGGGTCTCCAGCCCCCAGTCCATTCCCTCAGTCATTTCGCTCGCCTTCAGGCATGAAGACTTCGTGGTTCGTGTGAGGGTGCTGACAAAGATGGAAGCGTGGCGGTGCCCGGAACCTATGGCAACTTGGGTCGGTTGGGATAGGAGGAGTTGCAGGCCCGATCGGGCAGATGTGCCGAGCTGCTCTTGGGCTAGTGGGCCAGGTGACTGTAGCATCATTGGGGCCTAGTGGGTCGATTTGAGCCTAGGATCTGAAGTTGCGTACTCGTGACTTTCTTGGATTCTGGGGGAGGGTAGATATTGGGTCTCGCAGGCCTAGGATTGTGCTTCTCTCCCGCTCGTTATCTGCTACAGGAAGCTCCCCCCGTCCACATCGGTGTAGGTAGAAGGTGGGCCGATGGGCTTCGGAACCAGAGCAAAAGTTGATCTCCACAGGCGGTTATGGACAACGGCTCCCTCTACAGTGGGCCCTTCAAAGCTTTCACCGACAAAACAAGGAACCCTCTCCTTCAGGCGGCTTCGGTAGTGGTTGTAGGCACTGTAGGTGGCTTGCCTCTAGGAGCTCCAGCGGAGGGTGTAGCGGCGTCCTATGGCCAACGGCGGGTGTAGGGCTGGCCTAGTGAAGGTTTGGACAGGGCCACCAGAGAAGTGAGGGGCTGCGATGCTCCGTTGGGCCAGCTGTTGAAGCACATGGTAACAATGGCTGCGCTACAAGGCTAGTTGCTGGGCTAGTCGTCTAACCTGGATCCCCTGTTGTTGGTCATTGTGCCATCGGAGATGTGGCTCGCCATCGACACAGGTGTATAGGAGAAGCCGATGCTGCAAAAAGCTCTTGAACCTACCATCATCATCACCATGTTGGGCATCGCCAGAGTAGGCAAAAGGCTCTTTAGCCCTATCCGCTGCCCAAGTTAGCAAGAGAGGGCTACAGAGGTCGGACTTTGTTTCAGCTAACCATGGAACATTGGAGAACCAAGAACTAGTGTCGGGTGCCCAAAGCGTGGCACTTGCAAGAGATGTACCAGCCAGACAGGAAGTTTGTTCTTCACAAGAGGTGATGTAGGAGGTGTGAAGATCTAGTTTGATGGGGAGGAGGTGTCCTCTGAAGGTGAGGAAGTCATCTCAGAGACTCCGGGAGGGGAGAGAGTGTTGGGAGGATTGATGGCAGAGGGGGAGGACTTGCTCTATAAGGGGATTCTAGGAAGGGAGGAAATGATGGAGCTAGTGGGGGTGGTAGAGAGGCTGATGGCAGACCAGGTGATGGAATTTGCAGATAAAGTGAGTATCTACTTTGTAGGGCTGGATAAGGAGGTGAAAGGGCTCTTCACCAAAGTTTAAAAGAGATGGGCCCTTAGTATGACGAGAGTAGCCAGGGGGAAATCCCAAAAGAAGGGGGAAGGGGGGAGAGCGGGAGGGGAGGAGATGAGGGACGTCCCATTGTTAAGGATTGTCTCTTGGAATGTGAAGAGGAGGGCTGTGAAGGAGCTAGTGAGGAGGTGTAAAATAACTGGGTACGGGGTGCTATGATGATGGAGATGCAGATTAACTCAGTTTTTTTTCACCTGGATAGGGGATGGGGAGAAGAGATCTCAATCAAAGATTGACAGAATCTTCATAATACAGAATGGTATCAGAAATTCAGTAGTGCAGAGGCTACAGGCTTTCCCACTGGGTTGTCTGACCATACCGCCCTCATTATCAGTACAACAAATAACAAGAAACAAGATAGACTGTTCAGATATGAAAGGGCTTGGCAGGGGCATGAGAAATTAAGGACCTTGTCACAGCATGGTGGGTTGAAGCTCCCAAGGCCCAATTTGCTTCTCTTACATTCAACAACAAGCTGAGGTGGGTTAAGCAAAAGATGCTAGCATGGAGTAAGGAAACCTTTGGTGAAGCAACTGAAATGAGGCAAAGGTTCTTGCATGATATCGAAGAATTTGACATCAAAAATGACATGGGTTGCTGTCTGAAGAAGAAAGAAAACAATGGGCAGTACTGAGAAAGGAATATGAGGAATGGTCCTTTAGAGAGGAAATTAAATGAAAACAAAGAGCCAAGGAACAATGGCTCAAAGAAGGAGGCAGAGATACAGCATATTTCCATGCAATGGCAAGTGTCAAGCGAAGCTCTTTGTGCATCCAGTGGTTGAAAGTGGGAGATGAGGTCCATTATAATGAAATAGACATTCAAAAAGCTATACTCAAACACTATGAAGAACTTTTCTGGGAGGAGGAAGAGTGGAGGTTACACATGAGTAGTGATAGCTTCAACAAGATATCTGAACTTAAAGCCCTTAATCTCATCAAGCCATTCACTGAGGAGGAGATAAAAACCTCAATTTTTAGCATGGATCCAGATAAATCACCTGGGCCCGATAGCTTCTCAATGGGATTCTACCAATTCTTTTGGGAGGTGGTGAAGGGCAGCTCTAGAATTTCAGAAAAACCGTGCAGCGGTGAGGTGCTTCAACTCCACCTTTGTAGTGTTAATTCCCAAGAAAGAAAATGTTGAAGATTTAAGTGACTATTGGCCAATCAGGTTGCTGAATGGGAGCTACAAAATTATTACTAAGGCCTTGGCGAAAAGGTTGAAAGAAGTGATCAGCAATCTGGTAGATGCCAACCAGTCTGCTTTTATCTCTAGTAGATACATATTGGACAACTTCATGGTAGCCCATGAGTGCTTACATAAACAGAAGATAAAGAAGAAAGAATGTGTACTGTTTAAGTTAGACTTTGAAAAAGCATATGATGGAATCAGCTGGGACTGCTTATTTCATGTTCTTCACTGCATGGGGTTCAAAGATCAATGGGTGGAATGGGTCCGGAGTTGTGTTCAGATGGCCAAGTTCTCTATGCTGCTGAATGGGACACCTCAGGGCTTCTTTGGAAGCTCCAGAGGACTGAGGCAGGGGGACCCACTCTCACCCTTGCTCTTTGTCATTGTAGGCCAAGTGTTGAGTGCTATGTGGAGGAGAGCAAGGGCATCAAATCTGATTAGGGGGATTTTTGTAGGGAATGACCAGGAGGTCACACACCTACAATTTGTAGATGACACCATTCTCCTTGCTTCAGCTGATACGAACAGGATACTCAACTTAAGAATTTTGTTAAGATTGCTAAATGCTGTCACTGGCCTCAAGATAAACTTTCTGAAGGGTGAACTGGTCGGAATCAGCATCAAGCAGGGAGAAAAGGACTTCATTCTTCGCCTTCTAGGGGCTAAATGGGGAAATTTGCCATTCAGATGCCTGGGACTACCTCTTACTGTTGGCAACCTGAAGTATTTTGGTTGGAATGTGATTGTCAAGAAAATTGGGGATCATATAGCTGCTTGGAAGTTGGAAAGACAAACTTTTGTCTGCTGGAGGCAGGTGGGTTTTGTCCAAAACAGTGCTGCCCAACATTGCATTTTTTTTAATGTCCATTCTCATGGCTCCAAACATGTTTGCCTCAAGATTGAGTCTCTTAGAGCATCATTTTTCTGGAAAGGAAAAGGGCCAGGTGAGAAAGGTATACATCCAATTGCATGGAAGTCTGTGTGCAGCTCTAAGGAGGAAGGTGGAGTGGGCCTAACGTCCATTGAAGCTATTAAGCCTGCCCTATTATTGAAATGACTGTGAATAGTAGATATGGATGAATCAAACATGTGGAAGAATAAAATTGTTAATAAATACTTGGGGGCCTGGAATGGATGGTGTTCGGAAGGACCCTTTGGCATGCAAATCTTCTCTTCATGCCTGTAAACTCATTTCGTAAGGGTGTGAAGCTTTCCTTGCTTCTGTTGTCATTACTGAGTCCAAGGAAATCCTCATAGAAGAAAACCCCATTGTAAGAGAATTTCCTGACATTTTTCTTTCGGACTTACTTAGTCTACCACTAAGAAGGGAGGTCAATTTCTCCATTAAACTCACACCTGGAGCAGCACCTGTGTCAAAAGCCCCTTACAGGATGTCCCCTACAGAGCTCAAGAAACTAAAGAAGCAACTTCAAGAACTACTGAAGAAGGGCTTCATTCGACCAAGCACATCTCCTTGGGGTGCACCTGTCACGTCCCAAGCACGAAAGGAACCCGGTACGCATGACGAGTTATTATCGACCATGTCAATCAGAGCACGAGAAAATTTGACACAAAAGACAGAGGGCGCAAAAGATAAGGTAATATAACATCAACCAAAAATAAATTCCACAATTCAACCAAATATTTAAAATGACGATACCCACAACATCTATAATGTCAAGGTTTTAAAATAAACCATAAGGCTTTAAGCCTTTACAAGTTTCCATAACTAGACCCAATTGATTAAAGGTACATTGACATAGAACTCAATAAAGAGACAAGACTCGATAAGCACGACTCGGCAAGGATCGACATCTGGAGGCTCTACACTCTTCACTCAGTCTCATTCCCATCCATTAGATTGTCACTACCCGAGTTACCTGAAAAATGTTGGAATGAAATTGGGTGAGTGAACACTCAGTAGGAATTATATCTCAAGAACAAGCAATTCTTTAAGTTGTTTACATGTTACGTGCAATGCAAGTATAGCTATGCATGATGAACGAGCAAGATATCAAGAAGCATTAGAGATGAATAACACATGGTTCCAAGATAACAATGAGGTATAGTCAAGTGTTTGCACTATATTCAAGGAAGATAATATCCAATGTTCAAGCATGTAATATCAAGTTCATGTCATCAAAATTTGGCTATTTTAATCAAGTGAGTACTTGCCCATTCCGGGCCACTCCAGTCAAGTCAAGCACGTAAATTATATCAAGTCATGAGAGAGTGAGTGGAATGCCTTATATCTAGAATGGCAAGTACTTTGGTGCAATGCCACACTGCGATCAATATAGCACCTATGGACACAAGTACTTGCGGGCGCTCCTCCCACGACCGGACCGGGTCCTATAAATGTCAGGCATTGAGTCATGTATTTATTCGGCATCCAGTATAGTTTATAGGCAATATAGAGTTCCAAAGGACAAGCTTATGTAGGATGATAAGGTAGATCTCATGGAATGAAATTCAAGGATAGATTGCACGTAGAGATGAACTATATTTAAAACCATACAAAACACATGACAAGTCGGGAACCTGGGTGGAATCGGCGACCTCTGGGGGTGCCATCAATTTCTAGAATTGGCGCCCTGACCAAGGGGCACCCATTCTGTGAACTGGAGAGAACAGGAGTAATGGGCGCCTGCACTAGAGGGCGCCCATTCAATTGGTGACCTCTAGAATGGTTGCCCATTCCAGAGCTCAGGGAAATTTCCTTACAGAGCCCAGAAAGCTTCATGTGCGAGGCTGAATAGCCACGTTTCTCCAGAGGGACATGACATTATAAAGGGTTTTAGGGATTTTATGGTACAATCTACTCGGCTGCCTTGAGGGAATCCAAGGCAAGCGTACACTTACGGAGGTCCCAATGAAATTGTCAGTCTGAAGGAAGGAATATCCCGCGGAGGGCTCAATCATCACCGAGAAACGTGGGACTGCATCTACGGACTGAGACATAATGCCAAAATACCTGCGGTGTGGGCCAAGAAAAAACACGAGAGAAATCTGTAGTCAGAAAAATGGCACCCTCCAGAAGGGTCATCAACTTAAAAATGCCGCCCTAAAGGGTGGTTGCCAATTCATGCATGTTTAGGTTTTCTTTTCTTTTTTTTTGGACAGCCATCTGGAATTGGCGCCCACAGGCAGGGGCACCCATTCAATGGGTTGACTAGTCAATTGAAATGGGTGCCCTCACTGGGAGGTGCCCATTCTTTCTTGTCTATTTTTTTTGTCAGTACAAAGCTTCACTGTAAATGGTCTAGTATATTAGAGATGTTACAGGCTTAATAACAAAGATATCTGGCATGGATAGTACATCATGTGAAGAGAAAACATGTAGGGTATTGGAACATGCATTACAAGCTCTTAAGTTCATGTTTGATATTAAGCCGGGTCGCCCTGGCCGTCATAAGACTTAAAGGTCAGAATAGAGATTCTGGGAGAAATCTCTGCCTTCAGGATGCAGTCGGAGAATGGGGATTTCTCCCCGTCCTCTGCTGAAGGGGTCTTCCACAGGGCCCGTAGGGCGTGCTCCTACTCTGCGAAGCATCTCTCGAACTCTCGCAGTGAGAGGGACAACTCTGGTTGTCGTAGCGCTGAAGTCCTATTAGGGCGTACCGGCGGGTTGTCCTGATTTTCCCAGGGGACTTCAGTCTCCGGGCGCGGACGGCGCCCCCCATGTTCCCCCCTCCTTGGCGTGGAGGAGGCCTCTTGCTCTGGAGGAGGGACTTGCGAAGGTCCTCCTGACCTGTCACGGATAAGTCGCCTCCCTTGGAGAGTGAAGCAGCCTCCGGCGGTTTGATGGGATGCATCGCCGCAGGGGGGGCTTACTGGGAAGACGCGCGATCTTTCCTCCCTGGCCGCTTGAGTCCTCAGGAGCTCCACGAGGACGTCTAGTTTGGCATTCAGGGTTTGGAAAGTGTCGGCATTCCCAATGGGTGGTAGCCCCACGGCCACGGGCGGAGGTGGTTCGTCGACTGGGGTGCTGGCGTTGAAGGGGGGATTCTATGTGGCCTGAGAAAGGACCTCTCCCACCACCCCTACGGCCTTGCCCCTATCTCCGGCGGACCTCCCCCCCGCACTCTTTCGCACCATATTGGCTCTTTGATTGTTTCCCACAGATGGCGCCAGATGAAGAGGGGTGATCTCGCGCTGGGCCTGAGCTGGAGCAAGTGATCACCGCTTTGAGACCTGCAAGGAAGGGAAGCGACTCAGGGGGCCCAGGGATGGTTCCCTGGGAAAAAACTCTCCGATGCCTAAGTCAGTAGAGCAGTGGTGTAAGCTGTGAGGGGAGGAGGAAGAGGTTGCGCGAGATCCCTCTCCACCAAGGTGGTAAGGAAGTTCCTGCTCAGGGAGTTTAGGCGTGTCAAGCCTTACCTTTCATCGGAGGGAGTCCCAGGTTTAAATAGTGCGTCGGCCTTGTGAGCCCCGTAAGTGGAGGAGTTTCGGGTGGGGGTTACGTCTTCGACGTGGGCTCTTTTATAGCCTTGAGGGATCATGGCCTCCCTTATCATCATGGACTCCCGGTCATTAAAGGGCTCTCAACGACTGAGTAGATAAATAATCATCGGTCGACCCAAGCATGAAGGGTGCCAGCTCGTATCCGAGCGATCGACATAGCTCGGGAATAGCTAGGTCGAAGAGGGCGCAGAGTGCTAGCCCTTAGCCTGGGGACGGGCGTAGCTCGGGCGTGCATCTTCCTTCTACCGGACCGACTCTCGGACTTCCGAGCCTAATGGCCGCCTAGGAAGTACTTATTTCTTAGTTATATTATTGGGCTTTCATGGTAAGTGCTACGGGGCTGTCACTTAGATGAGCTGGGCCTCGTTTGGTCTTGTTGGACTTAGTTCGGCCGCTCTTAAATGGGCTACAGAAATCTCCCTCTCCAATGTAGCATCTATCCCTTAATAAGAATAAGCATGTATAAAGAATAGAAAGTACCTAGAGGGTTGAGTTTTTAGCCCTCGTTTAGGGAGAATAGATAGGTGTGTGAAGTGTAACGCAAAGAACAAGATAGAAGTGTGTATATGCTATGAAGAGAAATGTACAAGCAATAAGGAAGAACAATAGAGAGCAATAGAAGAAACCCTAGAAGAGTGAAAAGAGTTTGATGCTGCCCTGGTCAATTGGGGATGAAGAAGTAAGTGTGCAGTGTGTCATGGGTTCGCCCCAATCCAAAATTGCATCTCCCTTTGAGCCCTTGGGCATGGGAGCCTATTTATAGAGGTGTAGTGTCACATCTCGACGTGAAATATCAAAACATGACGAGTCATAACACACGGAATATCAAGAACGTGATCTCTGGGTTCACCACGACTGTACGAAGAAATGGCAAAGCATAACAGACAAAAACTTTAGCCAAAACCAATGATTGAAACGTAGCAAAGACAGAACCACTAGGTTCATAAGCAAAAAGACCTCTCATTGAGTCATATGATAAGGAGAGAATGAGCGTAGACTGAGAAGGATGGGTGGGATAAGGAGGTTCAAATTCGAATCAAGTTTAAGACTAAAAGAATAGAGATAGATCAAAATGATGTAGGCAGAACAATTAGGGAAAGCAAGGAATTGAGCAGGTAATGCTTAAGAACTTATAGCCTACATACTTGATAGTCTTCCCAGCGAAATCGCCTGAAAGATTATTAGGTGTAAGTCTATGAATAGACTAAGCAAGATTCGAAACTCAAAACCTACCTCCTATACAGCATAACATACTTGACCATTTTCTAGTCGGAACAAGTTCCTAATGCTTATCGAGCTACACCGAGAAGAACAAATGCCGAGTGAAATCGAGAGGAACAGATACTGAGCAAAGACAAGAAGAGTAGATGTCGAGCAAAGCCAAGAAGAGCAGACATGAGCCGAATGAAGTTAAGGAGATAGGCTTGAAAGACATATGCCGAGTGAACTCAGCCGAGAGTTGAGAAGGCATAAGCCGAGCAACACCAAGGAGACATAATCCGAGCGATGCCAAGAAGGCATAAATCGAGCGGAGTCAAGAATACATAAAAATCGAACAATGCCAAGAAGACATAACCGAGTGAAGTCGAGAAGATGTAAGCCGAGTGATGCCAAGAAGGGCATAAGCCGAGTGAAGTTAAAGAGACAGGCTTGAAAGACATGTGTCGAGCAAACTCAGTCGAGAGTCGAGCCCAGAAGAGTAGACTTGAAGGATATAATCTGAGCGAAATCAACCGAGGGACGAGCCTGACGTAGGCAGGTCGATCTACATCAAACCTAAACTTAGACGATGTGAACCCAAGGCTCAGACTTCACATACCAAAGCTCAGACAACGTGAAACCAAGGCTCGGACGACGTGAAACCAAGGCTCGAACGATGTGAAACCAAAGCTCAGATGACGTGCCAAGCTCAGACGACATGAGACCAAGGCTCGGATGACATGAAATCAAAGCTCGGACGACGTGCCATGCTCAAAAAATGTGAAACCAAGGCTCAGAAGACATGAAACCAAAG
This sequence comes from Amorphophallus titanum, assembly GCA_024336825.1. Taxonomy (NCBI): domain Eukaryota; kingdom Viridiplantae; phylum Streptophyta; class Magnoliopsida; order Alismatales; family Araceae; genus Amorphophallus; species Amorphophallus titanum. The sequence goes on from JANBPO010001167.1 coordinate 856,466, forward strand.
CTCGGAGTTCATAAGGATCTTATGCAAAAGGCCTGTAACGATGCACTAACTATACTCAGTCATGCAATGAGAAAATGCATAACAGAATTTGAACAAAATCTATATGCCAAGTCTTAGCAAAATCAACATAGGATCATGGGGACAACATGCATCTATGCATCCTAAAAGGAGTCAGAAATTAGAATTTAATGGAATATGTATGCATATGTACATGGCCAAAAAGGAACAAGTATCAAAACTTATAAGTCAATTTCAAAGGTTAGTTCAGAATTGAATAGAACAGACAACATATGCCAAGTAACATGTGACCGAGCTAAATAGTCGGTATGATCTGATCACAATTATTGGATGTTCTGAATGAATAGAGGACCCAGACATAGTGCCCAAATCACCACTAAATGGTCGGGAACATGTAACATGTACCAAATCACCGAGGCAATGGCAATGAGGTCTTAGTTAACTGCACATACGCGGAGGAAAAATTTCCCCACCTTAACAAGTGTAACTTGTCCACCTCCAGGATTTCACCCCCATGCCCTCTGGTTCATGTACATATGGAGCCTCCCCATAGGGGCATTTCTACAGTTTGGCTCCAAGCCCTTCTATGATAGCAGTGTCTCTATGGTCCACAATTTGTCTCATAACATAAGGGGTTTACATCGACAAGGAATATTGCGCAATACATGGACAGCATGAAGAATAGCAAATGGACTTTCAGATTATGCAACCGAGCAAAAGAATACAATGAATACGAACTTGTGTAATCACTATAAATAACCCTATGTACTCAGAATTCAAACCGAGCTTCACCAAAGCAGAACAATGCATTTCATACTCAAACCATGATTCATAACCCGAGCTTCAAGATATGATATCATGCACAAAAGGAAAGTTTGAGGCTTTCGATGTTGCCTTGAATCGACAATTAGAGCAAACCCTCCCCCTCTTCCCCGAGACGGAAAGATGATGATCTTCTCGAGACCAGCACGATCTAGCAAAAAATTAGAGGAACGAGAAAAGCCACCCAAGAGCAAAAATGATCCGCTCCCTCTATAGTGCTTCTCTGGGATCCCTCTTCAAGGACTCTTCAAAACCACACCGAGCAATAGCAGAAACGCAAACGCCAGCAGGAGAAGAAAAAGAGAACTACCACAAAAAGGGCTGGGGTTCCACCCCACTCCTCCGGCGGTTACCACGCTTAGAGAAGGGATAATGACCAATTTAATTGCTTAGCGGATCCACGATTACAAGAGAGGAATAAGGGGAAAAAATCATTTGAAATGTCGGTCGTAAAGAACCAGAAGTAATTATTCATCCAATCATTTGAAAAACCGAATCTAAAATATATAAAAAGGATTTACACTTAGGAAGTCAATCTTGTCTAGAGTCTTTGTAATTTTCATTTTTCTTTGGGTCTGATGAATTAAAGGAAGTAGATATAGTTGATGTATTTGAATATTTGATTATTAATGGAATAAAGATAGAGTTTGAGTACATATTTATACAATTGCATCTTAATGTGTGATTGTCTTGCGCTCTGGTTATTTCTTGCTTGCAAGAGGCTTACCATGCTGGTTGTACGTGTTTCCTCGAGCTAGTCTTCTGTTGTAATTAAAAGCTCAGGCCGTGACAAGATGGGTGGAGGGTAGCTCGGGAATCCTCCCCCGCCCTCTGTCACATCCTTAGCCATGACCTCGATTGTGGCATGCGTATTCCAGAGCTGGCTGTAGCCCGAGCGAGGTTGTAGTCCTTTGTCTGGTTGGAGAGGCCATTGGCTCGCCTCGCCGGGAGGCATTGATGTTATCAGGGGGTGGAATGGTCACCATATTGTAGGTGGAGCCCTGAAGCATTTATTTCACCTTCTCTATTGTGATCTCCGTATCTTTATAGAACAAGGAGAGTTCTTCTAGGATGAGGAGCCTTTCACCATTCTTGATCTTCTGGATCATCTCTTGGACCTCGCTTCTACATCTCTTCCCACAGGATATAGCTATTGGGTGGGACAACACTCATAGGACAAGGAGGGATGTATTCCTCCAGGTCCTCAATGAGTCGCTGTAGCCTCTAGAGAGGCATTAGTTCAGTTGGCGATTGTAAGGCGACTTCTTGCTTGCCTTGTTTCTTGAGCTATCTTTTGAGGTTCTTCCTCCTATTCCTCTCCTATTTCTTGGCGATGGCTGCCTCCAGGGGAGTAGGAGGGAGAGGTGTTGGAGCCGGAGTTGATAAATCCCCGTGAGGATATCTTCGAGCTGATGTCTTGGCAGGGTGAGGTCGATAGATTCTCTTTGTCTAGATTTCAATCTAGGCACCTTCCGCTTGTTGTATCTAGAAGGTGGCGTTGATCGCCTGCTCGATGACCTCAGGTGGTAGCTCTTGGTATGCCAGAATGCTGGGACTGGCGTCTGAAGATGTGCACGTAGTTTGATGTCTTACCCGCGATGGTGAAGGGGGTAGCTTTTGATAAGCTGGTATGCTGGGAACGGCATCCAAAGACGTGTGCGTGGTTTGATGCTTTACCCGCGGTGGCAAAGAGGGTATCTTTTGATAAGCTGGTATGCTTGGTCCGACGTCTAAAGACGTGAGCGCAGTTTCATGCCTTACCCGCTATGGGTATATCTTCTAGAGAGATGTATACTGGGGGACTCACCTGGAGTCTTACCCCTTTGACTTGCCTTTATCATCTGGCTTGGAATAGGGTCTGGCGACAACCGAAGATGCAGTAGGGTATTATGGCTCTACATAGTTACCCTGACTTCACGCATCGACCGGTCCAGGTGATGGAGGGCCTGACTTACTAGCCGGACTCGCTGAAGGCTCTGAAGATGTCTTCTCTATGATCTGGGCTATGTTGCCAGGCATGCGGAGAGGACCCAAAAGCTTGCCAGCTAGGGAGACACGACCCAATCGTGTCAGAACCTGACCCTACTTTTGCTTCCCCTTCTTATCTCCTGATACTGAAGATAGAGGTAGGGTTGGAGGGGAGCGAGAGGAAACTTGGGGCGCCCATCATCGTCTCTCTTACCAGGACATCCTCTCAGCCGAGAAGGACTCGGAGTAACCTGGAGGTATCCTCCTTGGAGAATGGAAGAGAGCCCAACTCTTGCCAGGGCTGCCATTGCACGATCGAAGTAGCAGGGGTTGGTCGACCGGCAGTTGGTGTCTAGGCATTTGGAGGGGTTGGGGTGGTAGGGGGATGGATGACATTGACCGAGAAATCACTTAGCTCAGCCTCCTGACTGGCGTCCTGCTCCCTGCGCCTTCACAATCGCTCTAGAACTTCTCGATTATCAGTTTGAAACTTGAGCCATTCTGGGGTATGTCAAAAAGGCAGCCCGTGCCCATTTGCTTGAGGAGGTTTTGGTTGCTCTGGTGCATTTTTGGCGATGCTCATGGTCTCTTCAATGGCTTGTCAGAGTCTCAAAATGCAATAGAGTTACCCTCAGCATCGATTTGCTCCCACTGGATCTGTTCTTCGATTAAGTATTGAACTTCCTCACAAGATTCAATCGCGTGGCAGATTCTGGCTTGAAAAGGGCAGTACTAGGAATGACTGAAGTCCCATTGGGTGTAGTCTGTTGATGGGTCCATCAGTTAAATCATAGCATTGCAAAGCATCATTGTTTGTTGTTTGTCATGAGGATGTCAACTTGGCAAATCAAGATAGATAACTGGGGTGGTAAAGCCAACCTGTAGGCAACTACTCCAACTCTTTCCAGAATCTCAAATGGGCCACTGAATCTTGGACTCAGCTTGCCACAGATGTTAAATCTTCAGACTTTTCTCATAGGCAAAACCTTCAAAAACACATACTCGCCCACTTGGAACTCCAAGTCTCTTCTTCTATTATCTACATAGCTTTTTTGTCTGGACTGCACCACTCGCATACGATCTCTAATGATCTGGACATTCTTGGATGATTCCGAGATAAGATCCGGTCCAAGCCATTGCTTCTCGCCTATCTCATCCCAGTACAAAGGTGATTGGCAACTCCTTCCATAAAGAGCCTCGAACGGTGCCATCTGGATACTGGACTGATAACTATTATTGTAGGTAAATTCTACTAGGGCTAAAAGTTCATGCCAGCTGGTGCCAAAGTCGATCATGCAAGCCCTTAGCATATCTTCGACAATTTGATTAGTTCTCTCGATTTGCCCGTCCGTCTAAGGATGAAATGCGGTACTGAAATTCAGACGGGTTCCTAAGGACTCTAGTAATCCTCTCCAAAAATGTGAAGTGAATCTGGAATCTTTGTTTGGCACAATGTTCACGGGTACCCCATGCAGTCTTACGACTTCCTTCATGTACAAGGTAGCCAAAACATCGACTGTCCACTTCGACTTGATGGATAAGAAATGCACTGACTTGGTCAATCTATCAACAATTACCCACACGACATCAAAACCTCCACGAGTTCTCGGTAAGCCCATTATAAAATCCATGTCGATGCTCTCCCACTTTCACTGTGGTATATCGAGCAGCTTTAACTTTCCAGCCAGTCAAAAATGTTCGGCCTTCACTTGTTGGCATACCAGACATCTACTCACGAACTCTGCCACCTCCCGTTTCATATTTGGCCACCAAAAGGTCCTCTTTAAATCTCAGTACATCTTAGTGGCTCAAGGATGAATAGTATACTTGGATCTATGGGCTTCTTCAAGGATCTTGCTCTTCACTTTGGCTAAATCAGGGACGTATGTCCTTCCCCGGAATAACAACCTGTCATCATTGGCCAACACAAAATCTGGTCTATTGCTCAAACTTCCTTTGATCTCTACCAACATAGAATCGTTATCTTGCAGGGTCTTAATTTCTATCAATAGCTCGGGATGAAGCTGAAACTGGGCAATCATGACCTGATCCTTACTAACATCAAGATCTAGACTAGCCAACTACTCCAGCAATCTTCATTCTTGCAACATGAGACTTGACAGGTTAGCTATCGGCTTGTGACTCAAAGCATCAGCCACTACATTACCTTTCCCAGGGTGATATTCTATAGAGAAATCAAAATCCTTCAAATACTCAAGTCACCTTCTCTGCCTCATATTAAGCTCTTTCTAGGAGAATAGATACTTAAGGCTCTTATGATCAGAAAATACCGTAAAAGTCTCTCCGTACAAGTAGTGCCTCCAAATCTTCAAGGCAAACACCACTGCAGCGAGTTCCAAGTTATGGACAGGATAATTCTCTTCATACTTCTTAAGCTGTCTAGAGGAATAAGTTATCACCTTTCTATACTGCATAAGCACACATCCAAGGCCAATGCCTGAGGAGTCAGCATAGACTTCAAATCCTCCTTCTCCAGAAGGCAAGGCCAAAAAAGGGGTAGTGGTCAAACATTCTTTCAGAGTTTGGAAACTCCGTTCACAATCTTCTGACTGCTCAAATCGATTCTCCTTGCAGGTTAATCTAGTCAGAGGTACCACAATCTTGGAGAAATCCTTAATGAATCTCCGATAGTAACCTGCTAGGCCTAGAAAACTTCTCACTTCGGTTACATTCGCAGGCCTATCCCAGTTTCTCATTACCTCTACTTTAGAGGGATCTACAGAAATTTCATCTTTAGTAATAATGTGCCCCAGAAAAGGCACTTCTTGCAACCAGAATTCACACTTACTAAACTTGGCGTACAACTGATGGTCTCTCAATATCTGCAATGCCATCCTCAAGTGCTCTGCATGCTCCTCCTTGCTCTTGGAGTATATCAAAATATCATTAATAAAAATCACGACCCACTGATCTAAGTAGGGCCGGAACACACCATTCATCAGCTGCATAAATGCTGCAGGGGCATTTGTTAGACCAAAAGCACTTATTAGATAAATAAAGGGATAAATAAATGGAAGAGTTTAAAATAAATTCAAATTTTGCACTCAAGGGCGAAAACGGTCTATCGAGCGACCACATGGCCCTGGAAAACGGTCCAAGCTAGACCGCATATCAGAGTCTAATCACGAATAGATTGGATCGCGTGAAAACTCTAATTTCTTCAGGCTAAATCTCTAGAGATCGATGTAATCTGTTGATTAGAAGGCTCTAGAATGGATGGGGATAGGTTTGGTAACCTAATTAGGACTCTAAAGTCGTTCAAATCTATGAAACCCTAGGTAGCCCTATAAAAAGGCCTTAAGTTTAACCTGTGCGACTCTTACTTTTGGCTCGCATGAAACTAAGGTAAGAAAGTATTATTTCAAGTAGGTTCTTTCAAAGTTTTTGTTTATAATAGTGAGGTCTAACTGCTCTCAAATTTTCGTTCTAGGAGATCAAGCCATCAGGAAGATAGAAGCTTACAAAAATGCTAGTTTAGAACAAGTAACCTAGGAACCTGTGCAATGGGACCAGGAAGATCTGCAAATTAGAAGCCCTAAACGAGGTAATTTGATAGGGTTTCTTTAGAATTATTTGTGCACCTTAGTATCTTCTTCTTACCCTCCAAATCTCAGGGTATTAGGTGAAGAAAATCTGGAGTTAGAGAGATAAGAGGTTGCTTGTTCAGTTCTAAACGAGCAAGAACTAGGGGCAACTTCCAGTCAAACATCCAAAGCCTAGGAAGCTAATCAACAGTAGGTTATCTCATGAATGGCTCAAACATGATGTTAGGAATAAAAGCCATCTTCTTCCAGTCAATTTCATACTTTCTACACGGAGTATTTGATGTTTTATCTTCACTACGCATATAGGGTTAGCCTGGCATGCATGAATCTTACCCTTAAGTAAGAAAATGATTATTCTAGTTATTTCACTCAAACCATGCATCTCCATGTTTTAATATGGTGTTATTAGGTCATTGTTGTACCTGGATAATTTCCCAACAAAATGCCAAGGAATAGGGGTTCGGGAATTCCCCCAAACACCATCAAGCCATGAGCCACCTGGCCGTTTCTACAACTCCTTGGACCCCACTAGGGGCCCTAGCCAGTTCACTGTAACGTGTGGCTAGACAAGCAACTAACCGGGACCAATCTCGGCTACTTACCGACGGGCCTTGCCCACACCCTACATGGCCACCCGGGCTAACCCAGGGGCTCCCCGACTCTAAGCCTTGTCACGTGGCACCCAACGAAAAGGCAGGGAGTCAACCCAGACATGCCTTCTTTCAACCCTTCAAGGTCAAAGGGAGACCTAATCGAGTCAACCACTAGCTTTGGAGGCCCGCAGTACGCGTGTATGGCTCACACACGTGTGTTTGGTATTTTCCCGAACACCTTGTGGCCGCGCATATTCCAGCCCTCCGACATCATGCCACGGGCCAACTCGTGGTTCCAGCACCCTAATTGGGTCCTACAATGACCCCCCAATAAGACGGGATCACCCCTCGACCCTCAAACACGTGGCGACGAGCCACTCATCTTAAGCTCTCGGGCCAACCCGAGGCTACCTTGCCAACCCACCATGCAGCACGGTACGAAGTTCGAGGCATAACCCATGTGTCTAAAATGCCTCTACTTAGCCCCCACAAGCTCCCATCCTCAGCCCAAGGCCCACTTTAGGGCCCCTCGGCCAGCTACCCAAGCCGTTCGACAACCCGAGGTATGCCTTGTATTTACCCGAACACCTTGTGAGTGGCTATTACGACTCGAAGAGCGACGGCCCCCATGGGCCAATCCCAATATCTCGGAGCTCGGTGTCCCTAGAAGGACATCCCCAGATGACAAAAGAAGACCCTCGGGGGCCATTCCCCTGGGTTGCGGCCTGCCTGGGGCTCATTCACCCCAGGGAGCAGCCACGTCCCCCCAAGGAGGGCGAACTCCCTGGGGGCCGCACCCTCTCTCCAGCCTAGTGGCCCCACGGCCCCTCTCAGTCCCGGTTCGTCCGATTCTCTATCTCCGTTCATCCGACTCCCTAATCTGAGGTGAAGGGTTCACGTCATTCATTCGTACCAGTTTGTGGGAGCAACACGCATAAGCAACAGCACGAAAGATTGGTTCTCGGTAGTCAACACGCACACAAGGCTCCACATATCCTCCCAGCACCTGTCCATTTCTTCTTAGTTAATTTAGGAAGAAAACACACAAAAAAGGGATTTTATAGGGCTAGAATACCATTCGAAGGTGAGTCCCGTCAATGAAGACCCAAAGAACTTTAACAGGTATGACTCATCCGCCACCAAGTCACCCATGACTGTCATATAATGTGCAATATGCTCTTTTAGGGAGCCCTGCCCATTGTATTTGTCAAATCTTGGGGGTCTATTGATACCCAATCTTTTAGTAGCATGGTGGGGTGGATATGGCACTTCATATATGTCGAAGGGGCCATAGTCATCATCACCCCTCTTCGCCAACCTTGCATCAATCATATGCTCCACCATCAACTTGTCCATCATAACTGGATCTGTTGGTTGAGGGCAGAGATGGGTGGGCTGCATCAATAATGCGACTGAAGTCATAACTTTGGGTGGCAAAGGCTCTGACAGGGGAGCCTGCCGCTGCATCTGAAGGGGCATTGACTGTGTCGGTTGGAGCCACTGGGAATAATACTGGGGAGTAGCTCGGTTCTGAGCTGTAGTTTGTAGAACGGCCGGTGAAGGAGCACCCCCGGGGTTGGAACATTCTTGTGATGACTCGTCTCGTGCCCCCGGTTGTTCGAGCGCTATGGCGTGTTCAACCTTTTCATTTAATTTTCTCTTCAACAGTTTTATCTCCCATTGGTATCCTTGCAGTAGCATCAGGACGACAGGGTCCATGGTTATTTCATGATTAATGCCCTCAAGCGTTTCACCCAAAGAACCTTCAATTGAAGGAGGCGAAGATGCTCCTTCTTGCTCAGACGCCACTATCCTAGGGGTGATAGTAGCGATATCTTCATCAGCAACCTGCTTGCCCTTTGCGGTTTGCAATAGCTCAGCCTCAGTTTTGCCCCATCTTCTCACCGGGTCTATTCTTCTAGTAATCTCGGCCAGCTCTTCTTGTTCATTTGGCAAGGGACCGGGTGTACTCGTCACCCTTGTCATATTGCAAGTGAAAACTCACATTCTTCTTTTGTGCTTTCTGATTCTCCTTCGGGCCTGGTCGATAGAGGTCAGCCTTTCGAATATTACAATTCTTTTAATTCTTTTATGCTACAGGGGCATTTTAAAATTTTCGACCCTGGCACGCTTCTCATCTCCATCTGAACCAATGGGTGATGATTCATCTTTTTCTTCTTCTCCGGCCTTGATGACACAAAGCAATCTTTGCCAGCCCACGATGGGATTCCCGAGGCTATGGGAGTATTCCTAGACCATTTTTATCATGTCTTCTTGACTGTACTCTGGAGAAAGAGCAGGAGGCAACACGTGGACTTGGGCAGGGGGCATATACGAAAGCCATGCCAATTTGGCAGCTTGAATGCAATTCCTTGATAACTTGGAGATGTTGGCTTACCTTGCGGAGACTCTGATAGTGGGCGGAGGAGTCACAACCACGGTCTCTTCTGCACGCATAGTCTTTTTGCCCCCTCTCTTGGGGACATCAGCAGAATTTTTGAAGCCTTGCGTGACTAATGCGAGGCCTCAGACCCTCTTAGGAACCCAGACTTGCCTGAACTTTGGCAAGTTCGGGGTTGTCCTCCCTTACTTGTTATCATCAAAATTTGCCCTCCGGCTAGTCAGCACTTGGAAGGTGTTGTGGGTGGGGACGGTTGGGGTGATTCGGTCTGGTAGAACCTCGGCACTGCGGCCATTGAAGTAGACTCGGATACCCCCGATCATCATGGACTTCCCAGATGCCGAAAGTCGGCCCGGGGAGCAACAATTCTTCCTCTGGAGCTCTTCTTGTTGCCCCCAGCGGGCTTCTTCTTATGTTCCCCAGTCGGGCAAGTAGTATGGTGGACATGACAGCTCACGATCACCGGACTTTTCAGTAGAGTTTTCTTAATCCGGCTCTCATTTTGGCGGGTCGCAGCTTTGCTCTCTGTCAGCTTCGTAGGTTCCGAACTTTCCACGTCCAGAAGGCCCACGAATACAACTCCCATGAAGTTGGGGAAGCCAACGACTGGGGGAGAGTTGCTGAAGCTAGTGGGTATGGCAAGGTAGCCGTATGCAGCATGGTCGGCCACGATTTGGGGACCGAAAATAAGTCCAGACAGTCCGCTCGCCGTCGCTTCAACCTTCAAGGGGGAGAAACAAGACGAACGAATAGTTAGTATTTGAAGTACTTGAGTGGGGGGCCCCATGGTCCCTCTTTTTTGGCGAAAAGATGAAGGGAAGTTGAGTCCCACCGTGCGTGCCAGCTTGTGGAAATAAAATTTTATTAATATTTTATTTATTTATTAATTATATTCATGACAAAAATCCAACAGCATCTCCCCCGTACCCGTACAGGGAAGGGGTAGATCGAGCACACGTCCACAAGGAGTGACACGGCCCAAAAGTAAAGGGGTCTACCGAGGCGGTAACACCCTGTTGAGAGCCTCCAAGACATGATGTAGAATAGATGGTTCATGGTAAAATATTAGACAGGGAGTTTTAGATATAGGTAATTGACGTCAGACCAAAGGCGCCATCAGATCGGGACGCCACCAGATCGGATGTCCAAAGGGGTACCGCCGGATCGAATGGACAAGGGAGGGCCGCCGAGCCAAAGGAAAGGCAGTGCGCCACCGGATTGAGGAGTAGGGTGGCCTCCGGGCCGAGCGATAGTGAGACACCGCCGGCTAGAGGATAAGATAGCACAAAGGGGCGCCAGATGGATGGAAGGCCACCTGATCGGGGGGATCAGCCATGTCGCTGAAGCGTGGATGATAGTGCCGCCAGATCGAGCAAGGGGATGGGTGGAACAAAAGACACAGCCGGATCGACTGGGTATTGGTGCCGTTGCTTCGGGTCATGGAAAGGGGAGGTAGATACTACACGGGAGAGGTAGCCACGGAGTGTTGTAATGACAAAGCTGTTGGACCATGAGGGAGATGGAGGCCGCCGGTTCAAGCTACCGGGCTACTAGAGTGGAATGGCTACCGTGTGAAGAGTATAGGATGCCATCGGGGGAGGTGGAAAGAAGGTCGAAGCTGAGGGAGTTGAGAATCGCCAGGTGAGAGTGTCAGGGTCCACACCATGGGAAAGAAAACCTCGGGAGGCAAAGCAGAAAGGGGTAGAGAAACAGAGGAGGCAACAACCGGGGGAGGGGACTTCAGCACAGGGTATGGATACCCATGGTCTCGTTGCTTCTTGACAACCGGGTGAGCACGGCGGCTCATACAAAGCTACGACGGCTCATACAAAGCTAAGGGTTCTAGGACCCAAACAAAGACAAAGGGGGAGAGGAAGCAGAAGAAAACAACAGGATATAGAAAACACGATGGAGGACCACAAACTTTGGCTCCCCCCCTTTTTCTTGACTTCTCCCTTTGCACTCTCCCTTCTCCTTTACCTTCTTCTTCTTCCTCTCTTGACCTCACCAGAGCCTAAGCCAACAGAGGGGGGGAAGAAGACCAAGTCACCCAGATCTCTGGGGAACTCTCCTTGCCACCAACTTCTGAACCCTCCCTACATACCTCCAGGCGTTCTATTTATATGGGAGATGCCCCTCGGTGTTCAAGAAGGAGGGGTCGAAACGAATCTACCCAAATCTTCCAAGCTTCGTTGCTTTCGCCGAAGCTATGCCGGATTTAGTGACTGCAGGGGGTTGGTGGCCGGGTTGTACACCTCGGAAGATTGCCTGATGGATGCAAGTCTGCCCCTTCTAGAGCTGAAGATACCGCCAGGATGTGGCCGGATGTGAGCACCAATGGGTGAAATCTCCATAGGGAGGCTGCCGGATCAACGCTCGCGGGAGGGCCATTGGGCGACGCCACTGGCTCGTGTGCCAGAGAGGGTGATGGGGAAGAACTTCTCTGCTCCCCTCCCTGTCACATCTATGGGTAGGCTTCCCACTTGGGGGTCAGCAGGAGGTTGACGACCGCGAGTGAATTGAGGCCAACATGGAAAGGGTAAAATTCAGAGACGATGCCACTGCGCGTCGGGGCTCTCGAGCAAGGCCCTCTGGTCCATGGGAATGCCCGAAGGACTTGCCAAAGGTCACTCCGTCGCTTTCACCGAAGAAGCCTCTTCGTCGATGTTGCTGTCGGAGTCGGCGGATGGAGGCTGTGGAGCAGACGCCGCAACAAATAGCCAAAGGGGGCGCCATGTCGAGTGGGCGATCGGGCACCGAGTTGACAAAATGGGCACGCCGTATGGAATGGCCAAGGTGGCGCCATATCGAGGGGCTGGGGGCCGCTGGATCGATGGAGTTGGGATGCCGCCGCATCGAGCCAACTGAATGCCATCCCTCTACGTTCGGCATTATGCCACACTGACTTAGGGGCGCTCCAAGTTCATTTGGTCCTCTATGCTAGAAGGCCTCCAAAGACATTCAATTTTAATGTTTCGAGAGTTAATTTGCCCGTACGAGCATGGGTTGACGCAGACGCCATGATCCGTAATCATCTGCTTCTTTAGGGACTCGAGACTTTCGAATTACCCATAGATGCTCGTTGATGCCGTGGATGCCAGATGGAATCACGGGTACTGACCTTAATGGTGAATGCTGTAGTGTGAGAATAGACAATGACTTCAGCTGCACAGACTTGGCTTAAGGCAGATGCAAGACGTGCACTGACCTGATAGTGCAAGTCTTATACTCATGCATTGACCTTCTAGACTGGGGTGGAGATGTGCACGGACCTTGTGATACTAGTGTAGGCATACTAGCATCATCCTTCAAATGAGAAACTTCTATATGTGCACAGACTTAGATGCTGCATGTGTGTGGACTTTAGATATGCACAAACTGATATGTGCGTAGACCTTAGACTAAGCATGTGCACAGACCCTAGAAATTTCACATTGAAGAAGATGCATCGACTTTGTGGAGTAAGCTACAGTACATGCATCGACTTTGTAGAGCAAGCTACAGTACATGCATCGTGCACACGGTAGAAGGTGCATCGACCTTGCTTTAGATAGATGCAAAATATGCATCGACCTATCTTCAAGCAGATGAAAAATATGCATCAACCTGTCTTCAGGCAGAAGCAAAATGTGCATCGACCTGGATGCTATCGCTAACACATGCGCACAGACCTTATGAATGACTAAGGTAGATGTGCATCGATTTTATAAATGACCAAGGCAGATGTGCATCGACCTTATAGATGACTAAGGCAGATGTGCATCGACCTTATAGATGACTAAGGCAGATGCGTATCGACCTTATAGATGAGTAAGGCAGATGCGCATTGACCTTATACATGACTAAGGCAGATGCACATCGACCTTATAGATAACTAAGGCAAATGTGCGTCAACCTTGTCTATGTACAAGGCAAATGTGCATCGACCTGGTCTATGTAGGACCTCAACATGTGCATCGACCTATATGCATACGACAAGAATGTGCACCAACCTTCATGACTGAATATATGCATGTGCACCGACCTCTATGCATAAGACAAGAATGTGCACCGACCTTACCTGTTCACAGAGAAGGTGTATGCACCAACCTTTATGCTTCAAACTTAGATGAGCATTGACCTTACCTGATAAGGAGCTGAGTCACAATTTGATTAGTTGACCTACGTTGACTGGCGTTAACCTACGTTGACTTTCTTTTCATGAATTTCTGAGTCATTTTCAGAACATGTTCTGACATATTTCATACTACTATATATGTGATAAGATCATTAATTCATGCATCAAGGTTGTATCATCAAGGTCAATTATGATGACATAATAGTTGACATCATCAAAATCACAGAGACACAACAATCTCTCCCCTTTTTAATGATGACAATATTATGAGTCATTATGATAAAGTCATCATGATGATCAATGTGACTCAGAAGGGCTTGCAACACAGCAAGAGCATGTAACACAATATCAGACAGAATTAATGACTCACATATACTCACGTGACACATGACACATGGCTCAACATATTCTCCCCCTTTGACAGCATCAAAATGGAAGGAATAGTAGGCTAAACATACATACTATATGCTCCCATCATGAATGTAAAATTCAGACTAGTATGAACTGCATCATCACATGATAGAAGTATGACTCACATATTCTCCCCCTTTGAAAAGAGAAGAGATATTGAAGTGAAAGAAATGTCTGCACTCTCCCTTGCTGCAAATATATACTCCTCCTGAGCAGATAATGTCTCTCTTGGGACACAATAGAAGGAGTTGAATGAAATCAAAGCACAGAGACAGTCATGTTCAAGTAGATCAGGCTGATTACAAAGGTGCTGATGAAACAAATTCCCCCTTTGAGCGTACAAAGGGATTGGAGTGGAGGAAGGAAGGAAAGGTAAAAGAAAAAACACAGAATAGTTATCTATCAGTTCATGTCAAGACAGATTGAAGCAAGATTAGTGAGCACAGGAATTTCAAATGAGCTTCAAACACATGAGTAATTCAACAAGATTTTCAAAGAGATACCAATTTCATAAATCTAAAAATAAGAATTTTTCAAAGTCCTCCATTATAAGGGCTTATGAATGAACTTTGTTGAACTACATGGTTTAAATGTGATGTATACACGGCTTGACAATAAAGTTTTGTACTCATATCTGAAATCAAGTTTTAATAAAAATGAACCAAGCCCTCATAGTAACATCTTGATTGATCTCCCTTCATCTTAATCAATTTCAATGACTTCTTTACGAATTACAATCATTAGTATTGAGATTAAACAATCATGAAATCATTTGATTTTATCTAGGGTTACAGTAATTTATCTTTTGCTGGAATGCGTGAACGAGATTCTAGAGAAGCTTCTGTCGAGAGTGTTGGGCTATTGTCGAACGCAGATTCCTAGACTCTCAGCTAGAGCAAGCTTTAGACATTGATCCTCCTTATCTAAAGAAGCTGAAATCCTAGACCAATACATAGGTAATGGCCTATTTAGAGGCTCTAAAAGCTATGAAGCATCGCTTGCCTAGGGAGGAACCGAAACTGCTTGAGATTAGCAAAGATGACTTCATAAAGACACTTTATGGGCTATGCCATGTAAGCAGTGAGCGTGTAGTCCTTTAGCAACTTCCTTTGCCCGTGGAAGAGCCCGTCCCTTCTTTAGCCGAATGGCATCCTGAGATCGACATTCTTTATCCTTACAGTACCTTCATTAGAGGGGAAGGCCGGCGGGACACGCTTTATAGCAATACCCCCTAGTTATTTGCATTGCTTCGCTCCCACGGGATTTCAGTAGGCAGCCCAAGCGAAGACATTCTGAGCCAACCTCTTCTTCTCTCCTTCAAATATGCTGATGGATGGGGGCTAGACCATCTTGGATTATATTATCATCTATCTTCTCATGGCCATTTGGACTTGGTGTCACTGGCTGAGCAAAGCGAGATGATAGGAGAGATATGTTGGCTAATTCCCGAGGTGTCTTTGAGAGACAAAGTGCCTTCGCTATTCTATTAGCCTCTTTCCCCTCTATATATGGGGCCGGTAGGTATTTTTATTTCTTTGTTTTAGTCTTCCGATCTGTTTCTCCTTTTGTTGCAATATATGTTATTCTCACCCTTACACACGTGCAGTCCAACTCACTTCGGAGGAGACCCGGCACTTCAGGGAGTTGATAATAAGAGCTCAAAAGTTGACATACTTTGAGATTCCTGAGGTGGCTCCGACTATGACACCATTACCTCTTGGTGCTTCGCGGAAGCGATCAAGGTCTCTGGTGAGGGAGGCCATTAGTAAGGTGAAGGAGGCGATCACTAGGGTGACACGGGCCCGTCGAAGGAAGGCTACAGAGTCAGAATCGGCAATTGTTCCCCCACCCGTAGTGTCATTTGAAGAATTTGAGGCTTCTCAAGTGCAGATGCCTGTGATGAAACGTATATTCTTTCTTCTTTTGCACCTCATTTCTGCCCTGGCCAATTAGCTGACAATTCTTCTTTGCAGCTGCTGCCACTCCTACCGTAATGGTTGTGCAAGAGGTTGCCACTCCTGCAGTAGCTGGAGATAGAGGAGAGGGAATGCCCATAGCACCCCTCGAGGGGGATCTGCCTTCTCCCATGCCCAGCCATGAGATGGAAGGTAATCTTTGGTTCATTCATAAGCTTCCCACAGCCTATTATGTCTTCAGCTTACATGAGTATTCTTCATTTGAGCTTCAGTTGATGTCCAAGCGCCTTTGCCTCCTGCGGTCGGGGCTACTGAAGGAGCTTCTATTAGGGAGGAGACCGTTCTAGGGAGTGAGCCAACTCCCAAAGTTCATTTAGCTATCGCTCCTGTTGCGGAACTGACCGAGCGGGTTCCTGTTGAGGGAGATGCTCCTCCCGTAGGACATGAAGCTGAAGAACCGTCTGCTCTGAAGGGGGAGAATCCGACACCAGAACAGAGCTCTTCTTTAACAGAGTAGGTAGACTATAGTGGCGGTTCCAGTGTTGAGGAGTTTCCCCCTGTGGAGATGGAAACTAAAGATGCCAGGGCATCTTTCGCCAATGAGAGTGATTACACCACCTTCAGCTTGCCCCGGCTCGCATGGAGTAGCTTCGGGGCAGCTGGTCCCCTTATAGGGGAAGGGGCCAGGTTGATGGAGGCGGTGGTCTCTGTTGCTACAGCCTTAAGTTTGGTGTCGCCAAGGTAAGAGATCCCTTATGAATTTTGCCTCCTGGCTCTTCTCATTAGTCTTCATGTCGGGTTTCGGAAGCATGTCATATCTTTCTCTTCTTGAAGGCTTCAGCTATGCATGCTGAAGTAACCCTGCCGACCATGACCGTAAAGATCCCCCTTCCACCCTTAGGTGTAGGCCAGCCGACATTTCTACCTGTCCTGTGGCCTATAGCTCTGTGATATCCCAAAGATTTCATTTTAGCAGTAGGCTTGGAGGCATCCGGGGCAATTGTCGGATCTGTTCAGCTGATTGGGGCGTTGGAACCCCAGCCGGTCATTGCTGGTGGAGAATTACTCTTGGAAGGAAAGGGCACTTCTGAGATAGAAGTGGGAGAAATTGTGGAAGTGATGGTGGGACTAAAAAGGGGTATGTATGATGCATGCTGAGTTTAAAGGGAAAAAACCTATCTAATGCAAAGTCGGAGGGTTTATTTGCCTGCCTCCAAGTTGATCGGTCAAGAGTTCTAGAAGTCTATCATCCTATGCTTGATGATAGACGTGGTCCGGAACCTCGTGGGGATCCATCGTTCCATATTGTACTTTAAGCATAGTCGAGAATTCAGGAAGTCCATCATCCCGCGTTAGGCAGTAGGCGGCCATCGAATAGCTTAAGGAGTATAAACTCTTCATCGTTTTTATTAGAGAGGAACTCAGAGTTTATGAGCTCAAAGCTATCAGCCTCCGTCATTCTACCTATAATGCGATAGTTGTGGGGGGTAGCACTGCCCTCTAATCTCATGGCTATGGAGACCTGCAGCTGCATCAACATACATTAGTCAAGTTCAAAAATGATAATAGTAATGAACACTGATCATTACATTTAATGAACCATGAACCATACATGACAAGAGGGGCACATTGTTCATAAGCAGGAGAGGAGGGCGGCCACACCGATGGCCTTCTCCATGATCTGGGCGGCCAAACATGTGGTCCCCCAAGGCGTGATGGGCGGCCATTGACTTGGCTGCCCACCTACTCTTATCCTGAACCGAGCGGGAGTCCGAGCCAGATGGGACTCTAGCCTTCAAAACCTCCAGCCGAGGTGCTCCTTCTCCGCCGTCAGACTAAAGCTTGAAGCTGAAAGGGGATTTCTAAGGAAGGAAACAAGCATGGCATCCTCTTCGACAGGAAATCACGAGCTAGGTGTTCTCTCTAACGTGCCCAGCCATTTAAGCAACCTTGTGAAGCGGGGCGAGGTATGGTTTGTGTGTGAGATGTATATATTATCTTTTTGGATTTTGAAGGATTTGATTATTTTTGTGTTTTCTCCCTCTTTTCTATGGCGCAGCTTGTACCTACCTTCCCTGGGGAAAGACATGCCCATCGCTACGGCTGGCTCCATGATTTACTGGTGGCGATCACACCCGCCATGGGAGTGTTTATGCACCAATGGCATCTGATCCGTCTGGTCATCATGGTGAAGTGCTTCAATAGCATGACGTGGAATTGGGAATCCTTGGGAGCTTTGATCGAGCTATGGCATCTAGATTCCCATACTTTTATTTTCCCTAAGTTCGAGGCCTCAGTGCTGGTCGAAGAACTTGGCTTCATCTTCTAGTGGATTGATTTGGAGGTGGGCGAGCAGATTGACCTCCCTGGGATGAAATCTTGGCAGAGATTGTGAGAGATAAGCGCAAAGCTCACCGAATGACAGACCAGCGAGGAATCTTGGTCGACCGCCTAGCCAGTTGGCTCCTGGGCCAGGTAAAAGGTAAAGCAGTGGAGGCAGATCGGCTGATGTGTGGTGTAACATTGTGCTTAGGCGGGGCGTTGCTCTTCCCCACATCAGGAGATGTGTCGAGGCGAGAGTATGTGGGACCACTTACTCTCTTATGGATGGGGCATTCTCTCTCCTAGGCGATGTTGGCTCATTTGTATTGTGGACTCACCCAGATGAGTCTGGATGGTAGCACCATCGGGAGCCTTTACCTTCTGCAGATGTGGATGGAGATCCACTTGAGCTTTGACTTTGATGATACGATGACCACTACTTCTCGGATCTTCAAGAAGAGCACACTCTACCCAACGAGGGCCATCTTTGGTCCTGAGGATCAGGTGGCGTGCAAGATGGCACTACTGAAGACCAGAGATGATTGGTGTGACCACTTGAATTTTCTACCCGAGGATGAGTTTGTGTTCGTGTCGATGATGTATTGATGCAAGGAATTTAAGGTGCGAGGATCGCCAGAGTAGGAGTTGTGGCTCGTGGGAGCCAAGGACTTGGTGCTATACCAGGCCCATCACTGCCATCGCCAGGTGGGACAACCTAGATGGGTCCCATGGGTCGCTTCAAAGGGAGCATTAATCACAAAGCGCCTCTTGGGAACCGACGGGGATAGACGGCGGCTTCAGAGGGTCGGGAAGATGTGGAGACTCCATACCACCATCGTGAAAGCTCGAATTGATGTAGAAGAAGACAAAGATGAGTTGAAGCATTATGTGGACCACCTGTAGGGTTTAAGGCCAGTCGTGAATGAATTCTTCATGAGACGACGCACCTGATTAGTGTTTGTTCAGCATTTTATCATGATTCACTAGTGAATGAAATAAATGGATGGGAAATAAACTTTTGGCTGAAGAAGACAATAGTGCCGAAATTGGAGTGCTAGCCACTTCAGCTACAACACTAAGTTCCTGCCCCGTTCCCATAGGTAGTGGGGGTGGAACCTCCACAAAGGCACCCGACGTCCCCTCGACGAGGGGCAACTCCATTCCTTCTGTCTCTGGCAGTAAGGGTGGAACCTCCACAAGGGCATCCGACATCCCCTCAACAAGGGGCAACTCCATTTCCTCTGTCTCAGTCAGACTCGGGGTGGAAGTCATTTTAGGCGCTGGCGAAGCTGGGGTCACTGTTTCCACCCAAGGAGTAGCAGGTACGAGTGTTGAGCTCAAGACTGCATCAGGCGGAGTCGACGGCACAACTGCTCAGGATCTGGGCAGGAACAAGGAGAGGTGCCGTAACATGTCTTGCAGAGTTTGTGGATCCACAAGAATGCCAAGGCATCGAGGTGGCAGGGTCGACATCGAGGGTAGCTTGCTCGCCAAGAAGCCCAGAGCAGAAGGGGGTATGCCTCCACTCATCCTTAAAATGGACACTAGCCTTAGCTCGGTCGCCGGGCTAAAAGACATCCGTGATTTGCTGATTGTTCATCGGTGGGTTCAAAGAACCACGGCCTTCTCTGATGTCTCGAGTGTCGTGTCCATTTTTGTTAGTGTCTCGACCTCGTCCACTGGAACCTTTAGGGCAGGCACTTCCACTGAATCCTTGGGGACTTGTACAAGTCAGTCTGGAAGTTAGCCAAGACGTAAAGAAGAGACCTATGAATTAACAAATGTGGTGCAAACTTACGCTTACGTCTGCCACGACCAGGCTCAAGAAGCTCGGCAAGAACAAAGGCATCAGAATTAGTGTAAACTCCATCGGCTCTACGGAAGGGCCCCCAGTTGAGAACTCCCCATCTAAGGAGTAGTCATAGTCCACATCCTCGCCGGATGCAACCTCGGCCATGACAAGCACCGCCTTGGCCGGGGAGATGGAGTCCTTCTTGACCTTCACAGCCTGGGCCGTCAAAACTAGGCTGGGTGTTTGGGATTTCCTCGACCTCGTGCCTCGCCTTGAATACGTCTTTGAAATTAGCAAAGACGCTGGAGTAATCTCTGGCCCCTTTGCCATTATCTTGGCCTCTATGAAACAAAAAATTTACATCACCAGGTCACCCAAGGAAGATGGGAATCGAGCTAAGATGACGTAGGTGTTACCTTTCTCTGCCTCCCTTTCGGATGAACGCCTAACATTGGTTTCATCACCTGGCGTAGACTCGGAAGCACCTGTCATGCCTATTCCAGGAATGACGATAGGGGCAAGCACTTATGCACTCCCTAGAACAATGAGAAGAAACAAATTAGAAGGTTGTATCCTTAGTAGAAGGCCTGAACATGAAGACCCATAACGGTGAAGGAGCCGTACCCTCAGGCGGACTTGGCACGGCCATGGAAGCGATAAGTTTCTCAAAGGAGGGTACTTTGGGGATCGAAGGGGTAGCAGCCGTGGCAGCCCTAGCATCTGTCTTCTGCTTCTTGGTTTTCCTTTTCTCACTCGCCTTTGGCTTGGCAAGCGCCTCCTTCATAGGTGACCTTGCCTGCGCCCGCTTGCTACCCCGAGGCAATGGTGTGGTAGTTGGGGCTGGCTCTGACCAGATGAACTGCGACAGCTTCGGTAGATGCAAGAGCATTCATCTTATGTCAAGAGGGATGCTCTATAGAAAAATTGGCGTTAGCTGATGTGAAAGAAGAAAAAAAGGAAGATGTTACCATTGAAAGAATAGGGGCAAAGGAGTGTCATACTTGGAGGGCTAGTGTATAAACGGGATAGGGGCCATGTGGACGTGTAAAATTACACGTTTGCATGCCCCGAACAATCCAGCATCAATAGACAACTCCAACTGAAGAGATTGCAGAGAACACGTCCCGTCCGAACCCTCTGAATGAATAGTACACTACCGTGAAGCCACTCCCGGAGTCACGGCAGCGAAGAGGAACCAACTCGTGCGGGGCTCACAACTCGTGGGTCCTGAAGAGAACTAAGTGGATCATTAATCAGGCACCAAACGGGCCCAAATCCACTTCCACGGCACACCCTTATGGCCCTTCAGCGGCACACCCTGCAAGGCCTTCAGCGGCGTGCCCCTTCAGCAGTACAGCTAGTAAGGCTTCAATGGCACGCCCGTGCGTCTTCTTCAGCGGCACGCCCTTGTGCTTTATCCACGGCACGCCCTGGCTTTCCCCATGACCCGTCATCAGACGTGGTCACAGCAAGTGTTTTCGCCAGGACTCACAATTCTTAATCTGTAGAATTGGTCTGGGCTAGCGAAGAACAATGGCCAACAAGTCGGACCGCCTCACCTTACACAAGGTGATCCAGCGCGATCCCCTCCAATGGGTCGTTCCTACAGAAGTCCTCTTCGTAATGGGACCATCACACCCTGATCGGCCTTCCGATCAGAGTGTGGTACTCCAAATCGTCAGCACGCGCCGTTCTGCCTGCACTGATCAGTAACACGTCAGTGTCATCGAAGCTGCCCACAATGCTGCCCGTCAACCCAAGCTCGATACTCCCGAGTCCCATTTATTGCCTATTACCTCCCTACGTGGAGTGGGTATAACTTCTGTAATTATTGGTAATTGTTTGTATTGGGAGACGGGTCTTGGCTAGGGTTGTCTTTCCCACACCCAGAGCGTGGAGGTATTGGTCTATATCTCTCTCGGTATTTGCTTATTTGCATGTGTTTGTATGCCACTGCTGGTGCATGATAGGATTATAGCTCAGTATATATTAATCACTGTTGCGAGTGAGAGAGTGTGACCCATCCCGTGACTCAATCCGAGCACGATAGTGAATTGACCACCCTTGACTCGGCCAGTTTCTCAACTGTGCTGATCCACGTGCCTCCCTTTGCTTGGGGATGATTGCGAGCTTGTGGTTCTTGTTGTGGACGTAGTTTCACTCTTAGAAGCTCTTGGTGTTGAGCCAAGGTAGCTTCATTGTGCGCGTCATTGCTAGTCGTGTCAGTCCAAAATGAGTTGAGTCGACATTTAGAGTCTAAGGTTGTATTGTCCGGTCGAGTCGCATTCGTCCCGCATCAAATTGGTATCAGAGCACAGTTTGAGTCTAGGGTAGTCTTGTCCTAGGTGTTACATTCTATTCCTACATTTGGTATATGAAAAGGTGTTACCGGAACGATAGGTTACGCCTATTGGGAAGGTAGCAACCTTGAGTGAGTTAGATCTTCGGATTAATATCTCCGCCATGTATTGGATATTGGTTAGAGTCTAGGGTCGAGTCTGCTTTTCCTTTATTTGCACTACTATTTAGGGTCAACTCAATCTAAGGTTCAGTCCATGTCAGTCTGAGTTCAGTCCCCATTTCAGTCCCAAACAACCCCTCCTAGAGGTCAGTTCGCCAATGTTCCCATAGCACCTTGAGTACCCACCCGGAGAGGCCCGATCTTTAGCCTGCACCATTGGCTGAACCCTAGGGTCACGCCTCTACCAAGTCATCTCTAGTTGACCTGTTCCAGACCTTTATGGACCGAATGGATGACCTAAAAGGCCATCTTGAGGGTCGCCAGTGTAGGCCCACCCGGAGAGAGGCCAATGTCCCGCATGTGCTGATGGTGGAGCCTACACCCATAGCTAATTCCCCGGACCATGCCTCTTCAGATTCACCCCCGACTGACTCGATCCACATATCAATGAATGGTTTGATCTCGCACCCTATCCTTTCTACTGCCACTCTACCCAATGGATCAACAACAAAACTCGATTTCATTTATATGCAGTTGAATAACTATGTTTCATCGGATATCGTCGAGTCTCTTGTAAGGATTCGGACAGCCTAGTTCGGGTAGCAAAGTAGATACTAAAAATTAAATATTGAACCCAGGGCCTTTTAGAATCCTAGAACCGTGCTCTAATCGATGCAATAAAACTACCCAATCCCAAAAATGGGTTGTAGATCTTTACCTTGCGCAGAACGACGCTGTCCGCAGTGCCTGATGCAGATTTTCATGAACACAGAGCCGCAGAGATGTACAACCTCTAGAGTTGATCCACACGGACCCTCGTGTAGTGACAGTATCCACTGATCCTCCAAAATCCTTTTTTCTTCCCTAAGCCTTTCTCCCTTAATAGGAAGAGAGAGAGAGAGCAAGACAGAGGGGAGGGAAGGGGAGGAGAGAAGGGAAGTGGGGTTTCTCCCTTATGTGCTTGGTTGTGGAAAGAGCACCCATGTAATACATAACACACACACATATATAGGTTGGGCACTTTCTAAAAGGGCCCCTAACCACATATATTGTGTATGTGTCCTTGCATTATTGTATATACATATATGAAGTCTTTCTCATTATTCTTTTCCCAAAAGAATTTAAGACTTTTAACATATACATCTGTACAATAATACTCCATTAGTGGAGAACCTATTGTGTGTGATCTTCTAGGCCCATAGTCACTCTAGTTTCGTCGTCACCAGCCGCAGGTCCGGCGCCGCACCCTGCATCGGCTGCCGCATCCCGCGATGCGTAATCGCCAGCTTCTCCCGGCTGAGCAGCTTCCGAATCTGCCCACGCGCATGGTCTGCCCACGGTCCATGCTTATCCAAACGCACATACGCCTGCCAGTGACGCAGCGCACGCCTCCGCTCACCCTTGCGCTCATACGCCAGCGCCAGGTTGTAGTGCGCATCGGCATACCGGGGAGCCAGCACCAGCGCCTGCGAATACGCCGCAATCGACTCATCCGGCCGCTGCAGCTCATCCAGTACATTGCCCAGGTCAAAGAACGCCAGCACATACGAAGGATCGGCCTCCGTCGCACGCCGGTACAGCCCCTCGGCCTTCGCATACTCTTTCTGGTGATAGTTCAGCGTGCCCAGGTTGATCAGCGCCGCGGTGTACGCAGGATCGACCAGTAGTATCTCGCGATACAGCTCCATCGCGGTCGATTTCTTCCCCTGCTCCTCCGCCTGTACTGCCTGCACAAAGAGCTGCTGCAGCTCGCGCTCCCGCATCGTCGCCGTCTGCGCCGGGGGCAGCATCTCCACAGTCACCGGCCTCGGGCCACCCGCTTCTGCGTCGAAGTCAAAGACAAACTGCTGCCGGATCGGATCGAGAATAACGCCCGAGTGCCGAAAGACCAGCCGCGCGCCGGTCCGTCCCACCTTTGACTCCTGCAATGGATTCGCCATTCCGGAAACAGCCTGCATCGCTTCCACGGAATCGCGAATCGACCGCGGGCGCATACGCATATGCTCCAGCTCGCGCAGCGTGCTCAGCTGCGCCATCTCGCCAAATCCATAGCTTTCTTGAGAGGGGATGAGACCCGCTCGCTCCCAGCCAAGCAGCTGGCGCGAGCTGATATGGAGAATCCTCAAAACATCCTGGCGGCTATAGCGGGTCACGATCGGGTGTCCACCTTGGGGCCAGCTTGTGAATCGCCCCAATAGAACTAAGGCGATTATGGCGCTATTGTCCGTGGATATCCTCGCTCTAACAACCGTTGCAATAAAAATATTCGTGGATAACTGGTATCGAATCTGGTTCTCAGTCGACCACACCCACGTGTGCTCTACTCTCCAGCCTTGTCATCGCGCCAAAATCACTTCCACGCTGCCTGCAACATCTACTCTCTCCATTCCCATCACACGTAGCTGACAGATTGCGCCCACTACTTTTAGACACCTTAAGAGCTATGGTTTTCCCTTTTTTATTCTCTTCAGTGTTCCTCTTAAGGTTTATCTCATAAGCCATCAGGGATCTTATGAGTTCTGTGACAGTCATGGTGGATAGGTCCCTTGATTCTTCTAATACAGTGGCCTTTGTGTGCCACACAGGGGTTAGAGACCTTAGCATTTTTCTAACTAAGTCACTCTCCAAAATTTGCTTACCCAGACCCTTCAGGCTATTGGTCACCTATGAAAGCCTACCATACATCTCTGATACAGTTTCATCGGGTTTCATTTCAAACAACTCATAATCAGAGGTCAGCATATTTACCTTGGTGGCTTGCACTTGCAATGTACCTTCATAAATCAACTGGAGTTCGTCCCACATTTTCTTGGCTGTCTTGCATGCAGATATCCTAGAATATTCTTCTGGATGCACATCACAATGCATGATGTTCATTGCTATCCAATTCACAGTTGATACACGAATCTGCTCCCTGGTCCAAGTGATTTCATCTTCAAGAAGCTCGAACGGACCGGTGGTGATGACCCTCCAAAGTTCATGACTATGTGCACATAGTAATACCTCCATCATGTTCTTCCAATATAAGTAGTTGGTGCCATCAAAGAACGGAGGCCTGTTTATAGAGTGTCCTTCAGCTATGAAGCTGTGAGGAGCATTGGTTCTAGGTCTTCCCTGGTTGTTGGATAACATGATGGGAAACTTTCTCTGATACCAATTGATAAGCAGAATGACAGATATAGAAGGGGGGATGAATATATCTGTCACCTAAATATTTTAGCAAACAATTACCCTACGATGGTCAAAAGTGGATAGCAACAATAGAACTACCAAGTCCCATGCACAGGAGAGACCACAAAGCAGATAGTTAGAGTGCACACTTGAGACAATGATATAATCAAGAGCAACTAGCAACAGCAATGCTAATTAAATCTTACGCACAGTAAGAAACACCAATCAAATGATTAAAGTGCACAATAGGTGCAGTGATCAGTTCACGAAGACAGAACCTATAGCAGGAGTAATCTACTAGCTGCACCTGACTGTGCTTGCAATCACAGTAACCAATACTTGGCGGAGGTTTGATCAAGAGATCTCCTCACGCAAGAGGCAGCCTTCCAGATAGGTGTGACCTATCCTTCCAACTACATCTTTTGATATATCGGTTAAATGTTATAGCACACTCTGTATGCCTAGCAGGTTAATCGGCATAAAGAACTATATGGCCAAGTAGATTAATCAACAAAATGAGCTATGTAAATTCAGACAAGGAATTTTAAATGAGTAAACCATCAAATGAGAGACAGGTAATTTTTATAGTGGTTCGGCCAGATCCAAGATCTGCATACGTCCACTCCTCCACTTTAATTGAGTGAGGTCCCTTGCTTAACCAAGCAACAATCATAGCAGACTTAGTCTGCAACAACGGCTGTCACATAGCTTCCCCAAGGAACATCTCATTGCTTCTCCTACAACCCATGAGGAAACCTAGAGGATCAACCTCCCTTCCTCTTTACCAAGAGGGAATCCAGTGAATTACTCCCAGCAATTCACTCAACCAGAGGTCACAGACCTCTCTTCCTTTTAATCCACAGAGGGGACACCAGAGTTAGACTCCCTTCCTTTGATGTTACTTAGAGGGAAACACAAAATGAAAATAAAAACTAAGCAAAGGAAGAAAAATGGAAAGCAGGAAACTAAAACACTTCGATCGAATGGTAAGAGCAAATGTAGCTTCTGATCGAAGCAATCCTCCGTAAAACTAGCTGGGCAAACTCCTCTCTCTCTCTCTCAGAGGTATTCTCTCTTTTCTTTTCTCTCAGATGAGATTCTCAAATAGACTCTTCTTTCTATAATTTTCCAACAGCTCTTCTGAATGAGGGAGCTCCAATTTATAGAATAGAGCATCGTAGTCCTTCCCCTTACGATCCAGATCAGCAACTAAAAGTTGATTCACCCACATGGATTAAGGAATATTCTAATAGTAATCATAATTCTCAGAGAATTGCCATGTGTGCTGAATATTTTCGTGCCAAGTCGCTCCTTGTACGGTCATCACATGTTCTTTCTTTTAGTGACCACGTGTTGGAGCGAATTCTTCTTTGCGGCTCATGTTTTTCGAAACTGCACTTCACAGATGTTCCATATATCATGTTGAACCTTTAACAAATCAAATGAAACTTTAAACAATCTAATTAAGTGATATTCCTTCCTTTGGACTGGTGATTTTATCATAGAGACCTCTGTAAGTCTACGCGAAACCTTGGATACCCTCAAGGTCACCGAGCAGGTTGCACTATTAAGATCCATGACACTTTTTGATTGTCACATCACTCTAAAGAAACATGGTAGGCCACCCCGCATGGTATGCTATTTGGATGTAGTGAGATTGTTTCTTGTGCTAGTGGAATGGTAAACCATACCATTACTATCACTTAAGGATTATGTGTCTCTATGTAGACACAAATTCTTTCTACCTCATCATGTGCAAAGAGTGAGCGACCATATGTGTATGAGCACTTATTCTTGATATCATGGCACCCACTAGGGAGCCAATTCCACCCAGTTTTCAACGTATATCGTGATTGTACCGTTATAATTATAGTATGTTCTTACATGAAAGTTCTATCCTTGAGTTCTATTCCACAAGATCTACCTTAAACTTCCTACAATGGTCATCCTTTGAAATTCTATATTGGTTATACTATAGTGGATGTCAAAAATACATGACCCAATGCCTGCGCATATAGGGCCCGATCTGGTCTTGGGAGGGGCACCCGAAAGTACTTGTGCCCATGGGAGCTATTATTGATCACGGTGTGGCATTGCACCAAAGTATATGACTTGTTTGATTGACATTCCACGAATCATACTTGACTTGACTTGACATGACATAATTTGCATGGCCTGGTACGGGTATTTACTTGCTTGATAACGTGATAGCCAATTCACATGATATGACTTGATATATTTACATGCTTGACCATCTTGATGCACTTACATGAAATCTTAAAGTCTTGCTAGTTCATTCTATTATCTCTTGCATCCATGTAACATGTAATTTACTTAAAGCAAGCAAGCACTTGAGATATAATTCCTACTGAGCGTTCGCTCACCTAGTGTTTTCTCCTATTTTTCAGGTAATTTCGATGACGAAGATCATTCTGATAGGATTGGACATGAGTGAAGAGCTTAGAGCCATTCCGACCATCAATGCCATTATCTAGTCTTGTCTTTTCTACTTTCTCGAGTCATCCATTATAATTTTCTTTTATTGAGTCCTAGTTCTTTCATTAAGAGTTTGTAATAGAAGTACTTTGAGGTTTATGATGAATAAAGGACTAGGTTATCTCTACTTGTGCGTGCTCTCTCTTTGTGTCGAATACACTTATACTCTGATTGACATGATTGAATATAAACTCGTCACGTCTCCGGGTTCCTTCGGCACTCGGGACGTGACACATAAGGCACAAATTCTTCACAAATTATTCAATGTCTTCTTCTTCTTCTGACGTAGGCTCATCCTTGTCTTCGTCCCTCCAGGTGGCATTCATGGCCCTTGGCTTCTTGCCCTTATCTTTCTTGGCCTTTTTCTTCAATTCGGGACATTCATCTCTTATATGTCCCATCTTCTTACATTCATAGCACATGATCTCAGTCGCTTTGGATGGTTCATTCTTCTGCTTGGGCTGCCTCTTCCCGTTCCTGAACTTTCCACCAGACTCCCTTCTTTCCCGTAGAAACTGTCTAACCTTCCTTGTTATCATGGCAACCTCTTCATCATCCGTATTATCCATGGAATCCTCCTGGCTTATGATAGACTCCGGGTTTACTTTCAATGTGATCGACTTCTTCTTCTTGGTGTCCTCTTCCGTCCTCTTGATATTTATCTCATAGGCCATTAAGGACCCTATGAGAGCATCCATTGTAAGTGTAGAAAGATCCTTCGAATCCTCTATCACGATTGCCTTGGTGTGCCAACTAGGTGACAATGACCTCAGCACTTTCGTAACAAGATCTGTATCCTTGAAGTCCTTGCCGAGCGATTTCAAACCATTGGTGATCTCCATGAGACGTGCGAACATCTCGGAGATGGTCTCTTCCTCTTTCATGTGGAATAGCTCGTAATCCCGGATAAGCATATTTACCTTTGCCTCCTTGACCATTGAAGTACCTTCATAGATTAGCTTCAGCTTATCCCACATCTCCTTGGCACTGTTGCACATGAAAATACGAGCGTATTTAGTTGGATGAATAGCACACTGAATGATATTTAAAGCATTGAAATTCATAGTAGATTTATTAATGTGATCCTCATTCCAACCTTCCTCATCTGTAGGTAAGGTGTATGGACCATTCTTTATAACAGTCCATATTTCATGACTTTATGCACGAAGAAAAATACTCATCTTATTTTTCCAATAGACTTAAAAAGACAATTAATCTCAAATTTTATGACAGCAATTTGGCTGAGGTGTAGCCAGGTGCTCGTGTTTGATGTCTTGGGCTTTCAATGAATTTTTCATGCTATCCACTTTCCAAAGAGGGACTATTAATTTTTTTAAAGGATTGGCAACTGGTAGCTCATGTCAATAATGCGTTGCATAGTTTGAGAAGTGAGAACTATCTAGAATTGTATGCTTTGTTCTAGCTGTTAAGAAATTTGGAACATAATTTACTGCTTACTAGAGATTTTTCTTCATTCTTTAATACTGTCTCTGAAAATATGAATTTCTTGTTTCCCTTAGGTTACCAGCTACCTTCAGGAAATGGCTCCTGACCTGTGTGACAGGGTTGCATTATACAATAAAAGAATGCCCATTTTTGATGAGTATGGCATCGAAGAAGAGATCGATAACATCCTTAGTAAGAGGTGAGGATTGTTTCTTCCAATTTGTTAGTTCATAACATGGCCTATCATATTTATTTCTCTTTCTGAGGATTATGACTTATGAGAGCATCTTGATTTATCTGCACATTTTGTTCATTTGTGTCCGTGTGGATGTGGAGAAACTATTTCAGCTTTTTATCATCTAAAGATTTGGCATTATCTGCTGTAGTGCTTATATTTTTTAGTCTTCGTGTGTACGTTCCTTTTACGCATGACTTTGTTCCAGACACAAGGAGAACTTTCAATAGAGAACTTGGACTGGCTTACAGTGCTGTTGAGTGACTAATGAAAAAACTTGTAATTATAGACTTGACACAATCTCCCACGAGTCCTCTGTTTGTTTTATAAAATTGATGGTACATTCCACACTTCTCTTGAAAAAAACGATCTCCAATAAGTCTTGTATTACTGGGTTACATGCTTGTGTTTTGTACATGACATTGTTTGGATGGCATTATCAACTCTCGGTAGAGAAGATGACCTACATCTCATTGCTTGCAAGTTACTAGGGTAGTGCCAAACTCTTTTTAGGAATGGATTGCGTGTTACAGTGACAGCAGGGATCACCAGAACCTACAGATGCATCATCCTTCTTGCCAAATCTTATCTCATCAATCTAGTGTGGCTAAGGATTTGGAAGTTCTACATCCAAAGATGCTTTGCCAAGTCTTGTGGAACTAGAAGCTAATTGCAAAGCGGTAAGAAGCATGTCACAATGTATAAGCAGTCAAGCACCAACAGAATAATCACCATTCTGAGGGAAAGGAAACATGTTCTACAAGCATAATACTTCAGAGGAGAAATTTTGCTTTACTACCTCTGCCTTCATTTCCTTGGGTTTCCCTCTCTTGTTTATCCCTTAGCAAGAATGAATGCTTTTTCCTGACTGATGCTTCTGACATTGATGTAGCATCTATTCATTATTCTTCTTACTGAACCAAACCCAGAGCTCACTACTACAACTAATATGGATGTGGAGTGGCTCATGAATACCCAAAATGGGACTAATGGCTTTCTCCAGCACTTGCCCCTACGATGAACCTGGGTTGAGTTGTACGGCAGGTGGAAGTCCCCAAAGCTGTGAGGCTAATGGGGAGAACCCAAGTGAACGGGTTCTGATATCACATTATTGAACTGAATTGTTGGCTCAAAACTGAAGTCAGTGGATCGAAAAGTCCAACTAATATTGGCGAGTGGCTCATGAATCCCTCACATAGGACTGAATGGTTTTTGCCATCAATTCTCTAACATTATCTTCTGTGGAGTCTGGATGCCATATGTAATTCTTTTTTGCATGTTATTTGATTGATGGTCAATGCTTCATCTCTGATACGTTTGCCATTAAGTCAATACATATATAAGCACACTAGCGATATCAGCTCCTCTCATGGACAAGATAATTTCCAATGAGATAATACTGTTTTATCCCAGACAGTAGATTATGCTGTAATATGAGGTAGCCAACAGTTTCGGGTTCATTTCATGAATACATGTTGCCTTCTTTTCTTTCTATGGCATATGCTGCTGTTACTCTCATGCTAAAACTTTAAATGATTTTAGCACTGCAAAGTGTCTACTATGTCCTCAGTTTGAAAGTTAAAACTTTGTATTGAGTACCAGTCTATCATATTTGTTAGAGCCTAAAAAAATGATGAATGAAAGCAAACAAAAAAATGGGAGAAAACCTACCTGGGCTCACCCCCTCTCTCTCCCTCCATCTGTTGGGACCGGACAGGTCTCCTTGGGACCTATCCGGTCTTAGTTTATATTAAACCTCGGAATAAATCCCTACTCATCTCAGCTCTTCGAGCTAGTAAACTGGTGACTAAGGGATGCATGGCTTTCTTGGCATTTGTAACTACCACGGAAGGTAGCAAAGAGTCCAAGAAACAATGTAATCTTTCATCAGTTCTATATTTATACCTTATAAACTTTTCCCATTGACTATTCACTATCTGCTCAAAATGAACCAGTCTAGCATCTATCCTTTCCACTCTCAGACTCAATTGCACAATAGAGGAATTCATATTTCTGAACTGAGACAACAACAGTCTTACCAATCTAGGATGGATGTCAGATGCATTTGGAGCTAAACTTGGTCCTACTAAAGTAGATGCATGAAATTCTGGTGGAATCTGTGGCTCCTTAGGAGATAGAGGTGGTTGTATGCCAAATGCCATCAGAGGCCCATGATAGGGCCCATAATATGTGGCAGGACCTAGATAAGTGTCTTGTGGTACTGCAGCCTCTTCTTGATCTTCTTGTTGTTCTTTAAGTTGCTACTCTTCCTGCAACTATGCCTACTCCTGCATATCTAGCTACTCATCTTGCGGTTACTGTAGCTGCTCTTACTCCAGCTCTTGTTGTTTCTCTTTTGTCTGTAGCTCTGGCTGCCCCTCTACTTCTAGCTCTAGTTATTCTTGTTCTGCCAGCTTCTCATCTAGTTGTTCTTCTTGCGGTTCTGATTGCAATTCAAGCTGCTGCTGCTACTACTGTTCAAGCTGTTCTACTAGCTAATCAATCTGTTGATCTAGCTGCTACACTGCTTCCATCTCAAATTGTAGCTCTTGCTGTTCTGCTAACTGCTCTTATTTCAGCTGCTTTAGCTATTCTTCCAATTGTGGCTGATTTTGTTGTTCTGTTGGCAGCTGCCCTTGCTGTACAACCTGTTGCTGCTACTGTTGTTCAGACTCTAGTTGTACTTCCTGCTCTGGTTGTTGTTGCTGCTTTTCCTCTAGTGGCTCTGTCTCTTGTATCTCTGTCGATTGTGGCAATTCCTTTACAACAGTGGGCTTCAATTTCAAGAACTTAGTAATGATGTCCATGTTGTATACATTCACCTTAGAAATCTCCTTAAACTTTTCATCCTCTAAAGGGACTTTCATCTTCTAGAAGATTGCAGTCAAGTGAGCTACATAAGGCAAATGCCTTCTGGATTCTTTACATGTCCCAATGATCTGAATCATTATTTCAGTTAGACAAACTCTTATGTTTCTGAACATATAGTAAAATAGGAATCGTTGTGATTCAGTTAGTCTTCCCCTACCTCCACCTTATGGAGTTATAATGGTGGTAAACATGTAGTGTAATAGTCTCTTCAAGGGCGAGAACCTATTTGCATTAAAATTTGTCAATTTGATTTGCTTGTGGTCATTCGGGTTAGTAGGCTGATCTGTGAGGATGGAGTAAGCTTCAAACTCATCGTAGTCTAATTCTTCCTCAAACACACCATCTTCAGGAATCCTTAAAATCTTGTGAAGAAAATACCTTGTTATCTCAATTTTGATTCCTTTGACATGTGATAATAAACATGATATGTCTGAATTGTATTTCAAATTCTTATAAAATTCGATAACAAGCTTAGGATAATTGTATCTATGTTTCCCCATATGTTTCTTCCACCCTTGAAATTTGATAAGTTCTAGTAATTCAGGAAATGCATCGAGCATTTGGTGGTCATGAAAATCTACATATCAGGGAAATATAAGTTTAGCAGTTTCATCCTATTCTTTAGCTTGACTAGATATGGAACCAGAATCATCTTTCTCCTCTGGCAACTGATATGCTTCTTTCTCTTCAGCAATCTAGCGTCGCTTTGCCAGAAACTCATCTATCTTCTTTTTTTCCTTGGAGGGCTTCGATACAAGTGACTTTGTTGTCCCTTTTGAAATCATTTTGTCATGCAATTGCTTGGACCTACCCTCCTTGAAAGGTATTTCAACAACTTTCTCTGCTTGAATGGCTGTTGGGTGCTGCTCCTTGGAGATCTTTCATTTTCCCTTTCTTTTAGTGGCCGAAGATGACATGTTTGACATGGGAGATGAGAAACGCACACTAACAGCACGGAAGTGGGAGGTGTGAGGAAGATGGAGAGCAAGGATTAAGAATATAAGATCGTGTGAGTGGGAGGATGCACGAGCGACTCCACTACATCGATGCAAGAGGGTTTAGAAGAGAAGAAGCCTCGACGTGGATGGGTTGACTCTAAATTCAAATGTCCCCTCATAAATTAGCTCAAGCCTATCCCACATTTCTTTTGCAGATTTGCAAGTGGATACTTTTGAGTATTCAGTGGGGTGGATAGCACATTGCATTATATTCATAGCACTCCAATTGATTATGGATTTCTTAACCTGGTCAGGGGTCCAGGTATCCTCCACCTCTGGCAAAACAAAAGGTCCTCCACTAACTACATGCCAGATCAAGTGATCCTGGGCTCAGAGAAACACTTTCATTCTATTTTTCCAATATAAGTAGTTTGTACCATCGAAGAATGGAGGTCGATTGATGGCATGACCCTCAGCTATATAGCTGCGAGCGACATTCCCGTCGGATCTCCCCGGGTCATTGGACCACATGTCTAGGGAACCTGCTCTGATAGCAACTGTTGGATGGTATGAGAGGATCTATAGGGGGGTGAATAGATCCTACACTCAATCATTGACCACTTTCCCAAAGCTATTAAAAGCAACAAGGCAATAATGCTAAAATAAATGCAACGCTGGACAAGTCCAGGAAATGTTGGCACTGAAGTAAAGTGCAACACACCAAAACAGATTGAAGCACCTATGAAGAGGGACAAAAGAGATGGATGTCACGCAGCAAACAACAACACAAGCAACTTTTAAGGTGGTTTAGGTACTACCGGGCACTCTTACGTCCACCCCTCACCAACTTGGTGAGGCTTCCACTCTTTGGCCAAAAGAGACACCCACACACACACGCTGGAAACCCAGCAAAATACGGGGACAAGGCCCCCCCTCCATACACACACGAGGACAAGTCCTCAACACACAAGGGGATGAAATCCCACAAAGGAGAAACAAAAATAAAATAAGAAGACAAACACACATGCTGCAACTGCAACTTACACGGTGACAACTCCCCACACACAAGATCATTTTGAAGATGAAGAAAGACAAGAATGAAAGAAACAAGAAAAAGACTTTAGCAGAGTGAAGAATCCAACAAGGCTGCGAAGCATATCAAAAGCTGAAGAATAGCATGACTAAAGGAGATGACTGGCTACACTCTTTTCTCCTCTACCTCTCAAATCTTTTTCTAGAATCTCAGGGCGAACTCTCTCCTTCTCCTCCTCTTTTCACTTTGATTTTTACATCCAAGCTCTCTCTCCAGGCGTCACCAGCAACAATGGTAGTAGCAGCCCCATGCAAAGAAGGGGCATCCAATTTATAGGCTCAAGCAGCAGAGAAACTTCCCTTCAAAGATCTGCAATTTAATTGGCTGGAATAAATAAGAATTCTTTGAATGTGACGACCTGCAACATCTTTTTCCTCATTGGATGGCAACACCAAGGATGTCCTTCTGTCCTGGAAGATCTCTTTGATAGCATTTCTGATTGGGTGGAAACCAAAAGAAGGTTCCCTTGAAAGGTGACCTTTCCACTATATGAAAACTGGGTGAACTGTTGACCAAAAAGATTATTATGGTAACCAAATGATGACAAGGATAGTTGACTGTCCTAGGGGCCTCTTCTAGACCTCAAAAACCATGTTTCTAGAGGTTCACATCGAGCTTTTTTATCTCTGTACAATTTTCGTAAAGTGTACGTTTCATTGAGTTTCTTAGAGGTCCCTTGAGTGTGTCGACGTAGTGTCACCCATGTGTCAACGCATCTGTTGATGATGCTCCTTTAAACAGTATCTAGAATGCCACCTATGGTCGACCTCCTGTGAAGATCAAGTCGACACGGTTGTTGAGAGCAAACCTTTAAACGACTTCTGTGAGGCCCCCTGCATCTACCCATTGAGATGACAAGGTCGACGCAACTAACATTGATCACCTATCAGATTACTGCGGAGCTGATGAGGTTGACACATCAAAATGGTGAGGTTGATGCATTAGAAAGCTGCTTGGGCTTTTCTTCCTTTTGTGAAGACCTAAGGTTGATGCTCTGAAGGCCTGAGGTCGACGCAGTGTGGCTTGGAAGAACATAAGTAGAAAGGGGTCGACCCCATGGGTCAACACCTTCACTCCCCATGCTGCAAGTGATGTCATGAGGTCAACACAGCGAGGCCGTGAGGTCGACATAGTTGAAGGCCCGTTAGGACTTTTTCTTCCTCTTGTGATCAAATGCGTTGACGCATCCTTTGGTGGGGTCAACACAGTCTTTAGGCTTGGTTAAACTTCTTCATACCTAGCCAAACAAAAGATGTTTCATGAGTTTCTAAATTAATTGGCCAATGGCTCAAGAGTCGAGCAAGGAGAATTTGGTCATGGCTATGCTATTCAAGATTCAAGATTTTATTTGTCGGATGTCGATTTATCTACTTGTACCATGCATTTTTGAAAAGTCCCCACCAAGACTCACCAAGCAAAATTCTCATGAGTTGATGCAATTGAGGGCCAAGGCCAAGATTATCAAGATAACGTTGCTTATTGGCCAAAATACTTTCAATGCTCTTGTTACCCCTCATTCTATTATAGTGCAAGTTCCTTGTCATGAGAAGGGGTCCTCCTCAAACATTGTCATGACATATTCTTTTGCGAAGGAGGTGACGAAGTCCATGCTCAAGCGTCGGGTAGGGTACCCCCTATTTGAAGCCTTCAATACCAAGCTTTTTTTGTCTTTGCTTCCATGAAAGGGGTTAATGCCCGTGTTACCAAATATCTTTTATATTCCAAGAGCCCCGAGCATTCCAAAGCTTCTCATGTTGAAATTCCAACCCCCACATTTTAATATTCCCAGCCTTTCAAGGGAGTTGCCTTTGAAGAATCTATCTTCTATTAAGATTGAACTCTCGAATTTTCCTTGTAACTACTTGCCAAGGGAGTTGCCATTCATTGTTGACACTTCATCAAATGAGAGCACTTGGGCATTAATTTCATCCATTGGGCCGTCTGGCCAAGCACTTTCTTTTCCATGGAGGGGTGGGTGTTCTTATGTTAAGGGGCCTTCTATTGATCTATTTATAACCTAACCCTTTCCATTAACCATCAATCTCTTCGCATGGGCCACCGATTGGGCGTTCTCATCTCTTCATTCTTTGTGATTATTACATTCTCTGCATTCTTTGCATTCCATGCAAGAGCATTCATTCATCTCTCTCAGGTCCTTTGACCCAGATCTTTCCCGTCCTCCGGACCCTCCGGAGTCTCCCAATTTCACTTCTTCTAATTCACTTTTTTCGGATTCCCTACCTCCTATCTCAGGGCATCACGCCCTTTCTTTTCATATTCCTCTGGAACCTTTGGATCCTCTAGATCCCTATCCCATTTCTTTTGATCCACTTTCCCCAGGACATCGCAACCCATGCTATTCTCTTCCTCCGGAACCTCCGAATCTCCTCCACACTACTTCTAATTTACTCTTATCTCCATATTTTCTATCTCTTTCCCCAGGGCATCGTGTCCCTTTCCATCTTATTCCTCCAGAACCTCCAGATTCTTTTCATTCCCCTATCCTTTTCGGGCATTGCGCCCCTTCTTATTCCTTCCTTCTAAAACCTATGGAATTTTCTCTTCTCCCAGGGCATTGTGACCCTCACTATCTTCTCCCTCTGGAACCTTCAGAATCCTCAGGGCATTGCATCCCTTTCCATTCCTTTCCTTCAAAACTCCCGGACCTTCTTCCCTTCTTCCGATTTGTCCTTTTACTCCAAGACATCGCATTTTTTGTTCTTTTCCACCACTTGAACTACCTCTTTCCATACCATTTTTCAGGGCATTGCGTCCCTCAGTATTTTCTTCCTCTGGAACCTCCACATTCTCACTCCCATCATGATTTTCCTCCTTTGCCTCCACACCCTCTGGATCCTTCTCTTTCGATCTGTCAATTCCTTCTTCTAATTCCTCCCGATCTCGGGTCCAACTTGGCTTCTTCCGCATCAACTACTTTGGGCATCTGCCCGTTCCCCAATTACTTTTTAGGCTTTAGTCCTCACTCCTCTCCTTGATTCTCCTTTTCTTCTGTAGACCCCTTTCATGTGATCAGGGTCTCTACACCCTAGTGAGGGAGTTCTAACCGTCACCACTTTTCCTTTTCTCCTTATTCATCTGAGTCTAATCTAGGCACCATTCCCTCTTGTTAAGTCACTTCTAATCTTTGCCTCCTTTCTTATCTGCCAAATGAGGGCAAATTCCATGTTGACCATCGCCATTGGCAGTAGCTTCTACAACAAGGTTGCAAGGTAACCTATTTGCGTAAGTGTGCATTCTTATGATCTCATTACACGATTTTCAAAATGAAGTGCTTCTTAACATGATCAAGAGTGGTAGTCTAGGCCTAATCTAGGTCTTTGTTTTATGTCAATATTAAAAAAAGAGTCTTTAGGCTTGCTATTGTACGTAGCACTTTTAGCTATGAGAATCCCGTGCTAGGAGTTCGGCATCCCCCCCCTTCATTAAGGGCAACCCTTAGCTGGGTACCACACGCACTTTGTGATGTCCCGGACCCTTTTGGATCCTTATCAACTGCTTTGCCCCACGTATGACTTATGATTGGCATGCGCTGTTGTAGCGCATTTGACTGTATTACTAGGAAGATGCATTTTACTTTATAGATGTTTCTTCAATTCATTTCCTGTTACATTTACATAATCCATCAATGTTCTGCGTCTATCTGGAATCTGGGCCTGCTTTGCTCCCATAGGTTTTAAATTGCTTTGGTGGGAAAGGGATCTTTCTTTGTTCAGTAGCAAATTACTAGCTTAAACTTTCCTAGTTCTTGGACTTGAAGTGAGGCTTCAACTGCCCCAGCTGGGAGTGGTTAAGATCAATCTGTTCCATTGTTGGTGAACTTCCATCATTACTATGTGGTGGAATTTCATGTTGAGAGAAGAAATAGAAAGAAGTGATCATTTTTTATGATTTTTTGCTATGAGTTTTAGTAGTCATGTCAGGCTTCTTTTGAGGTGTACTAGAATCATCTCTTTAGTCATTGGGTGTATTTGAGTTTTGCAGGATTGTTGGCATAGGTTTTGGTATTTTGTTGTCCTCTACTTTGAGTTTTGTGTTTTTCGTGCACTTTTTATTTGGTGTGTATCTCGCTGTAAAACCATGGATGTAAACATGTGTGTTTTATTTGATAAAATTGGTGGCATATCCCACATTCTTAATAAAAAAGTTATATGTCATTGTTGGCCAGACCATACAACAGATGTAACAACATTTACTGGTAGGATACAACTTGAATAAAGGAATTGACATTGTCTTGATAAATGTTGTTAGAGAGAATAATGGATAGATCTTAGAAGCACAGAGCATGTAGGAATGAGATGGAAGTGGGAGATCTACTAGTTTACAATTCAAATTTTTTTGGGGTGTGGGAGTGGAAATGGGGTGTGGGGCTGTGGGAGTACCTTGGGAGTAGGAACAATGGTGAAATGAGTGAATCCTGCTTCTAAGTTATAGACATGCATTTGTCTACAGTCATAGTAGTGAGGAGGACATCTTGGATATATGTGTCCTAGCTAAACTAATATTAGGAAGGTGGTATGTCCTGGTTACACTATTACCAAAGGGATGTCCCAGTCCCACTTGTTAGGAAATGTCTTGTAAAGCTTGTATGTGTATTTGGATATTGTCTTGATGTTGAATAGGAAGCTTTTGCTACTTTTCCGCTGTGCATCTTACCATGGTACCATAGTGCCAATCTAGCATAGAGTGGACACTCACTTATTTTGCAATGTCCCATTCGTCTTGCTGCTTTGAACTCCTGT
Source organism: Amorphophallus titanum (assembly GCA_024336825.1). Classification (NCBI taxonomy): domain Eukaryota; kingdom Viridiplantae; phylum Streptophyta; class Magnoliopsida; order Alismatales; family Araceae; genus Amorphophallus; species Amorphophallus titanum. The sequence goes on from JANBPO010001167.1 coordinate 895,863, forward strand.
GTCGCTCTTTCCTCCGGCTATGAGTGCTCTTTCTCATGGCAGACAACATGTTCCCTTCGTTACCAAGTTCTTCCTAAGGCATCCTTTCCCATGGTTGAAGTACCTTCTCACATTGTTCAAATTCCAGTAGCCATCAGTTCCTTGTTTCCAAGATTTTACATGGCTACTGCCAGTTAATGCTACCGTCCAGTTTTCCATGGCTTAAAGTCATCTTTTTCCAATCCTTGCCATTGCTGCCACCACACCAACTGCCTTTTCTGTGACTGCCACTGGCTCAACTCAATGTCTTTCATTTTCTTAAGTAGCTGCTATACTTACCATGGCTCTTTGCTGTCATATTGCAACCATCCTTTGCCATCCTTTGAATTTTTATAGGGGAGCCTTATTTCTTTTGTACATATAAAAATGGATGCTATGAAAAAATGTTAAGGGGTTTCCAACTATGCTTTCATATCAGTATTCCTATCATGAGCAGGATTTGAATATGAAATCTTTGATGTTTTGAATTTTTGGTTACACCTCAAATTTTAGATTGGGCAGCCTGTATGAGGGTTGTTTATTAAATGATTGCTCTAGCTGCGACCTTATTTGGGAGCAATGATTCACTTTTCTTCTCACCACCTTATCCATGGTGGGTTTTATGACGTAAGTTCCTCGTGACGTTGATGAAAAGGAAGTGGGGATTGATAGGGCTTAATGGGGCTATTAGGAATTACCTAACTAGCATGATGAAAAAATTGTAGTGTGGATAACGGAGACCATGCCAAACATCTCCAAACACTTAGATCAACTATGTTATTGTTTAGGAGTTGAGCTCCTAGATTTTTTCCATGGGTAAAAGAAAACTCATTTTTTCAAAAATTCCTGATAATCTCATAGTCTTGATGATAAACTTCTACAGAAAGTATGTACGGTGATTAGAACTAATTTTGCTATACTTTATCCTAGCCAAATGGCAGAAAGTCTTTCTACCGATAAGAAAGGGCCCAGCCCAGAAGGACATCGGATTCTACAATGCGTGATGGCCACGGCCCAAGCGCAGTTATCGCCAGAAGACTCTATGGTGACCGACCGTTACCCCCACGACGTCGGCCTTGACCCCATAATGGGTGAGCACGTCCCATGAGCGCCGTAAGACTCGCCCCGGGACCGGCCAACGCCAGGATAATCGCCCTCCAATGAAAAATTCTCGCCGCAATAGCGGAGAAACATTATTCTACTACGGACACCCGTCCCTACTAAGGGATGAGGCTCCCCGCTCTAGGACAACCCCCTATAAAAGGGAGATCGACAGAAGAGAAGAGCACGGTGGCTCATACCACTACTACGCTGCCCCAGAGAATAGAGTTATTACCCCTGCTGAACAAGGTGAAGAAGTGAGCGACGGCCTACACTCTAAGAGAGCTTCTTCCCAGCAGCCTTACCACCCAGCGAGCACTCTTTGAGTGAGCACTGGGACCGGCGAGCACTCGTCTGGGAGGCCTCCAATGGCCCTTCGACCTCTTACGGTGGCCCCTCTCTCTTCCTTTCTCTTTTGCTCTTCTCTGAACACTATTACTCCATTACTAACTTAAGCATCGGAGGGTTGCCCCTTGGGGCAACATCCGGGACTCCTTCTGACGTCTCTTTGGCTTCTTGGTGATTTGCAGGCTTCTACATATGCGAGATGACTTCCTCTACAAATAAATAGAGAAGGTGCTATGTGGCCTAGGAACTATTTTCCTGTCTCTACACTTCTTGGCGTCGTCTGTGGGAACCTCGAGCAAAAGACTTTGGCGTCCCGTGGACGTCTCGATAACACTAGCAACTGGGGGCGTAGGTCCCACTAGGGACCCGGCGGGAATCGCAAGAAGCTTCTTCCGCCCACCCCCGACAGGAGGTCACCTCAGGTGACCTCGGTGAACTGCGTCAGCAAATCCGGGCCCTGGCAGAGCTCTGCCAGGAGCTCTGGGACGAACGGGCCAACCCCCAGCGCGTCGTGTCTGAACGACGCGAGGATTAGAGGGGCCAGACTGGGGGGAACCCCCATTCGGTACGAGAGGCGTCCCGCGCCTCGGCGACTAGGAGTCGACGATCCCATAGCGTGCCCACGCCTAGGGTGCGCAGCCCACTCCACTCCAATCCGGAGATGGACCGCCGACTCCAGCATTTTGAAGAGATAGAGGATAAAGTCTGGTATCTGGACGATGTCCTCTTGGCCGCCAAAAATCACGACCTAATCGACGGTGATTCAGATTTTCATGCTCCCTTCTCCAGGGAGATAATGGAGGTCCCCATCCCGCCGAAGCTTCAACTGCCGTCATTCACCTCCTACGACGGCACCACCGACCTGGCCGATCATATGTACAGTTTCGAGTCCCACTTGGTGTTCCACCAGGCCTCAGACACTGTGAAGTGCCTGGCGTTTGTTACGCCCCTACGGGAGAACGTCCGGGAGTGGTTCGAATCCCTGCCGGCCGGGACTGTTACCTCCTTCTATCAGCTCAAGAAGCTGTTTAAGGAGAACTTTGTTGGCTACCGAAAGGTTGCCAAGTCTGCGGTGACCCTGCTCGCACTCAAGCAGGGTAAGGAGGAGACGTTGTGGGATTTCGTCTCTCGCTTTCGCTCGGAGGCCCTACGGATCCCACACCTCGACGTCGGCATCGCTACCATGGCGCTCACCCAAGGGATGCGGGACCACATTCTTTGATGCGCCCTCGGGGTTGAGGCCCTGATGACTCTTCCCGATCTCCTCGTCCTAGCACAGAAACATGCGCGCTGCGAGGAGAACACGGCGGCCCTGGGCCATGCGGTTGGAGCCAATCGGTCCGACCGCAAGAGATCTGCCGACCCTCCGCGAGAGGGTCGAAATAAGCGGGAGCGACGCGATGGAGACCGCCGCGACTGTCCTGAGAAGGAGAGGGGCATCTATCGCCACTACACGCCCCTCACGGCTCCACCGGACCAGATACAAATGGAGATCCGCGAGGAGCCATTCCTCAAGCGGCCTCCTCAGATGAAGTCCGATCTGAACACGAGGAGCAAGAAGAAGTACTGCCTCTACCATCGTGGCCATGGCCACGACACCGTCGACTGCATCAACCTAAGGGACGCCATCGAGGACCTCGTCCGGAGAGGACTTCTCGACAAGTTTCTCGCCAAGGTGGCAGAAGACACCCCCGCCGATCGACAACTGACCCAACGGGAAAGAGATCATGATGATCTCTGGAGGACCGGCCGTCCGGGGAGATAGCGCGAGTAGGAGGCGGCAGTACGCGACGGCGGTCTGCGCCACGGGCCAAGGCGACGACATGTCGCGCGGGGATTCCACCCCAGGCCTTCTAGGAGATCCCATTATCTTCTCCGAAGACGACCTAGATGGTGTAACCACGCCCCACGCCGATGCTTTGGTGGTCTTAGCCACCATTAACCAATGTACTGTGCGCCGTATTTTATTGGACAATGGAAGCGGACCCGATGTTATTGCCTACGACTGTCTTGTTCTCATTGCTGTGGATATGTCCCGACTGACGCCATTAAACACGCCACTATATGGGTTCTCGGGAACGACCATCCGCCCGGAAGGGCACATCTCACTCCCGATCATGTTCGGGACCACTCCGAAAGAGATAACCTTCCTCGCCGACTTTATGGTAGTGCGTGCGATGACGGGGTACAACGCCATCATAGGCCGAGGGATCCTCGACGTGCTCCAGGGCGTCCCTTCCTCCTACCATCAAAAGCTTAAGTTCCCCACCCCTCGGGGGGTAGGGGAAGTCTGGGGAGACCAAAGGGAATCCAGGAGATGCTACCTCATCTCCACGCGTGATCAACACCCTGAAGACGCACCGCCTAAGAAGAGGGCCAAGACCCAAGATCCAGGCCCGAGCACGAGCGCACCGGCGGAAGACTTATACTTCATCCAGGTGGGAGAAGACCCTGGCAGAACACTAAAGGTTGGCGCAAACTTATCCGAGCGCGACAGACAAGCCTATACAAGGTTCCTCACCGCCAATCAGGACGTGTTCACCTGGTCTGAGGACGAGCTCCCCAGAATCCCGCCAGAGGTCATCACGCACCAACTAAGGTTGGACCCCACTTGTCGCCTGGTACAGCAGCACCGAAGACGTTGCAACCCTGAGCGGCAAGCCATTATTAGAGAACAAGTCAATGAGAAACTACACTCCGGGCTGCTGCGACCTACTCAATATCCAGATTGGATAGCCAACGTGGTCTTGGTCCCCAAGAGCAACGAGAAGTGGCGGACGTGAGTCGACTACAACGACCTTAACAAAGCTACCCCCAAGGATAGCTTTCGCATGCCTCGGATCGACCAACTGGTCGACGTGACGGATGGGCACGAGATGCTGAGCTTCTTAGATGCCTACTCCGGGTACCACCAGATCAGCATGCACAAGCCCGACCAGGACAAGACCGTGTTCGTCACCGACCACGGCCTCTATTGCTACACCAGAATGTCGTTCGGGCTGAAGAACGCGGGGGCAACCTATCAACGCCGTGTCAACCACATGTTCGACTCACAGATCGGTCGCAACATGGAGGTGTACATCGACGACATACTTGTCAAAAGTCTCCAAGTCGCTGAGCACCTGGACGACATGGCAGAGACCTTCACCACACTTAAGAGGTACAACATGAAGCTAAACCCAGCCAAGTGCGCGTTCGGAGTACGGTCAGAAAAGTTTCTGGGCTTCCTCGTCACCCACCCCGGAATCGAGGCCAATCTCGACCAAATTCGAGTAATGTTGGAAATGCAGTGGCCAGGCCGGGTGAGGGACGTACAGTGCCTCACTGGTCGCATCGTCGCCCTGGCTCGGTTCCTGTCCCGAGTCGTCGAGCAGTGCCTTCCCTTCTTTCAGTTGATTAAGCAAGCCAATCGGGCGCCTGAGAAGAAAGGGCACATCGATTGAGCAAGCGTTCGAAGAGCTAAAATGCTACCTAGCGTCCCCTCCTGTCCTCGTCAAACCGCAAAGGGGTGAGGAATTACTCCTGTACCTTTCCGTGATGCCGAGCACCATGAGTGTCGTCCTCACACGGGAAGAGGCAGGAGTTATGAGTCTCGTCTAGTACGTCAGCCGAGCACTCCAGGGCCCAGAATTTTGGTACTCACGAACCGAGAAGTTCACCCTCGCGCACATTACAGCTGCTTGCAAGCTACGGCCATACTTCTTGGCTCACCCTATCGCCGTCCTCACCAATCAACCACTACGGCAAGTCCTCCAGAACCCTGACGTCTCGGGAAGGCTAATCAAATGGGCTATCGAGTTGGGAGAATTCGACATCAAGTTCTACCCGAGGACTGCGATCAAGGCGTAGGCCCTCGCCGACTTCGTAGCCGAATGCATTATACCTGCTGAAGACTCGCCCGAGCAACCCTCTGAGCCCACGTGGGAGTTATACATCGACGGATCTTCCTGTGCCGCAGGAAGAGGAGCAGGATTGGTCCTGCTCTCACCGGAGGGGCTCGAACTTCAGTACGCCTTGCGATTCAATTTCCTGACCACAAACAACGTGGCCGAGTACTAGGCGCTCGTCTCAGGACTACGCATGGCGAAACATTTGGGAGAGACCAATGTGCGCGCATACAGTGACTCCATGCTCATCGCCAACCAGGTAAAGGGAGAGTTCGAGGGACGAGAGCCATCCATGATTAAATACCTGAAGCAGGCCAGGGCTGCATCAAAAGAATTTCCCCACTTTGAGGTGGTCCACATCCCACAGGAGGAAAACGTCCGAGCAGACGCACTGTCTCGCCGGGCATCAGCCACCGCGGTCTCCAACTCACGCTTGATCCTGATAGAAGAGTTGTCAGCATCGAGCATAGACGAACTGGCACCCCAGGTAAATGCCATCGACTACGAACCCTCTTGGATGGATCCTGATGGGAATCGACGCCGAGCATCCAAGGTGTTTGTTGCCTAAGGCCAAGGATCCCATAGTGTAGTCCGATTCTAGGACCATACTGGGAATTGGGAATTCTGGGTCGAAGGTGTGTAAGATGTGGGGACGTAGGATGATAGAAGCCTGGGGATAGGCTGAGACTGGGGCTTGCTGAGATAATAACTGGGGTGTTGTATGGATACTGGAACTTGGAGGCCCGCTGTGACGAAGCAAAGGTTGAAGGTAAAATTAGCTAAGCAGGGTGACATGGGGCTGACTAGAGAGTGCAGAGTTAATGATTTGGCAATGTGCGTTGATCAAGGGCTGGCATATTTTGGCTGGATATGACTTGTTGAGGAGTGGGCGGAGGATTGCCCTGTCTGGTGGTAAGAGATATGTTTTCTCGTTATCGACTCTACCACCCTTTCAGATTTTCGCCAGAGCTGACCCCCTTTAGCTTTTTCTAATGCGCCCTTGCGGGTTTTCATGTCCAGGGGTTTCTCAATTTTGCCTGAGGTGCCCTTTTGGGTTTTCACCTCAGCCAGGTTGTTGGCCTTTTTGCCCCCAGTCGTCTCCTTGCGATGAGGACGATCGAGTCCGCCGAGATATCTCTATTTTTAACCACATTTTTCCCTTTATATATATATATATATATAGCTTACCTGGGAGCATGACGCTAGGCTGTTGTTGGTGTTGGGGCGTCCTCGCTCTTATTGTTGCATGGATGAAGGCGGGAGGCTAACCCCCAAAAGTACCTGACGGTGGCTCTGGGAGGGCTTGGCTGACCCTGTTGCTTGACTAGGAAGAGAGGCTGGAAGCAGCGACTGGCTCGGCCTTCCTCCAGAGAGGGCTGGTTTTGTTAGTGGTGGCTGGCGCCCGAACTCATGTTCTGGCGCATAGTATAGCTTCATGTGTTTGCCATTGAGAGGTGGGAATGGCTTGTGACCCTTGTGGTCGATGACCATGTAGGCCCCACCCTCGTAAACGTTGTGGATGATATACGGACTCCTCCAGTTGGGCTGTAGCTTTCCACCAGAGCACCCCCCATGCTTCCTTTTCCTTGATCATGATAAGGTTACCTTGCTTGAAGGTTCGTTGTTTGATGAGCTTGTCACAAGCTCACACCATGTGGGCCTGGTATACTTGCAGGTGTTTATAGGTTTCGAGTCACTTGCCTTCTAGATCAACAAGCTCCTCTAGCCTTCTCTGGTATTCATCTTCATCTGGGCCGACTAAGCCGGTGTGAACCGCCATGCGGTAGGAGACTAATTGGATCTCGATGGGGATGATAGCTTTTGCCCCGTAGACGAGGGAGAACGGCGAGCATCCCATGGGGGTTTTATAGATCATTCGGTAGGCCCATAACGTCTCGAAGACCTTCTCGCCCCAGTCATGTTTTCGGTGGCTAACAATGTTAGCCAGTAGCTTGTAGAGGGTCTTGTTGAAGGCTTCGGCCAAGCCATTAGCCTGGGGGTTGTAAACAGAAGAGGTTCTCCAGTTGATGTGGAATTTGGCCCCTAGGTGATATGCGGCCCTGCTCTTGAATGGTGTTCCATTGTCAGACACAATGCGGCTAGGGTACAGAATTGGTAGATAATGTTGTGCCGGATAAATCTGGCTACTACTTCGTGGGTGACCTCTCGTAGGCGAAGTGCTTCTGCCCAGCGAGAGAAGTAGTCGATGGCGGCCAAGATATACTTATGGCCCTTGGAGGATGGCGGGAAGGGCCCCGCGATGTCCATGCCCCACTCGGAGAATGGCCATGTGGGGGCCGTGGGACGCAACGGGTTAGGAGGTCTTTTGGGTACTGGACCAAAGGCTTGGTACTGATGACATGTACAGGCATACTGGACGTAGTCCACATACATAGTTGGCCAATAGAAGCCTTTGAGCTTGATATTATGCTTCATTCTGTCTCCGACTTGATGAGCACCGCACAATCCTGAATGGACTTCGTGCATGATGGCTCGAGCCTCAACTGGTGAGACACATCTTAGGAGAATCAACTTGTCCTTCTCATGGATGAGTCTGTATAAAGAGTCATCGATCAACTCATATGACGTTGTCTGGTAGAGTAGCTGGACCCTTTGAGCTCGGTCAGGAGGGAGCCACCCTTTCTTGAACTTGACGATCAGCTCGTGCCAATCTTCATCTTTTGGGGGAGTGTTCTAGTCGAGGTCATGGACCCCATAGATAGTGAGACTGGAGCTATCTTTGAGTGAACTCGGTATCAATCTTCTATGCTTGTCATGGTACCAGGAAAACACCACGACACCTCTGTCGTAGAGGCCTGTGCTCACACACGAAGGCCCACTCCAAAATTACGCGGCTCGGAAACACAATCACAACCTTGCCGTCGTGAACTCCACGCCGTCTAGGGGAAAACTCTCAGTGACGCTCACCGGAAACCCTAGACCTCGACTTCGGGACAACACCTGAAAATTACATGCAAAATCACGTCTCGCAGATGGGAAACAGAACCTCGAGTCACGACAAGCTCACATCCCATGATGGGATTACCTGTCCACCAGAAGTAAGGTCGGATGCGTCCACTGACGGCTTAGTCCACAGCCTCACGTGTCTCCCTACGACATCCCAGTCAGAGACTGAGACACCGTACAGTAACCAGGAACACAGAACAATGACTAGCTGAGGTCACACTCGTTAGTGCGGGTCCGATGCCCCCAGCCACGTATGCACACACAGACCATACGCCCTAGGTCAGATCCTCTAGCTGGTTCTTCCCCAAAGCCCAGACTTAGGCTGCGCGGAGCGGCCCTATGGTAACCAGCCTAAAAATTATCTCTCTCGGGTCACGCTCTCCACCACTCCCAAGTGGGTCCGCACATGCGTGCAAGAAAAAGTTACGACTAGTGAGGGCTTACTAAACATGAACACTGAAAATCACACACGCAGCCATCGTGAGTAACACGGAGTAATAGGTGGCTCAAAGCCACCCGACTCTGGACAGCCTTCTAGACCTACCGAACCCAATGGTCCTTGAGTCACAAGACTCGGGTCAAGACCGCTACACATGATGGCGCAGCGCCGGTAATCTAGCCTAATCCCTAAGTCTGAAACCATGAAAGCACGATTCCCACGGCAACTCACAAGCCGCCGAGTTGACCTCCTATTTAAGGGACACATGGGAAAACCTCCAGCTCCAGGCTGGTTAACCGGACTTACAGTCCAAGGCCATACGCTTGGCCCACGCGGAAACCACTTCCCGGAGAAACCCACGTCGTGCGGGGGAAGCCCTCCGCACTCATACCGACTCCCGATGACTTGATCTAGCGAAAGCATAGAAGCCCGAAACACATTGGGTCACCCGGACCTTCTGAGACACACAAGCACGTTAATCGAGATAACACAATACTTCTAGACACCCAAAAATATGGTCACGGTCCCCAAGAGGTGTCTGGGACGCACACGGGACAAGGAAAGCACGCCAAGCTGCCTTTCCACACTCTGGTCCGCAAGACTGGTCACCCACATGAACGTGGACCCCTCCCTGGGCGCGTTCGTGAAAGCGACCCCCACCACGGGCGCGATCATCACGCGACGTGCCCAACATGAGGGGCGCGATCATGGAGAACGCACCTAGCCCACAGGGCGTGATCAGAACACGCTAGAAGCCTAGGCCGCGATCTGAGAAGAACGCGCTCATCACGAGGGGCGTGATCCCAATTAATGCGGCGGGTCCCCAAGCGCGTCAGCGCATTGACGTGGCAAGGATGACGGGCGCAACCTGGTCGCGGTTGGTCTCACCACCGTGACCCTAACCGCCCTACTGCTTATCTTCCCCGATGAATGTGACTCCATGATACGTCGCCTTCTTGAAGAGCGCGGCCACTGTGGCGACCGTGATCTCAACCCGAGACAGAAAATGATAAAAATCATGAAAAAATTCATTCCATGTCCCATTCACACCCATGTGACGGGGAATACAAGGGGAAACCAATCCCCAGCTTCTCTAGCACCGAGAGGGCCCATTTAAACCCTAAAAATCACATGGAATCGCAAAAATCAGCTCACGCCCCAAAATCATACGTTTTGACCCCGACGGGAAAATAAACCCTCTCGGCTCACTTCGGGCTGCCAAACTTGCGGGAAAGGAAGTACACAAGCTAGGGAACTGTCCCCCTACTTCCACCAAAGATTCCACGTGCCGAGGAGATCCACCAAGAAAATGCCGTAAAAGCCCCGCCAGTTCACGAACTCACCACGAGCTCTACCGCCAGCCACCGCCCCTCGATCCTCACCCATGCTAGGCCGCTCCTCGCCCGCGTCGCCTCCGCCTCGCCCCCGCCTCGCTCCGTCGGCCGCCGGAGAAGAGAGGGGAGAAAGAGAGAACGTGAGAGGGGAGAGGGAGGGAATGAGAGTGAGGAAGAGAGAGAGAGGGGGGGTTTATATATAGAAAATCTGAAAATTCTAAAAAATACGAAAAATACGAAAAAATTATCTTCGTGAAACTTTGATGACCGACTAGCATGAAGCGTGGATGCAACGCACCTTTTTAGTGCGCAACTCTTTGCTTACGAGACGCAAACGCCATGGCCTCAAGCACGGCTCGCGCGTGCAGCTGAGATTTCAAAAATCTAAGTTTGGCTATGGAGAACGGGCCGGTTTCCCCGCTCGAACCTGATGCCCTCTGGAGACGGGCGAGCGCACTATCTCAGACAACGGAGGGGCGATATGCCAGAAGGAGCACGCAGTCTGCCGTTGCAAGGCGCTGCACTGGATGACTACTTGGAGAGAGTGGTTGCCTCGGCAAGCGGTCGGGCACTCGTGCGAGCCGCGCGCTCGAGCGAACCGATCAGAAATGTCAGTAACTCGCGCGGAAACTGGGCCGGCAAGTATCCGTTCCTCAAGACGGGATTGTCGAATCCGTTTGAAAGTTGGACTGGCGAGCGAGCGCTCCTGATTCTCTGGGAATACGACCCGGACGTTATCGAGGTGTGGGCCCAAGCGGTTTCCTTGCCGATCAGATACCAGACTACCTCAGGCCGGGCCTCAGGCATGCGCACGGTTTTCGATTTCCTCGTCCTTCGTCAAGACAGCGTATCAATCACGGATTTCAAGACGAGCGACGAGTTGAAATCTCTTGTGATCGACTCGCCACACCGATGGATAAGCCTCGGGAACGGCAAGTTCGATCAGCCGCCTGCGCGAGATGCATGCGAATCGCTCGGATTCAAATACCAATTGCTGACCGAAAATGACATCCCGCACATGCTCGTGCGGAACCTGGATTTCCTAAAACCCAGGCTTGAACAAGCGAAGCCTCTTCAGAACGACAAGGTGGTCGATCTCAAGAGGATTCTGGACCAAGAAGGGCGAGTCACAATCGCCCGCGCAATTTTCATCCTGGAGGACGCGTCAGCTGTTTATTTCGGGCACTTTGAGGGAAGCTGGATCCTTGACCTGCGACGAGAGCCTGTAGCGCTGCCTGATTCCAGTTTCGTTTATAGGAACACCGACACGCTGCACCTGTACAGCGTCGTCGAACCACACCGCACCTTGCCAGCACTCCCGTGTCTGGTGAATTTCACTGACCTGCAACTCGGAGTGACGATCCGCTGGGATGGCGTGACGTTCAAGGTGCTGTTCAGGGGAGAAACCGACCTATTCCTACGAGCAGCCGATGGCAACCTCGTCCGGCTGAAGAAGAAGGAAGCTGCGATGCTCCTAGGTAGTGGAGCGCTTATGCCGGAAACGTCGACGCCCATAGCGAATGCTGTCGGCATGCAAATTCTTCGGTCTACAAGTACGGGCGCCATCGAGCAGGCCGTGTCCAAACTGAGGGAACTCGAACGATTCTGGAACAAAGAGCAGACAAGCACCCCAAGGCGGACGCTTTTCGATCATCAGAAACGCTATCGCGACGCTGAGCAGGACCACGGCAACGGCTTCATCGGTCTGATTGATCGCGATTTTGACAAGGGAAACCGCAACAGGAAGACCGATGCGATTGAATATGAGGTCCGTCTGAACGCGTTCGCGTGGCTCTTGCGGCCGATCCCAGCTGATGTCGCCGAGGGCTACGCTTACTACGTTTCGGAGTGTGACGACAAAGGAGTAACTCCGATTTCTCAGAAGGCATTTACCGAGTCCTGGAACACCCTCGATGAACACACCAGGAAACTTTTTCGCGAGGGCCGAAGAGCGGCCTACCCCGAAAAGCCGCCGAGGACAACGGCCGGCAAGCATCTCCAGCAGGGCCCACCCGAAGGAGATAGCCCCTTCCAGCTGGTACACATTGATCATGTTCAGTCGGATACGTTCGTTAGACGACTGAATGGAGCGCAGCTGACTGGGAAACCATGGATATCAATCGCCATCGACGCGTTCACGCGGCTGGTCTTGGCGATTTGGGTGTCATTGCTCGCACCAAGCCATGCCAGCGTGATGATGGTTCTAAGAGACCTTGTTCGCCGGCACGGACGGTTGCCATTGTTCACAATGACCGACGGAGGCAAAGACTTTCAGGCGACACGTATCCAGACGCTCCTCGCGAGCTACGGCGTGGGACACGGTATCAGGCCCAACGGCGAACCACGGTTCGGCAACGCGATTGAGCGTCTAAACCTGGATATCAACGCTTATCTTGCCAAGACAACACTGGGCGGCAATGAAGTGCTGAAAAAACCGCGAATGTCCAGCGCCAGCCATGACCCGCGCGTTCTTGCGGTACGTGATGAGCTTTAAACTTTTGCATTGCTATTTGGGATAACACCCCCTCCCCCCCAAAGCATCTCTGTGTGGGTGATGATGGGTGATATCATTTTTGGGGTCGGTGATGCAATCTGTAGAGAAATGCAAGCAATACAATCCTTGTGCCTACTTGAAAGTGGCTGTTGTGCCACTCACTTGTTGGGCCATTATCATACCATTATTCATAAAGACAAGTTATTGTTAAAAGTTTATGTTTCTTATGAAAATGACAATTTTGGAACTTCATTACTTTCTGATTATTGTATGATTTGGTTGTTAAGGGACTTCTGTGTCATTCTTCATCGTGAAATATTATCAGGGATGGAGCTTGCAGCGGCATGGAAGCACAATGTCACGTTGTTAAGCAGTTTCATATGTGAATGGCTTGTTGTCTTCTCTTATTTTTTTGTTGGGGGGGTGGGGGGAGTAATTTTCAAGTGTTTGGAAGGTGTAAGAGGTCGACTAGGAACTATTATGCTTAGTAAAGCTCTAAAAGTCCCTCTATACAAAATCACACCAAGGTGGTGTCTCCTCCCTTAACTACCCAAGTAACGCAAAAAAGGCTGATTAAGCACATTCACATCTGGTAAATCCAGGCCCACTCTTGCACACAAATGAATGAAGGAGATTCTTCTTTAAGCTTCGTCTCCTATTTAATGCTCTGAACCGCTACTCATTTTTGTTTTTAGCAAAATCCAGTGTTACCTACTTTTGCCTGTCATTGACCCTTATGTCATCATCTTTCCATTTTCCTAGTAGGTGCATTATCCCACTTGTCTAACACTAATGGACTATGGTTTCTTATATGCTTTCTGCAGTAAAGATGTTAACACCGTGAAGAAACTAGTGGATGATTGCTTAAGTTGTCAGACATCTGCCTCTCTTCGACCTCATGATGCAGTTTCAGCACTTGGTCCTATGTATGATGTGCACGAAAAAAATCATCTACCAAAAATGCAACTCTGTGATAATGTTGTAGGCAAGCTAGTAGATGTTTGCAAAGTTAAGAAGAATGAGATGAGCCTGTTTGTGCACAACTTTATGCAAAAAGTTGTACATGTGCAGTCCCTCATCAGAGATATCCGTTTGCAATTTCCTGCTTTCATGGAGGCTATGGATCGCCAGGATGATATCTTTGGAAATCTGAAACTGGTTCGTGGGATAGCACCTGCATATCGGGCTTGTTTAGCTGAAGTAATAAGAAGAAAATCTTCAATGAAGCTCTACATGGGTAAGGCTGGAGAATATGCAGAAAAGCTGGCAAGAGAGAGGGAGCTTGAAATCAGCAAAAGAAATGAGTTCCTTCGAGCACAAAGTCCCTTTGTACCTCGTGATATATTGGCATCTATGGGTCTCTTTGATTCACCCAAGCAGTGTGATGTGAACGTACCTTCATTTGATGCTAACTTGCTGGAGATAGATCTTGTAGATCTGGACCGCTATGCACCTGATTATTTGGTCGGTGCACTTTCAAGAAAGAATTCCATCTCAAAGATCTCCGTGACCACACATGGCAGTAGTTCTAATTTAACTGAGTTGGAAGGAAATTCTATGTCTACAAAACTTGATTCTGATACGCTTTCTGAGGCTTATGAATCAGTTCATATTGCTGGAACAGGTAAATTGGAAGTTGAAAATGCACGGCTCAAAGCTGACCTGGCATCAGCAATTGCCCAGATTTGTTCATTTGGCCAAATTGGGAATGAGGCATTAGATGACAGTAAAGTAAATACTTTGCTGAAAGATGCTGCAGAGAAGACTGCTGAAGCATTACATCTGAAGGATGAATATAGCAAACATCTTCAATCTATGCTAAAACTGAAGGAGATGCAGTGCTCATCATATGAAAAGCGTATTCAAGAACTAGAACAAAGATTAGCTGATCATTACATGCAGGATCAAAGGCTTTCAATCAGCAAGGAAACATCTGATTCTGCACATTCAATGCCGAAGGTTGATGACTGTAAGTCAGGGATATCTGGAGATTGCGACATTCACATACCTTATACAAGAGAAGTGTCAACTGAACCCATGGAAGAGGCTTCCTGTACATAATAAGCGCCTGCATGAAAAAAAGGATCGAGCGTAAAGGAAGGCCGCTGCGGCAGGTAATAGCCGTATTGCGACCATGGCACCGGCGCAGTGGGCAACTGGCTAAGCGATTGCAGCACCTTCGCAGACACTGCCGCGTCCCGCACCTTGGCGAGTAGCCAAGGGTTATTGAATTTTCGGTGAGTCGAGTTATTTATAGCATTAGTTTAAAAGTTTTGTTGGGTTAGATTTAAAAAGGGGGAAAGATCTATTCACCCCCCTCTAGATCTATTCAATCCTCACACAACACACTCTGGGGTGGCATTTATTTTATAAAGTTAGAATTCATTCGCATTTCGGCTTCAACCTGCTTCCTGCTTTATTGCATGCTCACCATGGTGCCCCAGAGGGAGGCCACTCAGGCTATCATAAAACACTGCACAAATTAAAAAGTGATTTTCATTGGGCTGTTGTGGGCAGTCAAAGACTGCATACAAAATTGTTATGTCTGCCAAAGCAATAAATACCTTACGCAATCTCCAGCTAGACTGCTACAACCTCTTCCAATTCTGGACATAATATGGACCCACATTAACCAATATTTCATTGAAACCCTTCCTCCATCACAGTCTAAAACTATAATTCTTGTAGTGATTGATCGGCTATCTAAATATGCACACTTCTCGGCTTTAAAATTAACATCCGCGTACTGATGGAATAGTATCCAAGGAATTCACCACCCAAACTTTGAATTACATGGTCTTCCACAAGTTATTGTTACTGACAGACATGCCCTATTTACCAATCAATTCTGGAATGAAGTTTTATATTATAGGGGTTAAGGTCCATATGTCTTCTGCATATTATCCTCAAATGGACGGCCCAGCTAAAGCCTTACACAACAAATGCTTGGAAACTTACCTTGTTTGTCTTTTTTATCAATGGCAAAAAAATTGGTATGATTGGCTACATTGGGCAGAATATTGGTACAATATTTCTCAACACACATTTACTGGAAACACCCCTTTTGTGGCTGTGTAAGGAGTACAACCTCCTACTTTGTTGCCTCATGTTCCCGGAACATCAACAGTACTGGATGGAGCCAGTTCTCTTATTAACAGAGATCAAATATTATCACAGCTCAAGCTTCACTTGTCTAAAGCACAGTAACTTATGAGAAGGTTAGCTAATACACATAGAATAGATAAATCTTATGATGTAGGTGACTGGGTTTATTTGAAGATTCAGCCATATGGATAGCACTCGGTGGTACGTAGATATAATCACAAGCTGAGTGCCAAATACTATGGCCCCTTCCAAATAATTGAGAAGTTATGGACATTGCTTATAGGTTATTACTACTTGATGAATGTAAAATGCATCCAGTCTTTCATGTTTTGCAGCTAAAGAAGAAACACAGTGATCATCCTATCCATAGCATTCTTTTACTAGATATTGTAGCACCGTTCTCCAAAGAACGGGTGTTATTATGGGGTCATAGGATAGTGAAGCAACACAACAGAGATGTTGTGCAATTGCCCATTCAATGGAAGAACCTTCACCACAGTGAAGCTACTTGGGAAAACTATGGAGACTTTTTTAAGGTCTATCCAACCTTCGACGTAGAGGACAAGGTATTTAAAGGAGGGGAGGACTTTGCAATGTCGTTGGTCTGCGGAAACTATTCAAAAGATGTTGGAACTATTACAACGATCGGTGGCACTGTTCAAATGATCACAATGGCCATTTAAATATTTAGTTACTAGTAAAAATTTAAGAAATTAGGTAAAGAATTGTAATTCCTTTTTCTTGTTCTTGAATTAACTTGTTGTGACATAGATTAAGGGAAGACTTGCCAACTTTTTTGCGGCATAGCTTCCAAACCAATGTAAAGGGAGCCGGAAGAATAGCACGTTGTTCTATGGTTCCCATTCTCTTGTCTGGTTCTTTTTGCTTCTGCTTCCTCTCTTCCCCTTTCCTCTTTTCCCTCTGCTACTCCCTACATCAATTCCCCCATCACGACTACCTCACGGCTACCTCATGAACAAGAGGCAGAGTCTCAAGTTGAGGCCAGTATTTGGCACTCAACTTGTGATTATATCTACAGACTACAAAGTGTTATCTATATGGCTGAAACTTCAAATAAACGCAGTCACGCACATCATAGGATTTATCTGCTCTCTGTGAATCTGTTAATCTTCTCATGCGTTATTGTGCTTTAGACAAGTGAACCTTGAGCTTCGATAATATCTGATATCTGTTAATAAGAGAATTGGCTACATCCTGTATTTTTGATGTTCCTAGAACATAAGATAATAGGGTAGGAGGTTGTACTCCATACACGGCCTCAGAAAGGGTGATACCAATAGATGTGTGTAGAAAAGTATTGTACCAATAGGTCGTTACAAAGTGAGATCTGCGCGGGCAACCATGTGGTGAAGAGAAATACCCCACACTCCGAAGACGCAAGAACACGAGAGATGCCCCGTCTTAACGCCTCTTCCACTATAATAAAGAGAAAGGGTGAGATGGGATCACCCTACCTGAGACCCCTGGAAGATTTAAAATACCCTGTAAGAGCACCATTGAATATAAATGAAAATCAAGAATTTGACACCATCTTTTGAAGGAAGGAGCAAAAAAGATTGGAGAACCCAAATCTTTGAAGGACAACTAATCGGAAATCCCATTCCATTCTGTCACAAGCTTTAGTCATGTCAAGCTTGAGGATCACGTTGCTGCCCCTGGCTTTTCTGCCAATCATGTTGGCCAACTCTTAGGTGAATGACACATTTTCCACAATAGCTCTTCCTTTACTAAATGTGCCTTGTTGAGGAGAAATTATCCGGGGTAGTATAGTGGCAATCCTATCATTTAAAAGCTTATAAATGATTTTAAATGAGAAGTTGCACAGGTTATTATGTCTGAAATCCCTTATATGGTTAGGCTTTGCGACCTTGGGGATGAGAGCAATAATATGAGAAGATACATAGCGAGGCATTGCATAGCCATAAAAGAAATCTCTCAGCGCCGCACACACCTCACCAGCAATGAAACCCCAACAAGCCTAGAAAAAATGGCCCGTGAAGAAATCCAGGCTCGGCGCACTATCAGAGAAGGAATGTGAGGAAGGACAACAGAAAAAACAACGTGAAGCTGAGAAGTGAAAGCTTGATGAAAGTGAGAAACAGCAAGCCCTCTGAGAGCACACTCATTAGTCACCAAATTATCATTGTCATCCTTGAGACCCTTGATCAGATTTTTGGACCTGCGATCAAAGCACCGTCGCATTGCGATCTCCATCCACAAGCCATTGGGCATGAGCTTTTTGATTCCAGAATAATTCCTCCCGAGTAACAGTCTAGCCAGGACGCCATCCCGAGCCGCTCTTACCTGGAATAAAATATTCCCAGACACTTGTTTATTCCACTACTGGAGCATGCTCTTCGTAGCTTTTAAGTTTCGAAGTGTAGAGTGAGCATGGGTGAGGATGCCAGAGGGGCGGACACCCACAAGGATGTGATGCAGTTACATGCAGATCTGATAAATCTTTCCAGCACACCCACATGTGAGCTCTCTCACACTCGCTAGCAATGGCATGATCCATATGTAACTTGTGCCGGACAGAGTCCAGTCTAGCAAGATCAATCATCTGTTCAATAATAACAAGCATTGATAGCCTGTAATTTCTTACCAAAAACTTCAGCCTCCCCATAGTGGCATCATTTGATACGCCACGCGCATTCCATGCAAGGGCATTCATGGGCTCGGATGCAGAACCCTACCATCCGCCGAAGAAGCTCGGCTTGTCATACTTCCTCATTATAGGCCTATGGTTTGCCTGATGGGTCACCACCTGAGCATCTGAGACGTTTAGTTCAGTCACCTCGTTATCCATTCTTGAGTTTTCCATGACCAGCAGACAGCCATCCACTAACTCATCATCAACACAACTGGGAAGGGATTCCCGCTTGACATCATGCACCATCTTTTTAGGCCTGGCATTGTGAGGAGATGTTTCCCGTAGAGCTGGGAGATCAACGGCCTGCACCGTCTGGTCACCAATGGCAGATGCAAACTTCTGTACCACATTCCCACTACCTGCACACACTTGCTGTGAGGTCCTACTACTAGTCAGGACAAGGGGAGAGCAGAGGACCCCTCCGTTGTCAACCCCAGCAGCATCCGCCGGCATTGAAAGCGCAGGCCCGATGCCACCACGACAGATGGGTGCAGAGCAGCCGGCCCAGAGTTCAAATTATCATCAGCCTTTGGAACCGCAGTAGAGGGAGGATCTACAAGGGTGAGTTCCTTGGGATGCAAGAGCAGGATCTACAGAGAGCAGAGCGATGAGACCTCGTGGTAAAACATTTTTTGCCAGAACCCATCTACATCACAACCAATCCAGATTCTGTCTGGATGAGGCTTTGCAATATCAATCTCCATGCATACCATAGCTTCATGCATTTGTGTCAGGGCAAGAGAAAAGGGGTGGATTTAAAGCAAGATTTGTCGGCTCGTTAGTACCGACCGTACCAATCTTTCACTGATATTGTATGGTACGAATCAGTACCATTATATACCAAGATAAAAAGATCTTACCTTCAAACCTGAGGTCCTCGCCGATCTTAATTGTGAAACCGCCGAACAAATTTAAAAAGCTTCGGATTCCATGCTCGATGCACTTTGTTTTATAATAATCAGCTCTCTCTTGACCTGACTTTGTGTCATGTTTGGCTCGCTACAAAATATTCTAATGCTTCTCACTGAACTATCTCATCATGGAAGAACATGATCCCATCCGAGCGACGTAGGGTTCCGGGCACAATAAAGAAACCACAGGGATCTCGACAAGTGTGTGTGGATGGCCATGGAGGCCACTACGTGGTAATTAATGGTACTAGGTTGTTGCCCATGACAAGGGCATGCCTGCCCCACCCCCACACCCGGAAGGTTAGGTGCAACAGCACAGCATATCTATAAGAAAGAAAAGGAGAGAGATTCCCACAGGAAGTATTACTTTGGACACACGGCGTTTGGTATTTGTTTATTATAAAAGGATAATATTGATATGTTTCGAAGATTTCTTTTTTTTCAGACACTTTCGACATATCATATCAATCGATGTGGATTAATAAGAAGCCATATTCCATGGTACGTGCAACGTCAAAATACTGTAGCAAACAATCCATGTGTCACCAATTCTTAATTTCTTCTTCCCAAGTCGCTGCAAAATTAACACCATCAAATGGGGTCTCGGACTGCGTTTGGGAAGAAACCCGGAGGACAAAGGTAAGGAGCCGCTAATCGAGGAGTCCAGTGGAGTCCGACAGTAGTGTTTTAACTACAAGGGGTTCGGGCACTATGTGAATCAATGCCCCACCCGCTCATCCCTAGTTATTAGGACACATCAGCTAGCGAGGCTCTGCCTTTTGAGGTTATGCATGTTACTTATGAGGCGGAGCTGGAGCTCGCTGATGAGTTCTTTGATGAGACTGGGGACGTCTAGGGTGATTTTGTCGATGCTCAATATCAAGATATTGCCCAGCTAGGGGTTGTCAGGTGCACTTGATTCAGCCATAGGCCAGTGATGACTGGCGCCGGACTACCATCTTTCATACATACTGTCGGCTGAATGGAAAGGCATGCAAGGTGATTATTGATAGTGCGAGTTGTATTAATGCCATCTCTAGAGGCACTGTTTCGTGCCATTGTCTTACCCTTATAGACCATCCCCTCCCATATCGAGTATCGTGGGTGGACTCCACCTCCATCCTGGTTAGGCTATAGTGCCTAGTCCCACTACAGTTCCACGCCTACCGTGACGACATCTGGTGTGATGTCCTACCCATGGAGGTGGGCAGCATTATCCTTGGCAGGCCATGGCTATTTGATCAGGATGCCACCCTTCATGGTCAGTTGAACACCTGTACCTTTGACCATGGTGGCCAGCGGATCACTCTTCATCCCTCTCCACCGAAGAGTCTGCCGATTAGGGGCCCAACTAGCCCGATCACCTCGGGCCCTTCTACCCTGGGGCCAATACCCCGTCCTTAGTCCAGGCCATGAATGTTTCTTCTGTCACAGGCCAACCCCCGACGAGCAGACAAATGATGATTAGCCCCCGTGAGATGGAGCGGGAGGCTAGTATGGGTAGTCCTGTGTTTGCTATCGCAGTCAGTGAGGTGGAGCGAGGCTTCGAGAGTGCACTCCCACCCGATGCTGCCCCGATCCTACAAGAGTTCGCTGATGTATTCCCGGAGGAGCTTCCCGAGGGACTCCCACCTATGCGGGATGTCCAGCATGCTCTCAACCTGATTCCGGGGTCCTTATTGCCCAATCTTCCCCATTACCGCATGAGCCCTATTGACCATGCTGAGTTGCAGTAACAAGTTGATGAATTGTTGCAGAAGGGATCTATTCGGGATAGCATGAGTCCATGTGTTGTACCAACATTACTCGCCTCAAAGAAGGATGGCATGTGGAGGATGTGTGTTGATAGTCGTGCCATCAACAAGATCACCATAAAGTATAGATTTCCCATTCCACGACTTGATGACATGCTAGATATGATGTCGGGAGTCACTATTTTATCCAAGATTGATCTTAAGAGTGGCTATCACCAGGTGAGGATTAGGCCTGGAGATGAATGGAAGACTACCTTCAAGACCAAGGATGGTTTATACGAATGGTTAGTTATGCCCTTTGGCTTGACTAACGCCCCTAGTACATTCATGCGGCTGATGACTCAAGTCATTCGACCTTTTATTGGAGTATTTGTTGTCATGTATTTTGATGACATACTCATTTATAGCCGCACTAGGGAGGACCACTCAGATCACTTGAGACAGGTCTGTCAGATTTTGAGGCGAGAGCAACTATATGCCAACCCACAGAAGTGTGCATTTATGACTTCTCATGTTACCTTCTTAGGTTTCATCGTATCCAGTGATGGGGTCTCCGCGGATCCAGAGATGATCCGAGCCATTGTTGAGTGGCCAGAACCCTGCATGCTCCATGATTTCCACAGCTTCCATGGCCTCGCGACATTCTATCGTCGCTTCATCCTCGGATTTAGTTCTGTCACTGCCCCGATCACAGATTGTATTCGTAAGGGCACATTTGTATGGACGAAGGCCGTAGCTGTCGCCTTTAGGGACATCAATGAGCACATGACTCAAGCACCTATCCTTCGACTGCCAGACTTTACGAAGGTTTTTGAGGTCTCTTGTGACGCATCAGGAGTCGGTATTGGTGGAGTTTTGAGTCAGGAGGCCCACCCCATTGCCTTCTTCAGTGAGAAATTGAGTGATGCCAAACTGCGATATTCCACCTATGACAACGAATTCTATGCAGTTGTTTAGGCTTTAAGGCATTAGAAGCACTATTTGTTGCATCAAGAGTTTGTATTGTATTCTGATCATGAAGCTCTTAAATTGCTCCATGCTCAGAAAAAGCTGAATGCGCGTCACAGTAGGTGGGTAGAGTACCTCCAAGAGTTCACATTTGTGCTCAGGCACAAGACTGGGGTAGAGAATAAGGTGACTAATGCCTTGAGTCGGCGTGCTTGTGTGCTGACCACCATGAGTACCAAGGTTATAGGGCTTGAGAAGATGAGGGAAGCTTATGCTGATTGCCCTGACTTTGGTCAGATTTTTACCACTCTCTAGGATGGTCCATCGAGGGATCATAGTGATTATGTGCTTCAGGAAGGTTATCTCTTTAGAGGGGGCAGGCTTTGTATTCCCCGGACTTCGATTCGCGATTTCTTAGTATGGGAACTTCATGTGGAAGGTCTAGCCGGCCATTTCGATTGGAATAAGACTATCGAGGCTATTGAGCATCGATTCTATGGGCCGAGCTTGAAGCGCGATATTGCTCACATTGTGGCTCAGTGCCATACATGTGCTACGGCCAAAATGATGAAGCAAAGCTCCGGTCTATACATGCCTCTTCCCATGCCTAATGCTCTGTGGCTGGATGTTAGCATGGATTTTATTTTGGGATTGCCATGAACCTTCAGGAAGCATGACTCTGTCTTTGTGGTAGTGGACCGATTTTTCAAGATGGCACTCTTCATTCCCTGCTCCAAGACCTCAGATGCTTCGAGGATAGCCCGCCTATTCCTTTCCCATGTGGTGTGCAAGTTTGGGTTGCCCCGTACCATAGTGTTTGACCACGATGTTAGGTTCACCAGTTATTTTTGGAAGACACTGTGGCACATGTTAGGTACCCACCTCAAGTTTTCCACCGCATATCATCCCCAGACAAATGGTCAGACCAAGGTTGTCAATAGGAGTCTGGGTGACTTGTTGAGGAGTCTTCTTAGGAACTGTATAAGGGATTGGGACTTAGTGTTACCACTGGCTGAGTTTACATACAATGACTTAGTCAATAGGTCTACAGGTATGAGTCTATTTGAAATTATCACAGGTCGTAGGCCTAGGAAGCCAGTGGATCTTGTTCCTCCACTCATTCATGCTCGAGTGTCAGAGTCAGCCGAGTCATTTGCCGAGCATGTTAGAAGTCTGCATGATGACATCCATCGTCACATTGAAACCAGCAATGCACGATACAAGGAAGTGGCCGGCGCACATAGACACCACTGTGAGTTTCAAGAGGGCGAATATGTCATGATCAGGGTTAGACCTAAACGGTTTTCCTCTGGAACCGTAAAGAAACTACAAGCTCGTGGCACTGGTCCCTTTCGAGTATTGAAGCGAGTTGGGTCCAATGCATATGTTGTGGACTTGCCTGAGGAGTATGGGATTAGTTCTACCTTCAACATGTCAGATCTGGTTGCCTATAGGGATCCCGCGGTGATTCCTAGTGAGCCTTTCATGCCATCTCTACCCCTTCCGAGTGACACCACCCCTGAGTGTCCACCACCAGCCTCATTCCGACAGCAGCGCGAGTAGATACAGCATATACTAGATGAGCAGGTGACTGTTACCAGGAGTGGAGCTTACCTGCTCTACCTAGTGTGATGGAGTGGATGACCGGCGACCGAGGATACTTGGATCACTTAGGCAGAGCTATAGCGGCTAGATCCTGATCTACTGGAGGGATACCAGAGTGACCGGGACCCTTACTCGACGGGGTCGAGTTTCTCCCACCCGGGGAGAATTGGTGCGGACACCAGATCCAGAGATCGGCTCGACTCAGCAGGCCACCGGTACCAGACAACTAGCATGACTCAGGCGACGTCGACTTCCTTGTGGCTGGGGGACAGTCTAGAGTCCCCACATTGAGTTATGTATTTGGAGTGTATTGTATTTGTATTTGTATTTGAGTATTTGGTGTGTTTAATTAGGCTAAGTTAGTGGGTTTCATTGTAAAATGGCCACTTGGGCCCGGCGGGACCCCACCCTCTCTCCCATTGGGCCACTTGGCTACTAGGGTCTATGGGGCTGGTCCATGGTCCACCTTGGACTTGAACCAAGGAGAGGGAAAAGAAGAAATTTTAAATTTCTTCTTAAAGGGGAAGCCCCCCTTTTGTCCTCCCTATGGGAATTGTTTATGTTTTCTTGGTCTCTCTTTCCCATTATGGGAGCAGAATATTTTTCTACATTGGATTTACATTTAGGATATCATCAGATACGCATGAGAGAGAGGATATTCACAAAATGGCCTTCAAAACTCATGAAGCCATTATGAATTCCGGGTTATGCCATTTGATTTTTCTAAAAGAAATGTTTATTACCCGGATAGCCGGGTAGTAATGCTTTGTTGGAATCACCATGTGGAACCGCATGTCCATGTAGAGTGGCAGGTCTGTCAGATTTCACGCATTTCCGAGGCGACGCCGTGTTATTTGTTACCCTTATTATGCTATTTGTCACCCTTAGTATATTATTTATCACCCTTATTATGCTACTTGTCACCCTTAACTGGAAACTGCTCACAAACATGAGTGACTCTGTCCCCTTTAGCTGGCTATTTGTCTCCCTTACATATCTATTTGTCTCCCTTATTATGCTATTTGTCACCCTTAACTAGAGACTGCTCGTGAACATGAGTGACTTTATGTCCCGCTTAGTTGTCTATTTGTCGCCCTTAAATATCTATTTGTCACTCTTAGATAGCTATTTGTCCCCCTTATTTCCCCTTTTTTTATACAAACTCACATTCCCAATGCAAAAAGCTATTTGTCACCTTTAGTTGGTTATTTGTCACCCTTGACATTAAGAGTGACAAATAACTTTATAGGAAAGGACACGGGAGCATTTAAGGAGTGTTTAAGGAGCCTGTTGGGTGGGGCCTGCGCGCCAGTACGTGGACCAATAGCACGTTGGACGGGTAGCTTTCCTATCCGTCTAGACGTGCAGCTAGCATTTCTCTTTTTCTAATGCCCTGTCTACTTTTCAAAGCTTGATGAACAATGTTTCCCAGGCCCACCACAGGAAATTTGAATTAGTCTTTTTGATGATACACTGGTGTACAGTCAGTCTTCGGAACAGCACCTCATACACTTCAGCACAACCGTCACCATCCTACAGCAGAATCATCTGTTTGCCAATCGAAGCGTCAATTTGGGGTCACAGAGGTGGAATATCCAAGCCATGTTATTTCTGGAAAATGGGTGGGCATGGAAAATGGAAAAATTCAGGCAGCCTTAGACTGGCCACAGCACCCAAATCGCTCAGAGGCTTAAGGGGTTTCTTGGGGCTCATTGGAAACTACAGAAAAATTATTAGACATTACGGGATTATTGCAGAACCGTTAACTAAGTTGTTGAAGAAAGACAGTTCACAGCGATCAGGGGAGGCAGAGCTAGCATTCCATCAGTTAAAGGATGCCATGGTTTCTGCACCAGTCCAAGCACTTCCAGATTTCTCTTCTACCTCTGTTATTGAATGTGACACTTGCGGTATGGGCACGGGGGATGTTCTAATGCAGAATGGGAGACGTATAACTTACCCCGAATACCGCCCTTTCCCCTTGGCAACTGGGCCTGTCCGTGTATGAAAAAGAAATGGAATTAATCATTTGTGCAGTCCACAAGTGGAAATCATATTTAACGGGCAGGAAATTCATCATCCACATGGATCATCAGGACTTAAAGGCACCTGTTACAACAGCTCCACACCCCAGCCCAGCATAGATGGCTAGTGAAACTCATGGGTTTCAACTTTGAACTGCAATAAAAAGCTGGCCACCATAACAAAGCAGCAGATTCCTTGTCCAGAGTATCAGAGAAGGTGACTCTGAATGCTCTTTCCATTGCACAGCTTACCTAGTTTGATGATTTGCAAGGGGAATACCTGGCTGATCAGATTTTACAGCTCTCTATTCCAAAATGGCTCCAGGATGGGTTAGACCCCTATTTGTTCTCTTTCAAAAACAGCATACCGTATTACAAAAGAAAAATATTATTACACCGGACTTTCAAGCTGCTACCACAAATACTACATGCATATCACGATGTTCAAGGGGCCATTCGGGGTATCACAAAACACTGCATCGATTGAAAAGAGTTTTTCACTAGAAAGGCATGAAACAAAAACAACTGTGAAGGAATATATACAGCAGTGTGAAGCATGTCAGCGTTGTAAGTATCTCACTGAGTCGCATGCAGGACTCCTTCAACCCCTGCCCATCCCCACCAGGATATAGATAGCCATTTTCATGGATTTCATCAAGGGCCTGCCCCCTTCACATTCCAAGTCCGTAATCTTGGTGGTAGTTGACCATCTGTCTAAATATGCCCATTTCATTCCCTTAAACCGTCCATATACTGCAGCACAAGTTTCCAAGGAATTTATATCTCATGACATCATGAGAAACAAGAAAGAACAGAACAAAGCTAGAGGGGAAGAATAATACAATGGGGAGGGGGAGAGGAGGAGCATTGGCTCTTCTCTCCACTCTCCTCTTTATCTCCCCACCTTTCTCACACACACTCTTTTTCTTTTCGGGAGCTCACCCTACCCACAGGAAGCTCACAGACAATCTCTTTTTACAAGCACTCTCCTCTTCTCTTCTTCTCTTCACTCAGGTGGAAGCAGCTGGCCACGTAGAAAGTCAGAGAGCTAGAGCCAGCTAGGAGAGTTTTGTAGAGCTAGCCCCCACCCCAAGTCGAGAAGCCAGAGAGACTCCCTTCTTTGCCTTGAGGCCCCATTTATATGGGCGAACGCAACACTTGCACCATTTCCATCGTAGGCCCAAGCATCGAGCATGTTGTGTTGCATTTGCTAGACAAGACGGTGAGCTGCTGGCTATGGTGGATCCTCTAGTCAAGAGCAGCCTCTTGCTAGATATTGGAAGATGTTGCTGGCCACCTTTTCGAGCTGTCGTTCACAGATTGGTACCGCAGTTGCTATTTTGGGGACCCTAAGCTCTATAGTGTCCAGCGGTTGCAGCTTTATGCAGAGCGTGTCGGATATGCTCTCGTGCTACCATTTAATGGGAGAGCTGCCATTTAATGACCCTGCGGAGCATTTGCAATGGACTGAATTGGCACCTTTGTAGTAAAGTTTAGCTCAACTTTGAATATCTTTGACTGGTAATGTCACATCCCGAGCGCGGAAGGAACCCAGTGTACGTGACGAGTTTATATCAATCATGTCAATCAGAGCATAAGGAATTCGACACATAGACAAAGTGCACAAATAGCAAGATAAACAACCAAATTCTTTATTCATTAATACCATGAAATAAATTCATTACATTATCCTTTAAAGGAAAAGAGTACTAAATGTTGTTCTAGACTTAATAAAAGAAAATTACAATAACGAACTTAAGAAAATGTAAAAGACTTGATGTAGATAATCTTGGACGGCTTCTACTCTCTTCACTCTTGGCCATCCCCATCCTAATGATCCTTATCATCGAAATTACCTAAAAAATAGAGGAAAATACTATGTGAGTGAATGCTTAGTAGGGATTATATCTCAAGAACAAACTTACTTTAAGTAAATTACATGTTACATGAAATGCATGTATAGCTATGCATGAATGTGGAATAATGTCAAGAAATATAACTAGTAAGATCTCAAGATAATCATGTCAAGTTAGCAAGGATATCAAGCATGTAATATCAAGTCATATCATGAGAATTGACTATTTCAAGTTTAAGCAAGTAAATACCCATTCTGGGCCACGCAAGTCACGTCATGTCATGTCAAGCACTATAGAGATTCATGAAATGTCATTAATCAAGATAGTCATGCACTTCGGTGCAATGCCACACCATGGTTAATATAGAACCCATGGGCACAAGTACTTTCAGGTGCTCCTCTTAGGACCAGATGGGGCCCCATAATTGTCAGGTATTGAGTCATGTAAATAGTTCGACATCCACTATAGTTTATATCCAATAGAATTCCAAGGGAATAAGCCATTATAGGATAATAAGGTAGATTCACGGAATAGAAAATTTCAAGGATAGAACTTGAGTAAGGACGACAAAGCGATAAGTCCTGTATGGAAATCAAGACATGCGTGAATCTGGTTAATAAGTGTCCACTCAGGTCGCCACCAATTACAGAAACAACGTCCACTATAGTGGTCACTAATTCTGTAAACAGTAACATGCATAAAGGAAATGGCGTCCATGCAAATGGTCACTCATTTCAATTGGCGTCCACTATCTGGTCGCCAATTCTAGACAGAGACAGGCTTCTCACTGAACACAATAAGCGCTATATGATGGCTAGGGAATCATGTTTCTTCAGAGTGACATGATAGATAAAAGTTCTAGGTTTTTTAGGGTACAACCAGCTCAGCTGCCTCGAGGGAATCTAAGATTAGCGGAGACTTACAAAGATCTTAATGAAGAAAGTACCAGTTTGAAGGAAGGAATATCCGATGAAGGGTCCAATCATCACTAAGAGTTAAGGTTTAAGTGCGAAATAGCATGAAACAGGGACTCTATCTTCGGATGTGAGATAGAAGTGCCAAATAGACTTGCGGTATGGGTCGAAATCTGAATAAAACTGAGAAATAGGAAATAGCGACCACTAAGGCGGGTGCCATATCATAAATCTGCGACCGTTAGGAAAAAACCCTAATTCATGTGAGAGTAAAAACCCTAGAATCAGTGGCTCAAATCAAGTTAATAATTTTGATAATTGACATAGGAAGAATCCTAGAGGGATTAGGAACCTTCCTAGATCTAAACAAGCCCTCAAAACCTTCCCAAATGGGACTCCAGGGAGATCAAGATCGGAAGAATGAGTTTCGGCCAAACTGGGTTTCCCTCTAAGAACGCGGTGTATATAGAGATCGCGATCTGAAAGAATGCTTTAACATGATCGATTGTGTCTAGGGTAGTTCGATCAAAAATATAATTTTAAATTTAATTGAATGTGGTCTACATCACGATCGCACGCGACCTGATGGGAATGCGATCATACAATAGGTCGCGTTGAAGTCGGGTTGACCAAATCATGGATTTGACTTCTAGGGCACAAAAAATAGACTTTAGGTCTTAGCATGGTTGGATGGGCTTACAATCAGCTAGAGAGTCAATCAAATAATGACCAATTTGAGGCGTTACTAATAGGAATAAGAGAATGGTCAACTCATGGGTCAAAAACTGGTGTCTACACTTAGGTCTAGCAAGGCCCGATTAAAAGGAATGCCCCCAATAACACACGGAATGAGTGGGGCACCTAGATCCTTCTTCTTTTACGAGAGTTGGTTTATTAGGACAGCACTGACATCTTCTGAAAGTAGAATTTTCTCAGTGGTCCTATGCTCCCTCTTTTGGGTACACAATCCTTAAGAAATTTTGCATAGGTTGGGACATGCTGGATGGCATCTAAGAGAGGGATGTTGATGTGAACCTGTTTGAACAATTCCATTAATTCTTCATTATCAGGTTGACTTTGTTGTTTCTTCTTTCCTTTTCTGGCTTCTAAGGCAACTGGGAAAGGGACTTTGGGTCAGTAACGATATGGAACTCATTAATTTTACCTTTCCCTTGATCTTTCTTGTTCTCTTCATATCTTTTTCTCAATGTGGCTCGAGGTCTTACTTGTGCTTGCCTTACCCTTTCCCCTTGTGCATGGGTTCACAAGAATCCCCCTACTTCTTTGTTGGATGATGACATTAGCATTTTCAATTTGAGGGTTTTTGGTTGCAATGTGGTTAAATCTAAGGGGTTGATTCCTGGGGTTAACAATGGGTT
This sequence comes from Amorphophallus titanum, assembly GCA_024336825.1. NCBI lineage: Eukaryota > Viridiplantae > Streptophyta > Magnoliopsida > Alismatales > Araceae > Amorphophallus > Amorphophallus titanum. Next base: position 925,621 of record JANBPO010001167.1, read on the forward strand.
GGCTAAGAAGTTGGTCTGATTCCCTTGGCAAAGTAGTTTTAGCTAATTGGCCCATTTGGGCCTCCAGTCTTGCAATAGACTACTATTGTGCTAGAATGGACTGTTGTTATGTCAGAATGATTTGTTGAAGCTGATTAAGTTTATCATCAGGCGATAAGGGTTGAGGAAGAAGAGGAAACTGATAAGTAGATTGAGAGTAAGATGGTTGACCATACATAAGCTAAAAGTGTTGTGGCTGAGGTTGGGTAGGCACAGTGTTCATACCAGAGTTTGCAGGCTGGCCACTATTAAAGGTCTAATGTGAGAAATTAGTTTGATGTTGGGCCCTATCTTGAGAGTTTTGGGCTTGGGGATTTGCTTAAGCTTATCGAGGCTTCAAGGAGAAATTGGGATGATTTCTCTAGCTTGGGTTGTAAGTGCTAGAAAAAAAATCATTCCCAGACTGAGAGAACCCTTGTGCAGCCTACACTTGTTCTTCAATAAATGTAAGAAATTGTGTAGTTGTGGGGCACTCACTTGCGTGATGGGTTGGTTTGCATATATTGAACAAATATCCTAGTAAGTGTATGGAGGTGAGGATGGTTTTTGGCCTAGGGCTAAGATTTGATCTACTTTTTGGGCAAAGAGATCTACCTTGGCAACCTGGCCCATATCTGACTATGAACCCCTGGTCCCTAGAATGTTGGACTTCATAATCTCTCTCCTTGTGGGTTGGATGACAGGCCTTTCATATAAAGACAATGAAGCATGGTTAATAGAATTCACACTCAAGGTTTCAAACAAGATATATGTTTCATCCTTGCTTTTGCTCATAAAGGCACCCCCACACAATGCATCCGCCATTTGCCTATAGCGATCATCAAGACCTTCATAGAAGGCTTGCACTATCTGTCACTTGGAGAGGCCATGATGTTGATATTTTCTAAGTACGTAATTCCTTTAACATTTCCAAAGATTTATGTATCTGCTCTCTAGGGAATTGTGCAAATCCAGTAATTGCGCATCTCATGGTGTTAGTTCTACCAATGGAGTAGAATTTTCTTAAAATTTCATTTTGCATCACCGCCCACATCCTAATAGGTTTCTCTCCGCTATCAGATGTCCATTTATGATGTGTGTCTCATGTTCTAGAATATCTCATTTATTTGTAGCTTGTATTGTTGAACTATTGCATGCGTATTTAGTTGTTACACGGAGAAAGTTTCTCTAGTCACATAGGTGATAAAAGACAAATTGTCCTCTTTTCGGAGAGCTTACCTGTTGTTAATCACACTTTTGGTGCTGCTTCCACTTTGACAAGGACAGATCCCCTTTCTGTTAGTTTATGGATATATAAGGAATCTCTATTTTTTTTTGATGAATCTCTGACCTGAGATACCATGATCTAGCATTTCTCTTTATTTTGAATGGCATCCTGTGGGTATATGTGCATGGCTGAATCCTACCTGTTGTTAAAGCACTTGAAAATAACAACATTCCTATTGGTAAACTAGACTTTACAAAGACTATTTGTACATTTTACAGTCTTCTGCAGGAGCCTTTTAAATCTGTACCTGTTATATGGACTGTCCATGATGGATCCCTGGCATTTCGTCTCAGTGAATACATGGTTAATAACCAGACTCAACTAATCAACGATTGGAAGCATGCTTTCAGCAGAGCTACGGTTGTTGTCTTCCCAAACTATGCATTACCGGTAATGTCATTGTTATGCTTTGTTAGTTATTCTGGTTGGCAAATTGGACCTCCAATCTAATGTTTCCCCCCTTTCCCAGATAATGTACTCGGTATTTGATCCGGGTAACTTCTTTGTTATTCCTGGCTCCCCATCTGAAGCGTGGAAAGCTGATAATTATATGTCTTTAAACAATAGGCATGATCCACGGGCTGAGATGGGTTATAGGTCAGAAGATTTTCTTATTGCTGTTGTAGGAAGTCAATTTTCATACAGTGGTTTGTGGCTAGAACATGCCCTTGTTTTGCAAGCCATAGCCCCACTTCGCTATGAGCTTTCTTCTGCATCTCATCTGAAGGTCGCTGTCTTGAGTGGAAATTCAACCAAGTCCTACAAGTTGGTACTAGAGGTATACTGATCGTATATATTTATATTTTTTTATTGTCAATAATATGCCTGGACTCCATCCATTTCATATGTATGTCATGTAATGGATTTGTTCCAACCACCATGTTCGTACAGGCTCTCTCTCTTAATTTTGGTTACTCGAGTGGCAATGTGGTGCATTTCAGTGTTGATGGGGATGTGAACAGTCTCTTGGGCATTGCGGATGTTGTGATATATGGATCGTTTCTTGAAGAGCAGTCTTTTCCCTCTGTCTTGATTCAAGCTATGTGCCTTGGGAAACCGACTATTGCTCCCGATCTTGATACAATCACAAAGAATGTACGTTCCTAAGTCCTAAGTATTTGGTTACTCTTGAAAACAAGTGTTCCATTGCTTAGCTTTACCTTCCCATACTAATTGCGGAGTGCTTCTCCAGGAAAACTACTGACTCTTTCTTTCACTAAAATCCAGATTAATGATGGAGTGAATGGGTATGTTTTTCCAAAGGAAAACATTGGTACGATTACACGGATTCTGTCTCAAGTAATCTCTGATGGAAAATTATCTCTTTCAGCCCAAAATGTTGGGTCAATTGCTAGAGTGCATGCAAAAAATCTTATGGTTTCTGAAACTATTGAAGGCTATGCTTCTTTACTAGAACATGTTATCAAGTTGCCATCAGAGATTGCTTCTCCTAAAACAGTTGCAGAGATACCCTTGAGGTCAAGAAAGGAATGGCAATGGCATCTATTTGAGAACTTAAGTTATTCCCATGATTCAAACGAACACAATAGAATTTATGGTATTTTAGATAAGCTTGAGGAGCAATGGAATGCCACACACATGGAAAGTTCTGCAAACACAACAAGAATGGTAGATGAAGCTTTTTCCCCAATTGACTGGGCAGAAGAGAGGTTGATTGAGATGGTAAATGCTCGAAAAAGATTGGAGGAAGAGGAGGTAATGGTTGAAACTCTTTCCTCCATTTTTGTTTTTCATTTCCATCAACATCCTTGCTATTACGTTTATGCCCCTCGATGAATGACTTGTATATGCTTGAAATGTGTTGCAGTTGAAGGATAGAACTGATCAGCCTCATGGAACGTGGGAAGAAGTGTACCGCAATGCTAAAAGGGCAGACAGAGCTAAGAATGAGTTGCATGAAAGAGATGATAGGGAACTTGAAAGAACGGGGCAGCCACTTTGTATATATGAGCCTTACTATGGTGAAGGAACATGGCCTTTCCTACATTTTTGATGATTTTCAATTAGTGTCACTTCTGGAAGATGCCAATTCTTAATTAGCATCTGGTTCCCCTGACGCCAATTCTTTTGGTCATATTTTACGTCGGGATCAGATTATTTTTGAATCTGCGTCTGTCCGTGGTCACCCTTTTTTTAATGGGCATCCAACATCATGGACGCCAATTCTTTGCTAAAGATTTTAAACTTTCCATATTTTAACGCCAATGAACGTCTAGGGTGGTGGATGCCCATTTAATGTGCGACTAGTGTGTCTGACACTATTTTTTGAGATTTTTGAATGCGACTGTAGCTCCTTATTTCTTCATTTTGGAGTCCTTTTCAACCGGGGAAGGGTTTCCTGTGACTTTCTAGAACTGGGAGGACTCTTGCCATGTTTATCTCAATCTAAATCTAGATCCAATCACTCTTCCTAATTGTTATCAAACTAATCTCTCCCTTATAAATAGCCCCCTTTATCCCATGTTAGAGAGGGACGAATTGCTGAACAAAAGGGGAGGTGCTGCCAGATCACAGGCTTAAGGAGGGAGTACTCTCTGCGTCCAAAGCTTCATCCCGTTGGAGACTTCCTCCCAAACGCCAATCTAAAGCCAGGAGAATCAATCCCACAGGATTCCTTTCCTCTCTGTCTTTAATTTTATTACATATGTTAGCCTGTTCATTTATTATTCCCTGCATCTCAACCACGTTGAGACCTCCTCTTGTGTAACACTTGCACGTCTCTTATATTCATATCATCATACTCTTTTTCCTACCCTTTGCATAGGGGTTTAAAGGGCAACACCCAACATGTGTGTTCAACTTCATGCTCTTCACGTTACATTTACACTTGGGAATTGATACTGTACACTCGCTTTCTAACCCAATTCTTTGTTGGTTGTTGTTGTTATTTTGCAAGGGTAATCTAAAGAAGACTCTCTTCATCGACCTACCAATAGGAAGAGAATGTGACACTCACATCTCCCACGCTTTCAAGGTACTATTCGTGATCCCTCCATGTTTCTTGTTGTTCATATCTTTTGAGGCCCGCGTGTCTTTGACGATCACACACTCCACTAGCATCCTACGCATGCTCTTTTGCTTATTTCAAGTGGATTTTAATAGATCTACACCTATGACGGTTGTCAAGAAGAGCTCCCTCGCCTTGGTGTCAATTTCTTCTCAAGCGAGGCCAGTGTCAATCTCATTGCTCGCCGGAGGTCTTACCATTGATGCTATTTTTTCTTCTCGCTCTGTTGCCATTTAGATAATTGGCCAAGATGGGTTCTCTACCTGGATCGTGCTAACACGTACGGCTGCCAGAGATGTTATGGATTCCCTATTCAAGGGGCAATTGGTCATATCCTCCGAATTTTTGAATGACATTCTATACATTTTATGCAATCTCCCTTGGTTTATCGGTAAGCCAGCCATGTCAACGCCACATATTACTCTCCCTCAGTTTCTTCTTTCTCCTTTGTCAAGGGAGTTGTGCTTCACGCCTGATTACCGAATGGAATTGTCGAACCTCATGCTCCGTGTGCTGAGTGACAAAACTCTGTGGTTTCATGAGGTCCATCATTCTGAGGAGTCATCTATCCAAGAATGTCCAACTAGTGTTAGCACCGGGTGTTTAGGGGCAACCACCCCAATAAAGTTGCATGTCCATGACCAGGCCAGGCCATCTGCCAGGTGGGCCCGTTATTTGAGAAGATATTGCAAATCAAGGAGCCTGAAGGTCTGAGCCCGCGCCAGGTGGGTCCATTACAAGGAAGTGTCTGGTAAGAAGAGGCGACAGTGCAAGTTCAAGGGCCATCGATTGTGCACTCAGGGGTCCACTACTCTTTCCACTCCTTTCCATTCATCCTTTCTTCTACTCAGCTCCCACCGTTGGGTGGTGTACCTTCCTTCTTTTGATCATGTTTCTACTATTCTCCCTCATTCCCATACTTTTCATCCGGAGCCTCTAGATTTTTCTTATTTCTACAATTCTAGGCTTCAGCCTATGCCATCTTTTTGTCCCACTTTTAGGACATCATCCGATTCTTCCCTTTATCCGGATTCTCCAGATTCTCCTTATTTTTTCAGTTCTAGGCCTCAGCTTAGGCCCTCCTTTCATCCCGATTTTGAGACATCATTTGATTCTCCTCCTCTGGAATTTCTGGGCTACACCAATTCTTCTTCTCTGACCCTGTTGAATGATCACTTTTCTTCTTCCTCATCTCTGCAGCAAAATTGAAATCCTATCCACATTAGGAAAGGGTGGGGGAGGGAAACCAATCAAGGCTATGATTTAGGGAAGGGGCAGCCCAATCCAAGGAGGAGTGGGAAGGGGGGGCACCCTCCTTCCCAACCCAATTGGGCTTGGGAAAGGGAGAGGGGCGGGCGCCCCTGGGCATGGCCCAATTCTGGGTAGCCAACCTAAGCCCACTCATGGGCTTGGAACAATGCAGCCCACTAACCTCAATCCAGCCTACTGAACACAACTATGACACTAATGGACTCCAATTGGCCTCAGATCAGCCTACCAAAATCCAGAATGAAAGAAACACAAAGGTCCAAGCCCCAGACTAGCTTTCCATGCTATCTCCAAGCCATAATGAAGTCTGTAAGTCTCGAATAGCGCTACGTGTCCTGTAGTGTCGCTCTATCACATCACGCCGGTCTCTAGCTCTGGTGTCCTCACCAACTCTCCCCGGGTGGGAGGAACTTGACCCCGTCGAGTAAGAGTCTCTATCACTCATGTATCGCTCTAGCAAGTCTAAATCTAACCTCTCCAGCTCTGCCCCGGTGATCCTTGTATCATCGAATGTGGGCCATCCTCTCCATCGCACCAAGTAGAGCTGGTACCTGCCACTCCTAGTGGTCGTCACCTGCTCATCAAGTATACACTCTATCCACTCACACTGCTGAGGTGGCGGGGCAGGCAGTGGGATCTTAATGGAGGGGTCGCTCACAAGGGGTGGAGAAGGCCCAAACAACTCACTAGGAATCATTGTCAGGTCCCTATATGCGACTAAATCGGAGACATTGAATGTGGAACTGATACCATAGTTCTTTGGCAAGTCTACAACATATGCATTGGATCCAACTCGCCTCAACACTTGAAAGGGGCCTACACCATGAGCTTGCAGTTTCTTCACGGGTTCGGAAGAAAACCATTTAGGTCTGACCCTGATCATGATGTAGTCTCCCTCCTAGAACTCACGGGGGTGTCCATGAGCATCAGTCAACTCTTTATATCGGGCGTTGCTGGTCTCTATGTGGTGACGAATGTCATCATGTAAACCCCTAACATGCTCAGCAAATGACTCGGCTAACTGCGACACTCTAGCATTCATGGGTAAGGGAGCAAGATCCACTGGCTTCCTAGTCTATAACCCGTGACAATCTCAAATGGACTCATGCCCCTGGACCTATTGACTAAGTCATTATATGCAAACTCGAGAAGTGGCAAAACTAGATCCTAGTCCCTCTCGCGATCCCTAACCAAGCATCTCAAAAGGTTCCCCAAACTCCTATTGACTACCTCAGTCTGCCCATCAGTCTGGGGATGATACGCTGTGGAGAACTTGAGCTGAGTGCCCATCATATGCCATAGGGTTTTTCAAAAGTAGCTAGTGAACCGGACATCACGATCTGACACAATGATTTTAGGAAGTCTGAATCGGCTCACTACGCATGAAAAGAATAAACGAGCAACTCTAGAGGCATCAGAAGTCTTGGAACAAGGTATGAAGAGGGCCATCTTAGAGAATCTATCAACCACCACAAAGATAGAATCGTGCTTGCGGGTGGTCCACGACAAGCCCAAGATAAAATCTATGTTAATATCCTGCCATGGCCTATCAGGCACGGGAAGAGGGGTATAAGGACCCAAAACCTGCTTCCTCATCTTGGCCACAGCATAGGTGCGACACTGGGCCACAATGCGAGCAATATCACGCTTCAAACTAGGCTAATAAAATCGATGCTCAACTACCTCGATGGTCTTATTCCAACCAAACTGGCCAGCTAGATCTCCCACATGCATCTCCTAGGTGAGGAAGTCATGAACTGAAGTCTGCGAAATAACCCAAGCGACTACCTCAAAAAAGGTAACTGTCCTGTAATGTATAGTTGCTGTGCTCTCGGGACGGTCCTACTTGGAGGGTGGTGTAGATCAGACCAAAGTTTGAACAATTCGCATAGGCCTCTTTCAACCTATCCATCCCTACCACTTCTACACTCATGGTGGTCAAGAGATAAACGCGACGGCTCAAGGCATCGGCAACTCGGTTCTCTGCACTGGCCTTGTGCTTCAGCACGAAGGTATAATCCTGAAGGAACTCCACCTAGCGACTATGATGAGAACTGAGCTTCTTTTGAGCATGGAGGTACTTGAGTGCCTCGTGATCAGAAATCAAGAGAAACTCTTGGTGCAACAAGTAATGCCTCCAATGCCGAAGGGCCTGCACAACCGCGTAAAACTCCTTATCATACGTGGAGTAACACAGTCTGGCATCGCTCAGCATCTCGCTACAATAGGTAATAGGGTGGGACTCCTGACTCAAGACGTCGCCGATACCTACCCCAGAGGCATCGCATGAGACCTCAAACACCTTCGTGAAATCAAGAAGTCTAAGGATAGATGCCTGGGTCATGTGCTCCTTGAGGAGCCTAAATGCAGCTGAGGCGACCTTCGTCCATTCGAATGTCCCATTATGAATTCAATCAGCGATAGGGGCCATGATGGAATTGAAGCCTCAAATAAAGCGGCGATAGACGGTCACCAGTCCATGAAAGCTATGGACATCATGAAGCGTACGAGGTTCGGGCCACTCCACTATGGCATTGACCTTCTTTGGGTCGGCGGAGACTCCCTCACTAGACACAATGAACCCTAAGAAGGTGACCTGACTAGTCATGAAAGTGCATTTCTTAGGGTTGGCATAAAGACTCTCTCTCCTTAAATAAGGCAGACCTGTCGCAGATGGTCTAAGTGGGCCTCCCGAGTACGGCTATAAATAAGAATGTCATCGAAGTAAACTACCACAAAGACCCTAATCAAAGGTCGTAGGACCTGGGTCATCAGCCGCATAAAAGTGTTGGGAGCATTTGTTAGCCCAAAGGGCATGACCAGCCACTCATAAAGACCATCCTTGGTCTTCAAGGTCGTCTTCCACTTATCACCTGGCCTGATCCTCACCTAGTGATAGCCACTCTTCAAGTCTATCTTGGAAAACATAGTGGCTCCCACCATCATATCAAGTTTGTCATTTAAGCGGGGAATGGGAAATCTATACTTCACTGTGATCTTATTGATTGCATGGCTGTCAACACACATCGTCCATGTGCCATCCTTCTTGGGGGCAAGTAAAGCGGGGACGGCACAAGGGCTCATGCTCTCACGAAGAGATCCCTTCTTCATCAACTCGTCGACCTAACATTGAAGCTTAGCGTGATCAGTGGGGCTCATCTTATAATGTGGCAAGTTGGGCAATGAAGACCCCGGGATTAGGTCGATAGCATGCTGAATGTCCCACATGGGTGAAAGACCCTCAGGCAACTAATCAGGGAACACATCGGTAAACTCCCAAAGGACATCAGCAACATCTGGGGAAAGACCACTCACCGGCTCTCTCTCCACCTCTCGGACTACAATGGCAAAAATGGGATCCCCTCTAATAACGTCACGCTTGAACTCACAGGAGCTGACTAGCATTAGCCTCCTAGGCGGAGGATCATCCGGAGTGGGGACATCAGAAGAAATAGTTGCAGTCTGAGCCGGCGATGGGGTACTGGGCCCGGGAATAGAAGGACTCAGGGTACTAGGCCCAGTGAGACCCCGGATGGAGGGACTCCTCGGCTGGGACTAGTGAAGGGTAATTCGATGGCCATTATGGTCGAATGTGCATGTGTTTGACTGGCCATGGAAGGTGACATCCCGATCAAATAACCAAGGCCTCCGAAGGATAGTACTGCCTACCTCCATAGGTAACACAACACACCAGATCTCATCCTGGTAGGCATGGAACTGCAATGGCACCAGACAACGCAGCCTGATCAGAATAGAGGTGGAATCCACCCATGACACGCGATAGGGGGAGGGATGGTCCATGGGGGTCAACCCTAAGCGTGTCATAGTACCAGTGGAGATAGTGTTAATACAACTCCTACTATCAATAATCACCTTGCAGGCTTTCCCGGTCAGCCTACAGAAGGTATGAAAAATGGTGGTGTGACGCTAGTCATCACTCACCTGAGGCTGGGTCAAGATACACCAGACAACGCCCAGCTGCACATCTTTCTGGTACTGTGTACCCTAGACATCCACCTACTCACCATCCATCAACTCATCAAAGAACTCCTCTGTAAGCTCCTGGTCAGCCTCGTAACTGACTGGCACGATCCCTGATGATGGCTCACCGGTCGGAGAATTCCCGATAACCAAAGAAGCTTGGGTTGGACAACTAACGACATAATGACCAACTCCTCCGCACGTATAACACTCATGATGGGACCCAGTGCCCTGAGGTGCTCCACCAGTCATCGGCCCCTTTCCCTTGTCATCACGACGGGCCGAGGGTGGTGGTAGTTGGGGTCAGGTGGGAATGATGGGCTACTGGGGCGGAGGGGCTGGTGCTGGAGCCTGGGGTCGAGGGTGATGGTCCCTCGGGGGGGAGGACGAGGCCGAGGAGTAGTGATGTTGCCACGCCCTGGGTGCGAAAGCGACCCGGTACACGTGACGGGCTATTATCGATCACGTCAATCAGAGCAATAAGATTTTTGACATAAAGATAGAGTGCGCAAAAGACTAGACAAATACTAAATAAGATTTTACATTTCTAAAATAATACTAATATTCCAAGATGACATTTATCCAATTAACCATAACGATAATGTCCCAAATTAAATGATAATGTTACTAGTCTTAACGTGTTTCAACCAACTAGACCAATATAACTAGGAGTACAAAGCAAGGACTCAAGATACAAGGGACACGACTAGCTGACAATTCGACGATTGGTGTTATAGCACTCATTACTCGGTCTCATTCCCATCCGGGTGGTGGTCGCTATCTAAGTTACCTAAAAAATGTTAGAATTCAACTAGATAAGAGAATCGCTCAGTAGGAATTACATCTCAAGTTCTAATAATCTTTAAGTAAATTATATTTTGTGTCACGGGTTTTAATGGTACAACCTGCTCGACAACCTTGAGGGAATCCAAGGCTTCATGTAGACTTACGGAGGTCTCTATGATAAAATCGCCAGTCTAAAGAAAGAAATATCCTACGGAGGGCTCATCTATCACCGAGAAATAATGAGGTAATCGATAAAACATCAAGAAACGTGGGACTTTATCTACGGACTTAGATATAGTGCCATGTAGACCCTCGGTATGGGTCACAAGAAATCATTCAGAAGAAATCAGTGAACATGTAAATGGCGCCCTGAGTAGGGTCTCCATTTCATGAAATAATGACTTTCTATTGAGACATTGTATTCTAGAAATATATTAAACTCTAGACAATTTGGCACACAGGAAAATGGTTCCTGTGTACAGGGTCTTCTTTTCCTTAAATCAAGTCTTTCTGTTAAGGCGTATTATTACAATTACATAACCAATTCTGGAAAATTCCTGCTCAGGGTGAATGGCGCCCTGGCAGCAGCCATCTTTTCTGAATATAGCGCCCAGGTCAAGGGCGCTATATCAAACAGAGACTTGGTCTCAGTCGATGTTTCATCCATGTTTAAATTGGTCATGAATAATAGCACTTTTTCAAATAAAATAATTTTACAGGAATGAACACATGGGTAGGTAGAGAAAAATAGCAAGATTCTAGTAGTGTACTCATACATTAGATTAGACATCAGGATTCATTGTTATTAAATTTTAAACATGGTATATTTATTAAATCACTACATGAATAATGCATGTAACTATAGTCGTGAAATCAATTTACGCCCCTGGAAGGGTCGCCCTTCTCCTGAAACTCATAAAATGTGACAGAACCAATCTAACAGACCTATATGCATGCTCATGAACTGAATTAATTAAGTTGGGCTTGGTACTTGAGAACACCTACCTTGATTAGATTGATTGGATGGAAAAATCGTGAAGAGATTGAAGGATCAGCAACTAATAACCACAAAAATGGTACTCTATTTGCAACCGTGAAACAGAGCAACTGGACTTAAAACTACGGTGGTAACTGCAGTTTCTGAGCAACAGTTCTTCGAATAGAAGGCTAGGAAGCAGCAGCAATGGCAGTAGAGGAAGAAGCAGCTCTACTTCCTCTGATGCAGAGACAAACAAGGATAGACATTCCTATTGCTTCAGCGGTCATTGGTGAAGGAGAAACAGACTCCTCAGAGTAGTAGCAGGGAGACTTCTTTTCTCATCAGGGAAGAAGCAGTTAACTGGCAGAACAACCCAGAATCAGGAAGAACCAGGACCACTTCTCCACATAGTAACAGAGAAGAAGCAATAGCAGAGAGGAAGAACACCAGAGGTAGATGAAGCAGTAACCGGTGTTCGATCGATCGGGCAAGGTATTTATAGAGATGAAATCCTACTGGAGAATTTAGAGTTCGATCGAGAGTAAGACTTCCTACGTAAGAATCCTATTGGACTTAAACTTTCCCACATATTAATCCTTCTAGATTAATACCTTCTCGAACATCAACAAGTGTCCTACTTAGAATAAACCACGGTCGGCAGTTTCCATATTTCACCCTTAGTAAAATGGCACCCTATTAAGGGTCTTCATTTCATTAAATAGCACCCTATTAAGGGGCGTCCTTTACCTTTACCCTATTTAACGAAAAAGTGTTTAGCACCCAAGGAAATAGCACCCTTGCATTAGGGCATTTTTATGAAATGGCGCCTCTATAAGGGGCGCCCTTTCCCTTCCTACTGGACAATCTAGCTATATTGGCCCATTTGGTTTGGCCTCCTTCCGCCTCGCCTCGACCCAGCGCCGGTTCGACCGCGCTGACGAACGCCAACAATACTGCGGGCATCCTGGACTATCCGGCGATCGCCTCGACGATTCTCAGTGGTGTCCAGATCGCCAAGGAGAGCGCCACGACGCGCGGCCAGGCGACACCGATTTACTACAACCTGACCATTACCGCAGGCGGACTGCTCAGCCTGTCTTATGCGGTCAACGGCAGTCCGACCTATACCCCGGTCATTACCAACCAAAGCATTACAGCCTCCAACGGCCCATTGCCGAGTACCGTCCGTTTCGGGTTCGCGGGTTCCACCGGCGGATCCAGCAATGTGCACGAGGTGCTGTGCTTCAAGGCGGCCTCTGCGGTGCAGTCGGCGGGTTCGGCTGCGGCGAACCAGAGGCCCTCGGGCAAGATTCAGACGGGTTCGTACGCCTATTTTGCGTTAGAATAATGATCACCTCTAAGCACACAACATATAGATCTGATAAATTTTCTGGTAGCTTACATAGGGCTGTCAAGTTCACACACTACAAGTTCTATTTAGAAGAACCCATTATGATGCAACTCAAGCATTTTAAATCCAGCCAACCAAATTTAGAATCTGATGCACTTGTTTCTCTCCATATGATTCAACATCAAATCTTACACATTATCTATTCTCCCCCCCCAAGAAGCATAAAAGTCTGTAAACAAAATTTTATCTCAACAATGACCAATCTGCACTACCTTGACCAAAATTGATAAGGTTTCAATCAGTGGCAAGACAGACCCATGTGAGATTACATTTAGGTGGGGATTGGTCCACGTTACACAATTATACAAGTTGTCTCCTTACTTTATAATTGGCTTTAACTCTTAAGTGAGAAAAGAAAGTACCATAAATTAGTCAAATTTGAAAATTCAAGCTATATCAATTCTTTCTTCGATTCTTGATCATAAGAGGGTAGGAAGACGCACGTCCATTGGCATGGATACAATCTTGGTATAGCATCTACATCTTCACATAACGCAACGGATAAATACATAATTGTGGAGATGGCATTTGTCTAGTCTCCATTTATGAAAAAGCATGTTTTGACGTTGATTTATGAACTTAAGCATTGATATAGTTTAATGAACATTCCTTGGTTGTGGCAAATAAAAACTGGTTAACATGTACAAGAAGTAAAAAGGCTACGCAGGTGGAGACACATTTGGGTTGAGAGACAAACCTGCAAATGGCTCGCCAACATTTTCTCTAATAAAGATCAAACGCCAAAATAAACTCATACCAATCCACAAGATTATCTAGAGGACAACATGAAATCAGCAATCTCTAAACAATCCTTACACCATCGATTGCTCTGGTGAATGCAAAGGTTTGCAGAGGAAGTAAAGAGGTATCAAGACGGACCAAGAGCACACTAAACAGACTCTACAAAATCAAGACTTGTGGCTGACGACTATGGTTATCCAAGTATATTATCAAATCAAATGAATACCATTTTCATACATACCTTCCCACCACCGACTGTGTAGAAGCAATGCGTTGCCCCCACTAGACCGTAGTAGATGGTTCACCCTCCACGGGCACGATCGAAGCAGAGGGAAGGACCCTTCTTAAAGTCGGTTACCAGTTACTGTAGAATCACAAGAACAGTGTGAAGCCTGTCACTGTAGGTGATGAAACACTGAAAATCACCAACATCTGATGCACCTAGGGCCTGCGACTGCTTCAGGAACGACGTCGTCCTCTTCCTCCAAGCGATCGGACAGGAAGGCTGAAGGTTTCTCTCCCTCTCATGACGGAAAGGATGGTTTTGTGACGGAAAAGAGGGTTTTATGAGGGGGGCAAAGGCTGCGTCGTGTCCGTCAGTTGACGGAGAAGAGGTGGGTGAGAGGCATAAAATTCGGAGGGAGACAGAGGACCAGGGGTTGAGAGGTCTTCCTCTCTATTCAACCTTGCAAATGGAAAGAGGGTTTGGTGATGAAAAGATGAGGCAGTGGCTCGTGAGGAGGACGAAGATACTATCTATGGTGTTGTCTGACAGAGAGGTGGGTAGGGGAATAAATTCTAGAGTGGGATAGAGGACGTGGGTTGAGAGATCGTCTCCCTCCAGGTTGCTGACGAAGAGGTTTTGTGAGAGAGAAGACGAAGATATAGTTCGCGAGGAGGAGGATGACGACACCGATGGTGATGTGCATCAAGCAGTGGTATCATCATATGGCACTTTAAAAGTAGGGGCAAAGGGTGGATTTAACACGAGAGATTAACTTACCCCACTTAAGGAGGTGAGATAAGCTAATCCGAGTTGACCTGATTTAACTCCGATTTAATTAGATTAACTAAATCTCACTCTGCCAAAGTAAAATGGCTTAACTTTAGATTAAAAATTGGATAACCTTGGGTTATCCCTCAAACAGTGTGGGGCTAAGTAGACTCGTAGCTCCGCTTTGATAGGGGAATAGATAAATGGAGGGATATCCCTCCAAGATTAGTATGTCCCTTCACTTAGTCTTATTTAATTTGATAGCCAATGTACTATCCCTCTAAGATAAAAAGGTTAACTCCGATTATATTCTAAATTACTTTGACTTGATTGAGGGATAAACAGTGGGGTAACTCACTACATTGACTTAAATACCCATTTCATCACCATGTTATTAATGATACTTCATATTTATATACGTTAAGCCTTTTGATATGAATGGCTGCAAGGCTTCGCTGCAAGCAGGTTTAAGCTGCCAATTTGGGAACCCAAGTAGCTTTGGGTCCCTTTTGAATTTTTTGCTCTTGAAGTGGCTCTTTTAGTATCCACAGCTGCCTTACTCGCTTTGGATTTTCATTTGGTCTGCATAAAGAATTTTTTAACTCTTTAGTAAATACATTAGAATAGTTCACAGAATTTTTCTTCCTTGCATGATTCATGCTTCTGTCTCTCCAAGTAGGGGGCGTTTGGAGCTTACCATTGACTTTGGACTTACCTGTCCATTGACGTTTATAATGATAATGTAGGTTATGATGCCCATGCCTTGACTTATGGAAGGGTGAGTATCTTCTTGAAGGAATGTTGTACCAGCTGCTGTGGTCAAAAGTCGACTTCTGAGTGGGTCTTGGTCGGCTTCCATGGTGCCAGATGCTGCGGTTGCTGCCCATGGTCGACTCCTGAGGGGGTCTTAGCCGGCTTTCCTGGTTCCAGACCCTTTGCTTTCTCATTTGAACGTTATTGGTCGACCTTTTTGTATTTCTTGGTGGTGTATTCTTATTATATTGTTTTTGAGGGGTTTGATCTTTGAATTTTGAGGTTTGTGGGTCACTCCTATTAATTACTTTTTCCCTTGCTTTCTTGTAACTTTGATTAATGGTGTTTTGACCCGTACCATTAGACCTTGTCCCCATGCTGTGTTTCTGTTCATTAGGACCACCAGTCTTGAGGGTATTCTCTGGTTTATTCATGTTAATCAACAGCTTCTTTCCTTTTGTTTGTGCTTCAGCTGTGAAGGTTATTGTTTTAAGTTGAAGCTCCTTTTTAGCTGTTGGATTATATCCTAGCCCTTCTCTCTGAAAGTTTACTCTTGATCCTAGCACAGCATCAAGGTTTTCTTTTCCTTTCATTAGCCTTTCAAGAGAGTTTTGCTTATCCTTGAGCTCTTCTTGGAGTTTTTTAATTTCCACTTGTAATTGGCTGTTAACTCCATTAAGTGCATTATATTTTTCAAGGGCTAACTTGGTTTCTTCTTCATGCTCTTGTGTTTTCAGTTTAAGTTCATCAACCAAGTTACTTAATCCCTCATTCTCTTCTTTCAGCTCCTTTGATTCACCTTCTTGCATCTTGAGTTTTAGATTGTCAATTTCGTCTCTAAGATTCTCATTTTCTTCTTCTAGTTCTCTTAGATCAGATTTGGAGGTCTCTAAATCATGAACTAGTTTCTTCAAGTTTGAAGTTTCATTTTGTAGGCCTGCATTCTTGTCAGTTAATGTTGTATCATGAACCATGGCATTTATTTTCTTTTTTAAAGCTTTGTTTTCCTTTCTGACAACATCATATTTATCAATTAATTCACCATATGCTTCTTGCCAATCATCTATGGTGAATTGCTCAAACGGAGAAGAGTTTTCAATTACCTCATACTGACCCATTGCCATAAGACCTAGGTCTTCATTGGTCTCACTGGATGAGGTCTTCTCTTCACATTCCTCTTCATCACTCCAGGTGCTTATCATGGCCTTCTTCTTGTCTTTCCTCTTGGAGTGTGTTCTCTTCTCATAGTGTGGACATTCACCTTTCACATGTCCAGGCTTGCTGCAGTTGTAGCAGATGATGTTGTTAGACATTTTTTCAAAAGGTTCAGATTTGAATTTGGAAGGTTTTCTTACCTGACCCTCTGAATACTTGACGTTCTTACCTTCCTTCTTCAAGAGTCTGAATTTTCTGGTTAGCATAGCGAACTCACCCACGTCCTCCTCTGAACTTGATGACAGATTGTCATCCGAGGACACTTTGCTGTGCTCTTTAGCCTTTAGAGCTAATGGCTTCCTCTTAGTGGTTTCTTCCTCATTCCTCTTCAAGTTAAGCTCATAAGTCATCAATGAACCTATCAGCTCATCAACAGCCATAGTTGACAGATTTTTAGAGTCCTCAATTACTGTAGCTTTGGTATGCCAGACAGGAGTTAAAGATCTGAGGATTTTTCTTATAAGTTCATTATTGGTGTAATTTTTCCCTAGACCTTTTAGACTATTAGTTAATTGTGTTAGTCTGGCATACATTTCAGAAATGGATTCATGGGGTTCCATTTTGAACATTTCATAATCAGAGATGAGCATATTGGCTTTGATTTCTCTTACCTCAGATGTGCCTTCATACAATACCTCTAGCCGGTCCCATATTTCTTTGGCAGTGGCACATCCGAGCTGACGATCCTCCGGGGCGAGCTGGAGGAGAGGACCCGGGAGCTGGGGGAGAGGACCGGGGAGCTGGAGGAGGCCGCACGTCTCTTCAGCGAGATGGAGCGCACCCGCCTGGGTGTTCTGGAGACCGGGGCCCTTCGAGCCCGCGCAGCTGAGGCAGACTTGTACCAGGCTGAGCTCGAGCGGACGCAGACGGAGCTTGCACGGGTCCGGGGAGAGCTGGCTCAGAGCAGAGCCGGTGGTCCGGACGTGGAGCGCTACCGGGCCGAGGCGGAGCAGGCCCGACTTCAGGTTGCCCGGCTGGAGGGCATAGTAGAGGGATTCCGCGAGGCGAGTCGGAGCCGCAGCCGAGCGACCCAGAGTGGCAGCCATGGCCACGGGGCTTCTGCCAGGACTTACCTCACCGGTTCCTCCGGCCTGCGGAGGAACGAGGAGGAGGAGAGACGCCGTCGTCAGCGGGACGAGGCCACTTCATCGATGCCTCCTCCGAAGAGGCACGAGGGTGAGGGTGAGGGCAGCCGGAGAGAGGGGGAGGGGCAGTCCTGAGTTTTTTCTTTTACTTGTGTTGCACCCTCTTGTACAGATTTGACAGATATATATAGTGATTTCTCTTTTTATTATTATTCTTTTCTTGTAAATGCATGAATGAAATGAGAAATGCTGACCGACTGACTGCTGACTCGAGAGAGAGCGGACTTGGACGAGGTGAGAGACGCTGACTTGAGCGACGCGAGGGATAGGAGAGCGACGCCGACTTGAGTGACACGAGAGAGTGACGCCGACTTGAGTGACAGGAGGGAGTGATGCCGACTTGAGTGACACGAGAGACCGGGGAGCGATGCCGACTTGAGTGACACGAGTGAGCGACGCCGACTCTGAGTGACGCGAGAGACTAGGGAGCGACGCCGACTTGAGTGACACGAGTGAGCGACGCCGACTCTGAGTGACACGAGAGACCAGGGAGCGATGCCGACTTGAGTGACACGAGTGAGCGACGCCGACTCTGAGTGACGCGAGAGACTAGGGAGCGACACCGACTTGAGTGACACGAGTGAGCGACGCCGACTCTGAGTGCCGCGAGAGAGTGACGCCGACTTTGAGCGACGAGAGAGAGAGAGATATAGGTTTTAAGCACGCAGGGAATGGGACGGTCAGCAGAGGGACCGCGTTAAATACGCAGACGGTCATATTCAGGCCGTTCTGTGGTAAACGGTCTACATATGACCGTTCTATGGCAGAACGGTCAATTATAGACCGTGTTATGACAGAACGGTCTATCGACAGACCGTGCTGTGCACCGAACTGCGAATCCGAGCGGGACTCTTCTCCTAAGAGTCCCAACTCGTGTTGGCTTTGGATAAACCACATCTAAACCCTTTCCAAGCCAATCCAACTCCATCTTAACCCAATCCTAAGAGGTTTGAAGCTCTAGTTTCATCTTATAAATAGGAGGGGGATCCAAATTCGGAGTTAAACCTTCCCTCTTCTCTAGACCCTTCAAATTCTTGCCTTTCCTTACTCCTTTCATCATGAAGAGGTGCCTTGAAGGAAGCTCTATGGAGGGAACGTCTTCTGGAGGTCCAAAGGCTGCAAGGAGGGAGCGGGAGGTGCTCCAACGGCTTACTGCCATACCCCGGCATCTGTGCTCAAATCCTGCGAGAGAGGTAAGCTTGTGTTTCATCTAGTTTTTTCAATTTTGCACCTCCTCTTACCGTTGCCTCTTCTTGTCTTTTCTCTCTTTTTCTCTCTTTTCCTAGCTCCTTCCTGGCCCTAGGCGCTATTCTACTCTGAAGTGGATAGCTCCAATGATCCGTGCATTGCCCCTGGGGGTGACCTACATCCTTAACTCTTGGCACCTCCGCCCGCTCTTGGTCTTGGGTAACAATTACCCCAAGCTTTCCTTAGACTGGCATAGCATTTCTGCCTTGATCGAGACCTGGCATCCTCAGACCCATACCTTCATGCTATCGTCATTCGAGGCTACCATCCTATTGGAAGAGGTAGAGACCTATTTCGGCTTCCCTAGGTCCAAGGTGGGTGAGGAGGACTCCATCTGTCACACTGTTGCCCCTATTGATCCAGCTGCTATCTTAGGGGGGTTCATCCCGGATGCTGGGGAGGTTCGCACCTTCGTAGGACCGCGTCATATTCACCTTCTTCCCCTTAGTCAGTGGGTAGTAGCGCACTGCAGGAATAGGTGTGGGTGGGATGAAGCCATAGCGTGCGTATGACGGTTGGATCGGCACGGATTATGTGCGTATTGCCGAGTACTGGCGCCGGTCGCACAGGACGTTCACGCTGGTTTCGATCCTCAATCCGGACACTATGGAGCGCGTGAGTGCTCCCGAGGATGAGATCGACCCGGACTTGCTCAAGCTGGTGCGAAAAGACCCGCGCTGGGATTATCGTGAGCGCAAGGCTGATCGGGTCTCGGTGGAATGGTTCAAGATCGGCGCTGATATTATCCTCGAGAGAGGAACGTGGGCTGGCCATAACATCCCCATCGTGCCCTGCATCGGAGAGGAAACGGTCATCGACGGCCAGATGGACCGCAAGGGCCATGTCCGCTATCTCAAAGACCCGCAGCGCATGTACAACTACAACACCAGCTCGTCAGTTGAGCAGGTGGCGTTGCAGACAAAATCGCCATTCGTTGGGCCTGCCGCAGCCTTCGAGGGCTACGAAGAATACTATGAGAACGCCAATACGCAGAACGTGGCGTTTCTCCCCTTCAACCACATAGATGACGCGGGCGAACCGATCCCTGCGCCTCAGCGCAGCGCGCCGCCCCAAATGTCCACGGCCTTCGTGAAGGGCATGGAAATCGCCCAGCAGGAAATGATGATGGCCTCCGGCCAATATCAGTCCCAGTTCGGCCAGGCGGAGAACGCCACTTCGGGCAAGGCCATTAACGAGCGACAACGCCAGGGCGACAACGCCACATATCACTTCGTGGATGGGCAAGCGATCATGGTGCGCCAGATCGGGCGCATCCTCATCGACATGATCCCGAAGATTTACGACACGCGCCGCCTGCTACGCATTCGTGGCGAGGACGGAACTATCCGCAATATCATGATCGACCCCACGGCCCCCGAGGCCGCGATGAAGCAGCAGATCGAAGACGACAAGGTCAACATCATCTTCAACCCCACTATTGGCCGCTACGCGGTGGAATCCAACGTGGGACCGAGCTTTGCGACACGTCGTCAGGAGGCGTGGAACGCCATTGTTCAAATCCTCACGCAGTCGCCGCAGCTCATCCCGCTCATTGGCGATCTGCTGTTCAAGAACGGGGACTTCCCTGGCGCGGACGAGATTGCGGAGCGACTGCGCAGGATGGCCCCACCGCAGGCCCTTGGCGACGAAGGCCCCAATCCGCAGGAACTGGCGACCATGGAGCAGATGAAGGCTCTGGAGGCCGCGATTGCCGACCTCAACGTGAAGCTGGCTGACAAGACCGCAGAAACCAACATCAAGGCATTCGACGCCGAAACCAAGCGCCTCGTCGCAATCGGCAACGCTGGCCCAATTGTCACGCCGGAACAGGCACAGCCCCTGATCGCAGAGGTCATCAACGACATGATGACGCCAGGCTATCCGCAAACCTACGGCATGCCGCAGGAAATCGCGCCGAACCAGCTTATGCCACCAATGGTACAGCAATGAACCAGAATGGATATTTCGCTGGCATCATGAACCAAGCCTTCGCTCAGCGACAGGAAGCTATTCAGCAGCAAGCCATACTGCAGCATATCTACGGCAACTCTTCCCCCTATGGCCCCTTTGCCCATTCGGCGCCCCACGCAGGGATTAATCCTTTGCAACAGAGCTTCGCGCAGTCCGCAATTGCGCTGGAAGCGCATCAGGGCCTCGTTCTCGACGGCACGGCCCTTCTTCTCAAAACGATACTCTGCTTTTAGCAGGAGCTTCTCTTGCTCTTCCTTCTTCTGGAATGAGGAGACTCAGGAATGTCGTTGCAGGCTCTTCTGCTCTTCCTTTTCTTCTGCTTCTCGAGAGATGAATTATTATCTTCTTCTGCCGACTGTGTGTATATATATATGACCTCCATCTTCTTCTACACACGGACCTCCATCACGCAAAGAGCGTGCTCGGACGTCCCAGGCAGATAGACACGTGCCGTCAGTGGGTCCCTCCACATGATTGCACGGGTCCCAAATGCTTCCAGAAGGTGGCTTAGGACAAGAGTACCCTTTTCTATTTTTGTCCTTCGTCGAACGAAGATGCCTGATCTGTTCTCCCATTGGATGAACAGGTAATGGCCTGCTGAGTAGCTATTGGACGAAGGGAGCCATTGGAGTCACGTGAGAGAATCTCTTGATCAGCTGCGTCGACGCTGTCGAACCTCAGCGTTGACGCAGTCTTCACGTAGAGCCTTGTTCATTTGTTCTTTGTTCTTCTTTGATTTTTCTTCTGCAGCGTCGCCCGCGCTACCCGTGGGTGGGGGGCATTTGTGGATGTGCAAAATCGTATGCCCTCGTGTCTCCGCCAGTCCAGCAGCAACAACGGTTTCAACCGAAGAGACCCTGGAGGACACATCCCATCCGGACCCTCTGAAGAGACACCATGCCAACGTGAAGCCGTCCCCGGAATCACAATGGCAAAGAGAAATCAATCCCTGGAGGACACGTCCCGTCCGGACCCTCCGAAGAGACACCAGGCCAACGTGAAGCCGTCCCCGGAATCACGACAACAAGAGAAGCCAACCCCTAAGGAGGCCTATGATTAAACCTGGTTCGCAAAACCCGTTCTGCAACAGGGCAGGCCGTTTCAGGACTTGGAGTCCGCTGCATCGACCCTTCAGAGGCAGCGTCGACCCTGCAGTCCACTGCGTCAACCTTGACAGCCTCAGCGTCAACGTATTCAAGGGCTACATCAACACATTCAAGGGCCTGCGTCGACCCTGCCAGCTGCTGCGTCGACCTTGCCCACGCACTGTGTCGACCTTGCCCACGCGCTGTGTTGACCCTGCCAGGCCCCTGCGTCGATGCATGAAGGCGCTGCGTCGACCCTGCAAGCCTCTGCGTCGACCCTGTAGGCCCCTGCGTCGACGCTGCCAAGCCCCTGCGTCGATGCTGCAAGCCTCTGCGTCGACGCTGCAAGCCCCTGCGTCGATGCTGCAAGCCTCTACGTCGACACTGCCAAGCCCCTGCGTCGACCTTGCAAGCCTCTGCGTCGACCCTGCAGGCCCCTGCGTCGACGCCGCCAAGCCCCTGTGTCGACGCTGCCAAGCCCCTGCGTCGACGCTGCCAGTGGCCTTCAACGGCACGCTGCCAATGGCCTTCAATGACACGCTACTGTGCCCTTCAACGGCACACCCACAAGCCCATTCAGGGGAACCCAGCGTAGCCTTCAACGGCACATCTAATGTGCCCTTCAACGGCACACTTCAAAAGTCTTCAACGGCACACCAAAGTGCCCTTCAACGGCACGCTCAAATGGCCTTCAACGGCACACCCTTGTGCCTTCAGCGGCACACCCTCAGGGGTGTCTTCAACGGCACACCCTCAGGGGTGTCTTCAACGGCACACCTAGCGTGGGCTTCACCGACACGCTCCTGGTGCCCTTCAACGGCACACCAAAGTGTCTTCTTCAACGGCACGCTACAAAGGCCCTGCAACAACAAACATGCTGGCGTAAGCTCAACGGCACACGGCCTTCGCCGGCACACCCCTCGGGTCCTTCACCGGCACACACCTAGCGTGGCCTTCAGCGGCACGTCCTGTTTCCCCTCAGCGGTACACTCCCTGGACAAGCCCCTTCAACGGCACGCCTGCAAGCACTTTCAACGACATGCGTTGGCGGCCCTCCAACGGCACGCCGTTCAGCGGTGCAGACCAAATCTGACACCGTACCCTACGGGATCTTTGGCGCGCAGTGGCCCATCCGAGGTGTCAAGCGGAGAGCGTGGCACGTTGCCTACTCCCCTGCCAACCGAGGACAACAAAGTCAAATCCTCATTAATAAGCATGTTCCCGCCTCTAACGACCAGCGCTTGGAGGGCCTGTGCCGTGGGGGTATAAATACACCTCTTCATCGGCGAACAAGAGAGAACAGACAGACAGGAGAGAGACACCAAAAGAGGAGAAGAGAAGAAGAAGAAGAAGAAGAAGGCCTACGGCCCTCCACGCCGCTGCTCCACCACCGCCGTCCGTGCGAAGAGAAGAAGAAAAGGGAGAAGAGAGAGAGAGATGTAGCAGAGAGGGCGGGGAACGGGGCTCCGTGGCCTCTGTTCAGCCCCAACCCTTTTCTTCCCTTCTCTTCCGTTCCTGTTTTCTTCTTTCCTCTTTTGCTGTAACCCTCACCTCATTTTTATGCATGAATAAAAATCTTTGGCCCCTTTGGTCGCCCCTGCTATCTCTTTTCACCGGATTGGTATTTGTGTTTGGTGGCTTCTCCCCGTCCCCGGTAATGTCTTCTCCCCCATCCATGTCAACCTAGCTCACCCAGCCATTCCTTGGCCTTTCAGCACGCTGGAGCCTCCCTTGTCCGACACACCCCCTGGCCTCTTCGCCGGCACGGTCTCTGACCGCTATAACCCAACCCCCTAGTTGCCCTTTCAGCGGTATACCCCTCTGGTCCCTTGACCTGCACACCAGCCCTGTCCCATTGGCCCCAGTACCCTTAGCCTGTTCACCGGTCCTCCCTTGTTTAATTCTCAACAACTTTGAAGAAGAGCTCAAGATCTGAATCAGAGATCTTCCCTGCGGTCAATGGCAGTTCTCAGGAAACTGCCCTGCTATTCTGAGATTCTGGGAACTGTCCAACAGTAGCTTCAAAAATAGTTTAAGACCAGATCCATGCAGATCCAGTTCATCTCTCTGGGTCTAGATTGAAGTACTTCGAAAGGGCTTTCCAACGCCATCGACCACGCATCGATCTGACATCGGGACTGATCACAACAGAGGTTTTTGTTGAATTACGCGCTGTGAAATAGCAAGTGCAGACCCGTGAGAAGCAATCTCGGTGGGTGACGATCGGAGCCGCCCGGCCTCCGGCCGGCAAACCAGCGTGCCACCATCCCAGGGAGCACCCCTCCAGGCATCCCCACTATAGTGGTGCTACCCCGGTCCCACACGGACCCACCGGCTAGCACGCGGGTCCCACGAATACGAGAACATGTGCCGCCGAAGCTACGCAAGAAGCCACCCGTTAACCCGAAACCGCTACTCCCGGGTCCCGTGTGTCGCCATTTACCTCCCTGCGTGGAGTGGGAAGTAATTCATCTGCTATAATATTTGTGTAATAATTGTTCCGAGAGTACCGATTCGACCGGGGTCGTCTTCCCCATGCCGAGAGCGTGGAGGTATCGTGCCCTCTCCTTTGCTCGGTGATTTACTTACTTCATATAAACTTGTTTATGCTGCTGCTAGAGAGCATGATAGGATAATCTAGCTCGATATTTATTATTATTCACTACTGCAAGTGAGAGAACGTGTCCATCCCGTGACCCGATCCGGGCACACGAGAGAGCCGACCACCCTATCTCACTGTCGATTTCTCAATCGTGCACGTCCGTACGTTTCCCTCGTTAGGGACGATCGCGAGCTTGCTTAGAGTCCAAGGATCGCATATGCAATTGGAGTCGAGACTTGCGTCCATCCCGCATCAGTGTAGGATGGAGTATGAGATGATTGATGGAAAGTAAAGGAATTAGGGGCATACCCTTGCCCCTTCATAGGCGCCCCGCGGCATGCAGTGGCAACCCCATGGTTGACAGCATTGGAAAGCTGATCAAAGGGATTGATATATTCATCAGAACTTGCCCCTTCCAATGTTGGGACATCATCCTCATCTAGATAGAATGGAAATGAGGAGTTCTTGAGTTGAGCTTGGACAACATGAGCTCTGTTGTAGAGTTGAGCGAATGTGTGAAATTCGCTAAGCATCAAGATAGCGCGGAGTTGAGGAGTTGCATTATTGACTAGAACGGTGATGGCTTGATATTCTGGGATGGGGATCCCAGACCTAGAAGTCACAGCTCTACACCTATTGGCAAATTGAATGAAGTCCTCACTGGGATTCATCTTTTCCATGATAAGATCGGTGAGAGTGGGAGCTACACTAGCCATGTGGCTGAAATGAGCGATGAAACGCTCGGACACAATGTCAAAGTTGATAAGATCAATGGTCGGAGAGAAAAGAACCACCTAAGGGCCTCTCCTTCTAGAGATTTTTGAAAGAGATGAATTAGGTGGACCCGATCATAAAGCCATTGATGAGAATCCATAAGAAAGCAAGAGAGATGCTCATGTGGATCAGTGGAACCACCATACTTCCAATATTTGGGGGCTTTGAAACCTGAGGGAGAATGAACATTCGGAAGTTTGCAATAGCTAGGGTAGGAGTGAGGCTGAGATTTGGGGAGGTTTTCGGCAATCACTTGTCGGACATACCTTTCCACCTCTTGCCGGGATATGAAATTGGATTGCCTAAGGGGTGCATTGACATTAGGCATAAGATGAGACATTGGAGAGGATGCAACCTCTTGAGGGTAAAGAGGATGGTTAGGTTGATTAGGAACACGGGAGGGAGTCCTATTGAATGATTTTGGCATTGGAATTGGAGATGTCTTTGGAAGGGATTGAGCATTGAGATGTGATCTTCTTTGGGAAGCTAGGGTCATGAAATAGTTAGGAGAGTATCGAGATAACACCCTAGCTAGCTCTTGATCATCTTTTGGGGAGATTGATGAGGTTTTGGCATTGAACTCTTCACTTTGAGAGGATGATTCTTCACTAGTTGTGCTTTGACTTATATCAATTTGTGAACTTTGACACATCCCAATGAAGGCATTGGGTGCATCTTCCTCGGCATCAAGCCGGGTTTGTGTGTCATGAAATTCAAGATCATCCTCATCAACAACATGGATTTTCCTAACAAGCTGAACTTCCAGCTGGTATTCCCCCTAAGCAACCAGTGATCTCCTCGGAGCTGGAGGAGGAGATTAGAATTCTTCAGGAGAATCGTCGATCGACCGTTGAGCTGATGACTCTAGCCGACATTGATAATTATCCTCGCCACGCATTGCCCCCCAGAGGTAAGGATCTTGAGGGCTCTACTTTTGCACTTTCATATTCTGGTTGGTTGAGCCTTCGCTGATGGCTTGTCTCCTAATTGGCAGAAATGAGGCGTGGTGATGATAAGGAGCGACCGTCAGAGCAGGAGGTCATCGAGCTAGGGGAGGCGATTGCTCTGAGTGCGCCTCGAGCTTTAGACGATCCTTCCTCTACCCTAGACAAGGGCAAATGGATTGCTTGGGAAGGTGACCCAGAGCGACAAGGGTCTAAGCACAAAAACCCCAGGGAGTGGCTGATGCTATCCTCGATGAAGGCTCTGACCGCCGCGAAGAGGCAACTGAAAAAGATGAAAGCCCTCCACCCAACGGATGAGTCCCCAGCTGGGGATGTCAGCCGCCTGAGCCTTCCGATGACCGCGCTAGAGGTGCCCATAGCGGTTGGAAGGACCTCCGCTGAGGCTGCGAGAGCGCAAGGGGAGGAGGCCAGCTCCAAAATCCCAACTGAGGTTGCCGGGCCGTGCGGTGAGGAGGAGGTCAGGGCGAGGATCCAGGCCAAGCCGAGCTCCGCAGTCCCATGTTTGGGGATGTCAAGGGAGGATGTCCCGACATCAACTTCTCCAGGGGGGCCTTCTCCCCCGCAGCTAGGGCGGTTCGCTGTCTAGGCCTCCCTGTACAATCGATGTCGAGCTCTGGCACCTTCGTCAGTCCGGGAGAAATTCTGATGTTGCTCTCCTCCTATGCTTATCGAAAGGGTCCTGGAGGGAGGTTTATTCATGGCTCAGCTAGGGGTCGAGATAACAGACTTCATGGCGCGGCTAGGGAGTGAGGAGAGGTCTCAGTCCCAGGCCCGCGCTAAGTCAAATCGAAAGATCGGGCAGTTGACCTCCGAGCTTGGGGTTCTTCGACGAGAGGTGACCTCACTCTGGGCACGTGATCGAGTGAGCCAAGAGGAAGATCGGTCATTGGCCAAACAATTGTCCCAAGCTTGGTATATAGCCGAGCTTAAGAGTAAGCTCATGGAAGAGGAGCATCAGGCCCATGTGGCACGCTCGGGCCTTCACCTCTCTCCATTGCACCGATCTCTCCCTGCAACTCCTGTCCCCCCTCTCGTTGCATTCCCTCCTCACCTTCTCTCTCTGCACACACGCAGCAACCAGTACCGACGGCTCTCCCTTCCCCGTGAGCACACACGCACTGCACCACAGGCCCCCCTTGCCTTCCCTTTTTTTCTTTTTCTACTCTCATTTTCTCCCTCTCACACTGCACACACTTCACCACTGTGAGTGACTCTCCACTGCACCACAGCCACCTTCGCACCGGCCTGCACCATCTCCACTCCCTCCGAGCTATCCTTTCTCTCCTCCTCCAACGCTGTTCCCTGCGTCCCACCTCCATCGCGACCACCCTGTCGTCATCGCTTTTGCTGCATGCACAAACCTAGCGTCGACCCCGCACCTCTCTCTCTCTCTCTCTTGGCATGCAGCACCGGTGGCGGCACCTTCACCTCACCAGCCTTCTCACACACCCAGCTCTCCACCGATCTCTCCCCTCCACTCTTCTACTCACACCGGCAGCTACCTCCAGTCCCCCTCTGTCTCGCCCACACACCGTGGTGCATCCCCCACCTACCCACCGTGGCCTCACTCCTTCTCTCTCTAACCCCACACGCACGTCTTCGCCACCCCCTGGCACCATAAACCCTTCCCCCCCATGCGATGGCCTTCTCCCTGTTCCCCTCTCTAACCCGCGGCCTATCCCCTGTTTGGAACAGGGGCATCGCAAGTGCCCCATCTCCCCTCATCCCTCTCTCTCTAGACAACATACATGCACAGACTTATTGAGATGGCCGGGGAAGGCTGCGTGGAGCAACCCCACTTCGGTGGTGCCTTCTCCAGCGCGTTCTCCCTCCGCTTCCAGGATCGCAGCAACATCCTAGATGTCCTTGATCACCAGGAGGCATTTGCTGATCCAAGTCACGATGAGAGCATCATCTTCAAACTCTTGGATTTGAAGCATGATGTTGAGGATGAGGGGAGCGCAACATGGCTCCTCCGCGACCTCGCTGCGGAACAACCTCCCTTCCCACTGCTTCCCCCACATCTCCATCTCTCATGTTCATCCACAGCTGCCCGGAGGTTCCCACGTCGTCATCCTCGACCTCACCTTGAAGAACCCTCAGTTCTGCTACATGCTGATCCTGGACTGAATCGGAGGCCCGGATTGCAGACACCATCTCGCCTCCCTACTGCATGTCTCAGTGCAAACTCCCTTCTGTGGAGTTGTTCTGATTCGAGCTGGCTTCGCTCCAGAAGTTGTCCGCCCCGATTCGACCTCGGCACTGATCGCGTCTCCCATTCTTGTTTGGCTGCGCCAGATTCGAGCCAGAATCTGAGGTCCGATTGGCAGAAGCTGCACCGACTTCCACGGAATGATTCGGCCAAAACTCTCTTCTGAGAGTTGGTTCTTCCACGAGTCTTCTGCATCTCAGAGGTGGTTTTGCCCCATTCTGATGTCGGTACAGTCTGTGGTGTATGATCTCCTATATCTGCGCAAAGTCAGTGAGAACCAGTCCACCCATGGTGTGCAGCAGGCTTGTCGATCATGCCACACCTTCCCTTGCTGGTTTTCTGGCTGAGCCTTCTTCATTGGAGTCGGACCTCTCGATGTCCTGAAACCATCCCAGGTGGTTTCATCGCGTTCCGCATTCGGTGCTGCTCGTGCTGCCTCGCGCAACCCGACTGTGTCTGGATGTTCACCCAGAAACCAGAGCCCCACCAAAGTTCCGACCACGCCCAGCTCGGTGCTCTGTTGGTGCTCATCTTTTGAGGGTACGTAGATATGTCAGTCAAGCATCCGACCCCACTTGTCTTGCATCGTTCGGAGTTTGGTGGAGAGCGCACAGCCCTCTGCATGCTGACTGCGCAGATCAATCCTGCAGGACAGATTCGCATAGGTCACCTTCCACGGCCTGCCCCACCCTCCTGCGACCTCAGAACGACGCCGGACTTTCAGGAGTGCATCTACACTTCACAAGCTTCATCTGGGCACAAGCGGCATCCTCTTCAGACCCTTGAGTGCAGCGTACCGCTCGGATTGCTTCAGTTCTGTCCAGCAGGACAGATATTGGGCAGTAGGCCCATCTCCCCTTCCCCGTGTTCCCCCCTCCTGTGTGAGGGTAGTGCTATACTGCATGCCCCTCCCTGAGTTCCCCCTCCCTTCGTGGAGGTTATTCCGTTTGCTTGTCCTAGCAGGGTCGACCAAAAGCTCCACTGACGCAGCGTGTTTGCTGGGTGCACACGCTCCCCGGCGCGCCCTCATCTCCGATCGGTGCTCATCTCTTCAGGCTCGGCAAGGTATAGATCTGACCCTTGCTCCTTGGCATTGCTTTTCTAGTATCTTTTCACGCTCACGTTGAAGGTGAGGAGAGCTCGTTCCAAATTTCCCAAATATTGAGTGTTGATCGTTGCCATGTGAGAGAGTGTCGTCATACCCGCCCTCGAGCACTGGTTCTACCTCGGCTGAGTCGGGCAACCATCAGACCTTAGGTCTATCCTCTCCCATATAACTCTTAGCAGCTCTGACTGTGTAGGCTACCCGTGGATCACCGTCCACCCCTCCATTGTCGGGTCACCCCCGAATCTGAGTGACGCATGTGGTCAGTCCACTATTGCTCGGGTCCGTGGATCAAGTTGTGCTTGCTGTCACATAGGTCCTAGGGCGTCCCATAGGTCATTTCGTGTCATGGCCTGTTGCTTGGCCAGAGAGTTGGTAGTATTTTGGCAGAAATGGCTTCAACAATTTGTACCGTGGATATACTCTTAACCTTGACCACCCGGCCCTAGAATGGAAATTTGAGGCATTGGTGAGCGGTCAAAGGTACTGCATGCTGGCTGTCAATCGACGGATGGCCTAGAATAGCCTTAAACATCCAGTCAATATCTAGTATATTAAATTCCACGGCCATTGTGAGAGGCCCTAGCTCTGCCTGAACAGTCACCACCCCATGGCATGCTCTCCTGGAGTTATCATAAGCAGCAATAGTCATTGGAGTTGGCCGTAGCATATCTTCAAAAATGTTGTAGGCACGTAGAGTGCTGAGCGATTAGACGTTTATCGAAGCTCCCGTATCCACTAGAGCTGCATCAACGGCCACCTTATTTAATGTGATTGAAATACAAAGTGGCATTTGGCGTGCCTCAGGCGGTGCTAGTTCTGACTCGGAAAAAGAAATGGCCGACCCTCTTGTAATAGTGGCCAATGCCAACGGTAAACTATCTACGGTCATATCCTCGCTGACCATAACCTTCTAGAGAAAAGCCCTTAGGGCCTCTTGGTGTAGCGTGGATGGCTTGATCAACTCTAGGACTGAAATCTTGGTCGGCAACCGGTCCAAGTGCTGTAACAAATCATATCTAGTGCCAGGTAGGGGGTCGGCTTCTTCTGCTTCAACTGTCGGGGAATGAACTGGAGGGTGGGGTGCAGGTGCACCAGTAGAGGGATCATTTCTTTGGAATAAACACCCGCTCCAGAGGGCAAGGTACTGCGTCGGCACGATGCTGGATGGACACCAGACTGCCCTAATGGGGTGAGCATAAGGAACAAAAGTGGGGGTGGTGATGGCGGAGGTGGGTCTGACAGGCCCTGATGGGAGGAGGATAGGTGAAGGGTCAGGTGAAGGGGTGACGGTGGAGGGTGCAACGGGTGAAGGTGCGGGGATTGGTGGAATGGTTGTTAATGCGGTGGGTACAATGGGCGATCTGGAGGGAATGGTGGGTGGAGCGAAGGTCAAAATGGTGGGCCGAATGATGGTGGGGGTAGAAGGTAAAGGGGAGTTGGTGTATGTATGGTGGAGGGCCAACAGATGTGCGGGAGTCTCATCGTCATAGGACCACCTAGCGTTGGGAGCTGGACGGTGAACAATATTCACCTGGGCCGATGCCGGTGGCTGCTGCTGTGGGGCAGGCGAGTGGTTCGACATGGGATTTTGGTGAATCCTGAGTTCTGGTGCAGGCAGCTGCTGCGGCGGCGTTGGCTGTAGTGGCCTCGGTGCCTGTCTTCTCCTTTCTCTGATGTCTTCAATCAACTTATGCATCTGTGCCCAATCAATCCTCTGTCCTTCATGTAAATCATAGACAAGATCATGAAATTGATAACACCTCTCGATGGTGTGCCTGGGCTGTCGATGATATACACAATATCTTGATTGGTCGGCGGCCAGATTCCAATTTGGGTGTTCTGGGGGGAGCTGAAGATCACCAGTGTACATAAGACCCGAGAAAATATCGGGGAGAGTTTCAGGAAGTGGAGGGTAGTGGGCTCTCCTTGGACCCGGTCAAGCAAGTGCATAACCATTCAGTGGCGGAACATTGTGGTACTGTGGCGGCAGTTGCGGTGGTGGTGGTGGCTGTTGAGGCTGTAGAGAAGCGGGGAAGGATTGTTGGGTAGCTAGTGGGGTGGTGAACTGGGGGTTGTAGGGAGGTTGTTGGAAGCGTGGTGGGGCGGACTAGTTAACAGCCTGTACCTGCTCATTTGTTTGGACTCCTTCAGTGACTGGGCCCTAGTTTTTTCTAGGGGGTTTTGGCTTTTGGGCCTCGAACAAGGAGTGAATAGGGGAGTCCTTAAACTGGGTTTGTATAAACCGGGCCCTACTGTACAACTGGTGCATATTAGAAATATCATTCATGGCTAAAATGTTCCGGAATGTGGGTGTGGCATTTGAAATCAACAATTTCACTTTTTCATCTTCCGGAATCTGCTCGAGCACATGGGAGGCCATCTGCCTCCATTTGTCAGCATAAGTTGCAAAGTCTTCACCGGCCTTCATCTTTTCGGCCACTAAGTTAGTAAAAGAATATTCCGGGCCTACTCGGTCTTGGAATCTCTGAATAAACTTCTCTTTAACAACTTTAAAACTTTTCGCCTCCTCCACTGGCAGAGTATAAAACCATTCCAACGCAACCCCATCCAATGGTCGACAAAAGAGATACGCCATGAGGCGATCATCATGTTGGAATTGCACCGACTCGTACAAGAACTCCCTTATGTGAATAAAGGGGTTGTCATTCCCATCGTACTTCTGATACGTGGGGAGCTCAGACTGAGGCGGGAAATGGATATCATGGAAATTAGGAATGGGGATATCAGCAAGGGATTGTGGGCCTACCCGTTTGTAGAGGAGGTCAATTTGTTGCTGCATGATAGCCCACTTATCAAGGAGCTCCCGTTCCTGGGAAGGAGGAGGCAGAACTGGAAGGGTGGACCCGACATATGGGGCCGATGGGTAGGCCGACAGAGGGGGAAGCCCATAAGAAGGATAATGGGCCCAAGATGGGCCCATGTCCGCATGGGCTAACTGGGCAGCCCCTGGTTGAAGATGAGAGAAATCGACCGGGGCTACAAGAGCCTGCGGTAGTGGTAGAGAGGTGGTTACATAGGGATCTGAATAAGAAGACGAGGGGATCTGGGTCTTCCCCTTATCAAAAATGTGATGGTCCGAGCTAGAAGCTTGGCCCACTTCCACATTAGGAAACTAGAGGGTCTGGGGATGGATGGGAGCGAGATCGATGGGCGCAATAGAAGTAGCCCCTAATCCAGCACTAGGAGATGAAGAAGTGGCGGCAACAGACACGCCGTGGGGAGGAATAGAAGACGGGGCATCCTGCCCCTGCAATGCTTGACTGAGAATATGGAGATGAGTCGGATCTAACTGGGCCATCATATGGAGCAGTTGACTGGCCAAGTTATGAGTGGAGGAATCAGAATGGGAGGGTTGAGTACCCTCAACAACAATAGATGGGAGAGGAGGGACGGACCCCTCTCTCCCCTGCGTAGATGGGACCCTAGACCGGTCCTCCAAGAGTCCCTGAGGAACGGAGTCCTCGTGGGAGTGAGAGAAATTGTAGTATGACATGGTAGGTGAAGAATCAAACAAAAGATTGAAATAAGAAATGAAATAGGAGTTGCCCCTAGGAGACGATCCTATGGGTGTGAAGCACCTCCACGGGAAACGGGTGTGCACGGTGTTTCGGCGACTCGCTAGTTGATCTCGGCTCTTGTGTTTGTCTTTGCAAATTATGTCCTAGGGTGCATATCCCTTTGCTGCCATTATCGTTTCACATCATGGGGTGACCAAGGTGGTCGTCTGCGATAGAGGACATAGTAATGGAGGTGCCTGGTGCACCTGAGGCAGTATCGGTGGCATCATCGGTTGAGGTGGGCACTGCTGGGTGGCTGCCTAGCTATGCTCTATCGGTTGGGGCAAAGTGTATAGTGGTGGAAAGTCACATGGGTTGACACCTCCCAGCGACGATTCAACTTCTATCTCAGGTTGTTCGGAGGCTGAGGTCTGCTCTGTCCTCTCCTGCAGATGTTTCTTCAGAAGCTCTATCTCTTACCGATATTTTTGCAACAACATCAATATTGATGGGTGCATAGCTGCCGTGTTGGGAATGCCTTCAGCTGTCTCTCCCGAGGCACCTTCAGGTGAGGTAGTTAGCAAACCCTCCTCCTCTTCAGTCGTCACTACATTTGCAGTCAACATAGTGACTTCTTCAAACAATGTTTATTTTCCCTTTGCTGCTTTCAGCATTTCCTTCGCGGCTTCAGTTCTTCTGGTGTTCAGCCCTGGCCTCTCGGCTAATCGGGTAAATTCTTGGGGCTCCTCAGGCAGACCTCCATATCTGCTAGCCACCCCGACCATATTGCAAGCAAAGACTCGCACTTGTTTTCTTTATTTGTAGACCCTCCTCCTTGTACGATCGGGAATGTCAGTCTTTCAAACACATAGATCCTTCTTTTCTCCTCCCGCTAGGGAGGGGTTTCACCGGCCTTGTAGTTTGGGATGTTTTCATATCCATTGTCATCAACATATGACGTTATTCCTCTTTCTTCTTCTTCTTCGACTGTTGTTGGCAACCAATCTTCTTCTTCAGCTGCAGCTACTTGGAGCAGTCATTGCTGGCCTAGTGAGGGGTTGCCCAGACCCCTAAAGTAGCTCCTGACCATATTGGTCGTTTCCTCTTGACCCCGCCCTTGGTGGAGGATCTGGGATAATTGTCGACCTTGTACCAGAGGGATATAAGCTAGCTGGGCCCACCCAGCAAGTCAGTCAAATCCTCTCCTTACTGTGGGGAAGTTGGCTTGTCGAGCATAGGCCCTGGGGGCAGCACGACGTGGAGGGTCCACAATCGTTTCTTCTCTTCTTGGGGTCAACTCCCTCTCATTCCTCCTCTCTGCCTCAGCAGGCTTGGGGTTGTAGCAGATGGGTTCCCCATGACGGGCGGGCTCGATCTTCTTAGGGACTCACACTTGTTTAAAGATCTTTGGTCTCGGGGCCAGCCCACTTCAGCCTTGGCGGCCGACTTCTTCTTTCTCAGCACTCCTTTCGGACAGGACCTAGAAGGAGTTGCAGGTCGGTATAGCAAGGACCACCTGATCTAGGATCACTTGGGTGTCACGTACATCGAGGAAGACTTGGAAGCTGTCGATCAAGATAGATTTGTTAGACATGGACAATCGTCCGGTGATTAGAGTAGCAACTTTCCTTTGGGAGTTCCCTTGGCGGCGACTCCCGGGCTTATTGTGGTAGATGGGGCGGGCCCCCTGAGCTACATGGTGCATGATGTAGCTAGTCAGCTGAGTCTGGCCTATTGGCAGGCCCTTGCGGCTTCGGGTGTTGTGAACCCTGGGCTGCTTGTTGATGCCTCCTTCAGCCAGTTCTGGAGCTTCCACCTCTAGCATGTTAGTGAAGGCCACCCCCAAGAACTTGGGGAAGCCAACCAAAGGTGGAAAAGAGCTGAAGATCATCAGCACCGCCAAGCAATAACAGGCAGCATGGTTGGCCACGATCACGTGGCCAAAAGTCAATGCAACAAATCTAGCAACCATCATTGCTTCCTGGAGTCACAAAAATGAACCAACAATTAGCATTCTTTGGGAGGGCCCTGGGGCCCATTTATCTTGGCAAAGAGATAAAGGGGGACTGAGTCCCACCGGGCGTGCTAACTTATGGGGTGGGAGATTTTTATTATTTATTTGATTATTAGATTCATTCGTTTATTGCATAGGCGCGCCAGTCACTAGATGATAGATTTATTGTGTGATCGATCTAACTCAGTCATACGAAAGTGAAGTCCGTGTAAGGACCGACAGTCTGTCACACCATAAAGGCTATGACGTTAATTACATCCTCCGAGAAGGAGAAAAACCCTTGATTAATTGCCAAGTTATTCTAGGATTCGTTGTTAGTAAGTTAGTGTCAAGCATTCACATTCGTTCACACGTTTCATTCATTCACATATTCATTTGCAAAAATAAAATTAAAACCAAAAAAACATGTCATGTCACTGTCTCTATCATATCATCCATGTACATAAATCATGTCTCAGTACATCAGGCCTGTCCCTCAGGGCCTGTGCTGTCTCTCGACCCCTCATGTCTCTTTGATGGCGGGGCCATCGCAGAGCTAGCCTCCTCTTGGTGCCGCCAGCATCGCTCCTCCTCCTCATTCCTCCGGTGACCAGAGGAACTCGTGAAGTACCCACAGAACGAGCTGTGCGTGTCGTGTGTGCTTCCGCTCGGAAGCCCCCTACACTCCGATCGACAGCTCATCCTCTCATACGCATGTACCTCTCCTCTCAGCTTGGTCACCTCTATCCGAGCCTGCTCCGCCTCTGCGGGAGAGCACTCCACCTCAGCCTAGTAGTGGTCCACCGACGCTGCCTCGGCCCGATTGTGCTCCAGCTCTACACGAAGGAGCACCAGCTCTGTCGGGGTTGCCGCATGGCTTTGCTCGAGCTCCTCCCGTAGTCGGGTCAGCTCGGTCATCTACATATGCATGCATCATGGTCAGTCAATCACATTTCATAATCATAATCAACTGGGAAAGCACAATGTTTACTTACCCGCTTGGCGAGTGCCGCCTCGGTCGCCTTGGCCCGTGCCACCATCCTCATAAACTCTGCGTCCCGCTCAGCACAGTCCGTGGGTGTTTGGGAAGAGGACGCGGGAGCATCAGCCCCCTGATGCTAGGCCCCCATGGCTCACTGCATTTTAGAAGTCCAGGTTAGTCAACATCATAAGCATATGCATATTAAGTCTAAGGGTCAGTAAAACTCACCAGGAGGTCCAACGT
Organism: Amorphophallus titanum; assembly: GCA_024336825.1. Taxonomy (NCBI): domain Eukaryota; kingdom Viridiplantae; phylum Streptophyta; class Magnoliopsida; order Alismatales; family Araceae; genus Amorphophallus; species Amorphophallus titanum. The sequence goes on from JANBPO010001167.1 coordinate 961,930, forward strand.
CTGCCGGAGCTCGTCTTGCTCCTGGATGGTGGAGTGAAGGAGGCCCTGGAGCTCAGCAATCCACCCCTGGGGGTCAAGCTGCATATAGGAAGTCAAAGGTCAATGCATCATAATCATAAGCATAATATAAAGCATAAGTTTAGGATCATACCGGTCGTCGAGGGCCATGGAAAACCTAATCCCCGTAGCGCTGGGCGTAGGCCTTCAGGTAGGCCTCCTCGCTCTCTGCTCGGACGGTTACCACTCGCCCGAGTGAGGTCTAGTTCACGATCTACTCAGCTGCTCAGGCCGTCCAGTCAGTCTCTGTCGCCAGGACTCGGGCGTGCCTCCCAACTCGCTCATCGGGCTTCTTGGGTGTCGGGAACTTGACTACTGGCTGATGGACGCCGATCGTCCTCATCACCAGGTGAAAGTAGAGGGCCTCCACCACGTTCATGTAGTGGAGCCAGATGTTCCGTCCGGCATAAGCTAGGGCCGCCACCACCCAAGGCTGGCCCTCGTGCCCCTCTGCCTGATAGGGTGTCCACTGGACTTGTCGAATAAGGCAATTGCATTAGTATCATGAGCATACAGTTGCATTTTCCACAAAGTTTGAGTTTAGATCTTACTGAGGCATATGGTAGGGTGTCGAGGTCATCCTGGATCACCCGCACCTGGCGTCGCAGGGACCCCACCTCCCAGGGTGCCGTCCACCACCTCAGGATGGGTAATCGGTCCAGATAGATAGGTCTCATCTCCTCTCCCCAACCCGGGGAGGTGCACATAGGCCCATACCTACATTGCATTACAAAGTCAGCATATAGCATTTAATAGAATTCATATGGTAATTTTGGAGTCGAGTCATACCCGGAGTAAGGGAGAGAACCCACCAAGCATCGTCTACCGGCTGGTGGAGCTGAGGGTGTCAAAAAGAAAAGATAGGACTGTCGCTCCCCAGGCGTAGTCCGTGACATGGTCCAAGTCCTCGAGCAGGGGCAGTAGCCGATAGCTGACGACGTGATGTGACACAACCTAGGGGTGAGTTGGGACCGACCAAACGATCCTTGGACCTAGGAGTGCAAGCACAACCACAAGGCCAAGAGGCCTACGCAAGCGGGCAATCGTCGGCGCGCACACTCGATCCGGGGGGGTGACTCGGGGATGCCGAGTTGAGGGTGAGGGACAAGACCCTTGCTGGTAGAGGACCAGCAAGACTCAAGGCTAGTCTCCCCTAAGGTACGGATGCTCAATTCAAAGGGTCGGCAATGGCCGACGGGTGCGGATTCACTCTCTCACATCCACGGTGGTCACACAATGGCGATGGAGCCTTGGGACCGATTTCAGGCTAATTCTCATAAATGACCTCCGAGAGAGCTCAATGGCATGAGATGCAATGCACCGTTCAAGTTTTAACCCAAGTCCTCCAACAGGTTGCTTAGGGAGGAGCTAATCGAGGAGCGAGCGATTTACATAGGAATTTTCAGAGTGAACTGTCCCCGATTCGCAAGATCCACAGATCCGGATGAGGCCGAACATTGGGTTAAGGAGATCGAGAGGATTTTTTGAGTCATGTAATGTGCCGATGAGGAGAAGGTCTTACTTGCTACTTTCCAATTGGAAAGAGATGCACGTGTTTGATGGGAATCGGTCGAGGCTACTTTACCGCATGACCAAATTCTATGGGAAGAGTTCGTGGAACACTTTAATAGCAAGTATTTCTCCGACCCGATGCGAGAAAGGAAGGTTGTCGAGTTTGACGCATTAAAGCAAAGGGGATTATCGGTTGCCGAATCTGAAGCACAATTTTCAAGGTTATCTAGGTACGCTCCACATCTCGTGGGTACCAAGAAAATGAAGGCAAGGAGATTCTTAAATGGCCTTAAGCCACAATGTATTACTCAACTCGCCTCGATAGATATTCAAATTTATTCCGATGTGGTGTGAAGTACACAACTCTTGGAAGATGCAATGGAGTTGTCGGATCACATCCGAGGAAGAGAAGCCAAGAGAGAGCAAGTTACAGGGTCCGGAAGTTTCAAACCTTCCTTCGGGAAGAAAAGACCCAATGATAACCGTAACTTTAACAAAGACGGGCGTAATTTCAACAAGGGTGGACGTAACTTTCAAGGGGATAAGAAGCCAAGGACATTCGACAAGCAAATTGTCCCTATATCAGTAACATCAAAGGAATTATGTAAATTTTGTGAGAAGCCCAGACACAAAGTCGAGGAATGTTGGAGAAAGCTCGGCGCATGTCTTCGATGCGGGAATCGGGAGCATAGGATCTTGAATTGCCCTCTTCTCAACGAATAAGCTCCACCACCGGCAAAGCTTCCCATTATTGCCAAAAAGTAAGGAAGACTTCAAGCTCTTATGGATGCGGAACCTACGAAGGAAGGAGGCGTCGTGGAAGGTACTCTTTTCATATACTCCAAGCCTGCCTCTAACTTATTTGACACCGGAGCTACGCATTCATTTATATCTAGAAGATTTGTTGGTCTTTTACCTATGAAGCCTGTTCCATTAGATTCTACACTCACTATTACTACCCCTATTGGAACGGAAATGGAGATTAAACACTTCTATCATGATAGTGAAGTTTTAATTAGCGGTTACAACTTACCTGCTAATTTAGTATGCATGGATATGGAAGGATATGATATTATTTTGGGTGCCAATTGGCTATCTACACATGGAGCTAGTGTAAATTACAAGTTGGGGACAGTAACTTTCATGGGTTACCCGACCTTCTATTTTTGGGTATCAGGCATTCCAAGTACATACCTCTTATTTCGGCTCTCAAAGCTGAGAAGTGATTAAGGAAGGGTTGTGCCAGTTTCTTAGTTTCTATCACTATGACCAAGCATACGAAACTCATTCTAAACGATATTCCTATCATTCGGGATTATTCTGATGTATTTTCGGATGAGTTGCTTGGTGTTCCTCCGGAGAGAGAAGTGGTATTCTCCATCGATTTAATTCCGGGAGCTGGGCCAGTTTCTAAAGCTCCATATCGGATGTCTGCCGTGGAAATGAAGGAACTAAAGGAACAATTATTGGAATTATTGGAGAAGGGATTTATCTGACCAAGCACTTCACCTTGGGGAGCCCCGATCCTCTTTGTCAAAAAGAAGGATGGCTCGATGAGATTATATGTTGATTATCGGTAATTGAATCAACTCACCATCAAGAACAAATATCCGTTACCAAGGATTGATGAATTATTCGACCAGATTTCTGGAGCTCAATATTTTTCAAAGATTGATCTCCGATCAGGTTATCATCAATTGAAGATCAAAGAAACTGATATTCACAAAACAGCATTTCAGAGTCGGTATGGACATTACGAGTTCACCGTTATGCCTTTTGGCCTAACAAATGCGCCTGCCGCATTTATGCAATTAATGAATAGCGTATTCAGGCCATACCTCGATCAATTTGTGGTTGTCTTTATCGACGACATTTTGATCTACTCCAAGTCCAAGGAAGAACATGAAGAACATCTCAAGAAGGCCCTTCAATTATTAAGAGATCACAAGCTTTATGCCAAATTAAGCAACCTGTAATGAACAAAACAACACGTATGTCAGTCATATGAAGGTGCAAACAACACAATGACTTATAGTGTTAGCCATTTTCAAAACTATGAGATACAAATTACCACATGGGCACAACAATTTTTCTCTACATGACCATATTCCTGAATCCATGATTTTTCTCCTGATAAATTACTATTACTGTTCCATGACCAATTTACTGTATTAATTGGAATGACGCCCTGATATAAGGCGTTATATTTAAATTAAACGCCCTTGCAGAGAGGCGCCATATCTTGAAATAATGCCCTAATTACAGTCGTTATTTTAAATTACAATATTTTACTCCTATGACAATTCTTGAAATTATATTCTGATGATGTAATATTCTGAAAATTGTGTTAAACAGTGACTATTTGCACAGTCGTTATAACTTGAAATAGCGACCCAGACTAGGGTGCCATTTCTGAAAATACTGAAATATCATTTTCTGAAATCTGTTATAAAATTGAATTAATGACCGAATGTCCTGAAAGGATTGGAAAAGTAGGGAATGAGTACACTTGCCCAGTAGGTATCTTCGTATCAACATGAAGGTAATGTTTAAATAGTTATCATTTTAGCTCTAGGAAGTAAGGCAATGAAAGTGCGATAAAATACGTGACATAAAACCATAGTAACAACGAGTAACAAGATATGGACTTATAGAAATATGAGACATGTGATCATGATCAAGCAAGACTATAATATGGCCTTTCAACAATGAGAATGTGTTATCATGTAACGAGAATGTACTTTTATAACCTTAAGAAAGTTATGCACTAGAAAGTCAAGTAACAAGCAAGCATCTAAATTTCATGAGATTGCCTCGTGTAACCATGCAGATTTCACCCGCTCATAAAAAAAGTACTCTCAGCGTAATGCAATGCCAGTAATCATCATACCTCATGTTTAATAGTATGTTTCTGACCATCTGTTGAGGGGACTAGACTGGAGCACTTGGACACCGTCCGTGCCCACCCAAGTTATAAATCAAGATACTTCCACGAGAAACTAAAGTAGGCCAATAATAGCAATTTCAAACAATAATTTCATGCTGATAGTAACTGAGGTAAGAATGTACCAAGCTGAACATGTGAGGTCAATATAGAAATAATAAGAATGCCATGCTACGAGAGGAATTCGATAGCATAACGGTACATTTATTAATTTTCATAGTTCATTAATGACTTAATGGTTAAGGTTTGGGTTCCAGATAATTAGAAGATCACCTGAGAGCAGAGTGAGATCAACTCTTGGGTCAGACCTTGGGTTGGACATAAAGCGGACAGAACGTGGTTCAGGGACAGCTGCTATTCTTGAGGTAGCGGTCGAGAGGGGTCCGCAATCAGGGGTGGAGTCAATGCAGGAAAGAATTGAGTTGACACGATCAGCACACTGGCAGAATGCGATCATTGGCCAACCGTTATTTGTAGGTAGAGGTTGCTTCATGGTTGCGATCAGGACAGAGTGCAGAAAACATAGAAAACTCAAGTGCTCTTCTAGACTTTTGGTTTTTAGGGTACAACCAGCTCGATGTCCTAGTGGGAATCTCAAGCTCGCGAAGACTTACGGAGGCTTTGAAACAAGATAAACCTAGTCTGGTAGAAGGAATATCTGATGGAGAGGCTCTTAAGTCCAAGAAAGGGTTTCTATCAAGTGCATGTGACTAATAGCGTCATACTGGAGTACGGGCTATATGTGAAGTAATAAAACTAAAAAAAGATGAGAAGGGAACGAGTAAATCAACGTGTAACAAAGTCATAAAACTTTTTTCAAGTACAAAACTATAAGGTTTGGCAAGAAATTAACATACATGAAAATAAGCTTTTAAACACATGCTAACACTAACAATGAAGTCATGATATGATCAGGAACATAAATAAATGAAATATGGCATGCTTACTATCATATATATTAGGGCATAAATAGGGTTTGGTCTGGTTTTTATTTAGGGTTAACAGAAGCAGATCGCGGTTGGTCGAGAACTGCTATCTTGAAATTGTTGGAACCGCCTTCTGTCTGCAAAAGTCAGAGACGAATCCCGACATGTAGGACCTATTTCTAAGGCATATAACGATGAAAATAAATAGAAATCTAGCATGGAAAGCATTCTATCATGAAATTAATGCATGAAATGTGGGTAATGATCATAAAGTTATTAGATTTTGATTAAGGTTACATGGACAGCATGCAGTAAAAACCCTTGCGCTACGCGAGTGAGCCCGCTCGAGTGAAGTCACCGGTCCACTCATTGTTTGCTTGCTAGGTCCGAGGGTCATTCATCTTGTGACTATCACCCCCAAGGTGATTTCACATCAGTCCGAGCCACCAAAGCGAAATCAAAAGGCTTGATAGACGCTGCTATTTCCTTAGCATTGAAGAAAACAGCAGGTTCCCTGCCGTCTGTGACCGTGGGTTCGTGGACGAAGCCTTGGACAGCCGGTGGCAGCATTCTCGAAGGGAGAACTTCAGCAAAGGAACGACTACTGCCAGGGAGATAGTTTGTAGAGGGTGCTTTCGGAGAAGACGATGACAATGTGGGGAAAGAAGACTGGGCATTTGCAAGGGCAGCGGGGGCCACAGAGGGCTCCCCGAGGCCTCCATGGAGGGGAGCAGGGGAGCTTGCTATGCGCCACAATGGGACCCTCGCCAAAAAGCATTCCCAAGGTCCGGTGATAGACAGCCTGAGTCTAACGCTCGGACGAGTTGCTAGGACTGGTGGCTGATGTGACACATTGGTGGCACTAAAAAACCTTGAAGCTGAGGGCAGCTATGGGGCAACCATAGGGACCACACCCAGGAAATAGGGTGATCTAACAACTGGGGCGAAGATGCCAAAAGCAATCGGCACCACCAAGTATGCCACCCGCGCATGGGTGGTGACGACGATGGGATCGTAGGTGACAGCTGCCATAGCTACTAATACACTAGACAGGATGGAGGCAATGACCGCTGGCAGTCATCTAGCATGATCCGGCAACTGGAAGGCAAACATGAAGCTACTGGGAAGTGCAAATAGGTGCTCTCTTCTACCTCTCCTGTAAGAACACGAAAAAGGTGCTGAGACTTCAGTGCTGGCACAGGCTTTCTCTTCAACAAAAAGAAGGAAGGAGGGAGATGTCCCATCGGGTGTGCCATCTTTTTGTTCACGCGCGGTGGGCGTGGGGGCCGCGGGCACACGTGTGTGTGGTGATCGAACTAAGGGATAGGATAAGGCGACTAGGAAGATGCCAGAATCTAGCATACTTCGAGCACTTCCTCTCATGGTTGTATCTTTCTAAAGGCAACACCATGCACTCGCTTTTTATGGAAACCCAAGTGGAGACTGAGTGGCACGGGAGGTTTCCTAGTTTTTTGGGAAACATGACTGGGGTGTGGGCGTGCCAGTCGATTTCTCAACAATCACTCATGGAATCAAAAGCTGACAGGGGAAGCACTTCCAGGGCACGGCACGTGGACTTGGGAGGTGAGAGATACGTAGAGGGATGGGCGGTTCCATGGGTGCGAGTGCGTAGGTGACTATGGGGAGTTGTGTAATGGGCATCTTTCCCTACTGATCGCAAGCAGTCGGTGTTAATTTACATCGGATTGAATCCAAACACCATTACTCTATGCTAAAGAAAGAGTTGTATGTGTCTGAAGTCTTAGGTGGAGAGCAGGGGGGTACTTCATAGCTGTGGGTTTGCACTAAGTCAGATAATGTTGGTTGAGGTCGGGGGTGCTGGAGGTTCACGTTAGGTGACGTGAGGAAAACTGGGGGCTGAACGTGGATGCGGGTGCATTCGTTCAAGTGGCAATATAATTTATGAGAGTCGCATTGGCCTTACATGTGGGCCATGGTGGCTGAAGTACAACTGGTGCAAGCCACGGGACAATTCCGATGCGACGATTGATCCCCGGGTCAAGGCATGACAGGGCGGATGCCTCCGTGTTTTATAGAGGGACCTGCTCACGGCGTGGACCATGTCTTACTCACCAAACGAGAGGCTATAACTGTGTGACTAGAAAAAGTAGGGGCTAGCGTCCGGGCGAGGGTTGGTTACGACTCGAGTGGATTAGTCAAACATGGCCTTGGGACTGTGGGAAGCATGGCAATGTGATGCATGCATGGTTGTAGTTGGCAAGCACGTGAAGGGGAGTCCTGACATGAGGGGACGTTCGCCCTTGTCATAACGTTCCACAAGTGGTGGGTATAGACTTGTGTGTCGTGGCTAGACACTGCGTGAGGGAAGTACACGTGACATACCCTCAACATAGGTAGCCGACGAGCAAGTCACCTGTTAGAGTTAGATGGACGCGGTCTTCCTTGTAGAACGTGGATCTAGAGGGGGGTGAATAGATACAACTACTGGATTAAAATCTAGAACAGGAAAATAATGCGAAATTTAGGGAATAGAAGATATCAGCCTAGATTAATCGGATGGATGAATAGCACCCGGTAGTGATGGATAATCCCCATCAGCCACTCCGTGGCACCCTGGCGGTAGTAGTGCGATGGAATCACGGCCCAGCGACCGTACCAGCTAGTGACAATCTGTCGCATGACTCCATCCAGCATGCTGTGGTCATCATAGCCCTCTCCAGCATACTGCAAGCCTGCGGGCTCCAGCACCAGTCTGGTGGTCCCCTCTATCTCAGCGTGATGGTGACCGTGCAAATCCCAAGAAGCAGGCCCCAGCAGCCCAACTCTGACCCCTGACCTCTCTGCTCCACCAAAGAACCCCAGGCACTCAGCACTGGGGAACTGTCGCTGCCTCCAATAGTCCTCCGAGAAGCTAGGGTAGTTGTAGGAGGCTACCCCATGTAGGCTGTCCCTGCCGATCAAAATGGCCCACTCAAGCCGGCGACGGGCTCTAGGAATCTGTGAGTCATCCTCCGCCATGCCAGGAGGAGCGTAGCTCTGGAGAAACTCAAACAAATGCTGATCCAAGGGGAACTCCAATGGGTAGCCTCCACTTCTATCATAGATGTACATGCTACCGGCCTCCTGAATCCTGGCCACCTCCACGGTCCTGACTCTAGTGGCTCTCTCGCCAAGGGGACCCTCAGCCACCAGTGTATGCCCACTGTCCAGTTGCTCTATGCTAACCACGGTAACCATCGGCGGGCCTAAAGGGGGCATCTGTCGATCGGTCCTCCACACCTAGTGATCCTCCTCGCGGGCCATCCATCTCGGGACCCGTCCATCTCAGCCAAAGCTCGCCATAGCTGCAAGACAAAGCATAAAGAAAGGGTCAGAACACTGGTAAATCACCAATCACAGCAAAAATAAAGGCATATGAAGTGTCAAAATACAACTACAATAGCCCGGAACAATAGTCTTATGGTCCATACGCCCTCATCTCCACCTCCGACGCACGACCCGTGGGGGGCATTTGTTGTACTCAGACTATTTCCTGGCAAAATCACAAGAAATAAGGGTTCGAGCATTTCACTGAACACCCTCCAGGCATGGGCTATCCAGCCCTTTCTACAATCCTGTGGGTCCCCACAAGGGCCTTAACCGACTTGCTGTGATACACGGTGACTCAAGCAACTCCCTGGAGTCAACTCCGGCCACTCACATACGGGCCTTACCCGTATCCTGCATCGCCGCCCGGGCCAACCTGGGGGCGCCTCGACGTCGAGCCACGCCACATGGCACCCAGCAAAAAGGGCCAAGGGGCCCACCCAGAAGCACGTCTTTCAAGCCTCCAAGGTCAAAGGGAGACCTAACTAAGTCAACCATGGGTTTTGGAGGCCCGCCGCACACATATATGACTCACACGGGTATGTTCGGCATTCTGTCAAACACCATGTGGGCGCATATGTTCCAGCCCATCTACACCAAACCATGGGCCACTATGTGATTCCAGCCCCTCAATTGGGTCCCACAATGACCCCCCAGCGAATCGGGCCCAACCCTGACACTCAGACATGTGGCGATGAGCCATCTGATCCAAGCATTCGGGCCAACCCGAGGCTACCTTGACAACCCGCCGTACAACGTGGCACACAGCCCAAGGCGTGACACACGTCCACAAAATGCCTCCCCTTAGCTCCCACGAGCTACCGTCATCAACCCAAGGCCCGCCGTGCGGCCCCTCAGCCACCTAACCAAGCCGTTCGGCAATCTGGGGTGTGTCGGGTATTTACCCGGACACCTTGCGGGTGGCTGCGACAACCCAAAGAATGGCGCCCCCATGGGCCCGTACCAGCCTCCTGGAGGTCAAAGTCCATCTAAGGACAGCCCCGAACGATGCAAGAAGACCCTCGGGCGCCATCCCCCAGCGTTACGACCTCCCCCGGGGCCAGTTAATCCCAGGGGCGGTCCCGCGCCCCAAGGAGGGTGAACCTCCTTGGGGGCCACACCCTCCCTCCAGCCCGATGGTCCCACGACCCCACTCAGTTCTGGTTCGTCCCATTTGCAGACCTACGACGTGGTTCGTGTGCCATACCAGTTCGGGGAATCAACGTGCGGAAGCATAGAGTGATAGCACGATGGGTTCACTCTCCGGTCAACGTGCACAAGTTTCGGGTTCCACGTATCCTCCCAGTCAAAATATCTTTTTCTTCTCAGTTAATTTAAAGAGAAGTAGGGGCAAAAATGCAATTTTATAGGGTGGGACTGCTCCCCCTCTCTCTCTTGGCGCCAGTCTGCCTAAACCCTCTCACATTCACATTTTCATGAATCAAAAATTTTCTTCATTCCATCACATTTTTAACTGTCATATACAAATGTGTGTCAAAAAAAGAACAGAAAAAAAAAACAAAAGGAAGAACATGTCACTCGGCCGGTCTGTCTCCCAAGCCGCCGCTATCCCCAGTGCCCTCTTGCCGCTTTGGTGGTGGCTCCATGGCACTATGCTCCTCCTCCCGTGGGCGTCTCCACTCTGCCTCCTCACTCCTCTGATGGTCGGAAGAACTGGCCAGATAATCTCCTACTGATGCGCTCGGTGCCACACTCCGCGAGCCTCCCACTGCACCGCTCCGGGATGTGCTCCACTCTGGTCCTCGGCCCATCATCCGGACTGTCTGCTCCATGGTCTGGAGCTCGATCTTCAAATCATGAACCTGCAGGCGTGCCTCATGAGCCTTGGTCCGGTATCTCTCTATATCCGCCGTCTGTCCGCTCAGCCGAGTCACTTCCCCCCGGAGTCGCTCGATCTCTTCTCGGACACGAGGTACCTCCATCGCCTCTGCTCGGGATTGCTCCACCGCAGCCAATGCTACGGTCAGTTCTCTCGCCTGCATATTGCATTTGCATCATGGTCAGCTTAGGCACATGCATAAATCATAAATCATTTTAGGAAAGGTTTGGTTTCTTACCCGCTCCGCGAGGGTAGCCTCGGCCTCCTCGGCTCGAGCTATGACTCGAGCTACAACCCGGGTAAATTCTACATCCCGCTCAGCCCGTCCCCCGGTAGGCTGTGTGGAGGAGGACGGTGCATCTAGTCCGGTCCTCTGGGCTCCCTTGGCCCGCTACATGTTAAAGATCAGCCAGTCAATTTGTAGTTTCGGTCAATGCATGATCATTTCAATTTAAGTCCAAAGAAAACTCACTAAAAGCTCTAAGGCTGTCTGAAACTCATCCCGCTGCTAGACGGTGGCATTTAGCAGTCCCTCGAGCTCGGCAATCTATCCTTGTGGGTCTAGCTACATTTAGAATCAAGTATCAATGCATATGAGATTCATTCATTCATATAGAATACAAGCGTTGAGTTTAGCATTTATACTGGTCGTCGGGTACCGCGAAAGACTTGGCCACCGTACCGATGGGTGTAGGCTTTCAAATACACCTCGTCGCTATCAGCCCGCTCTTTCACTTCCTTGCCCTTTTGCTTCCAGTCTTGGACATATTTTCTGGCTCGGCCTCTCCAAGCTATGTCGCTTGCAATCCCTTTTGTTGACTTTCCCGAGCGCTCGTCATGTCGGTGAGGAAATGTCACCGCAGGCTGATGCACTCCCCGCGTCCTCATGATCAAGTGATAATAAAGTGGCTCGATCACATTGATGCAGTGGAGCCAAATATCCCGTCCCCTATAGGCCAGGGAAGCCTCTACCCACGGCTGCCCCTCATGTCCCTCATCCCCGTACGGTGTCCAATGCACCTGAAAGGGTCGTTCAAGTCATTTGTCAGCATTTGTCAAACATGTAGAAGCATATAGGAAGGATTTAAATTTGGGCTTTTACTGATGCATGCGGGCATGAGTCGAGGTCTTCTTGGATGCCCGTGTCAACCTCTTAATTGACCCCCTGTCTCGAGCTATGCTCCACCGCCTCGCGATGGGGATCCGCTCCGGATGTAGTTCGACCCCTCGGCCAATCCCGGGTAGGTATAGGAAAACCCAAAACTGCATTTTAGAGATGTCAGCATATAGTAGTTAACGCATAATAGAAAGCATTTAGAAGCATTTAGGCATTTACCTGTAGGAAAGGTGAGAAGTCGCCTAGCATCGTCACTCGGTCGGTCCCACTGAGCGAGTAGAATAAGAAGGCCAACACCGCCGCTCCCCATGCATACCTCCCCACTTTGCTCAGGTCCTCTAGCAATGGTAGGAGCCTGCAGCTGATCACATCAGCTCGGGTCACGAACAGGAGCTTTCCGAACAAGTGCATCAGGAAGCGTCTCAAAACCCTGTCTCCCTCTGGTCCCGCCTCTGCCTCCATACTTGGGCGCACTTGTTCGACCACCCGGTCGATGTGTTGCTCCGGTAGCTCTCCAACCGCTATTGCCGCTCTCCGGAGTCCCAAACTCTCCTGCAGTACTGATCGTGATAATTGGGATGATGGATGCCCCGGCCTCATCAAGTCTAACCCTAGCAACTCCTGGGCTAGCTCTCGGTAGTCAACATAAGCCCATCCGGTCACCGCCTTGCCATGCACTCTTAAGCCGATCCGAGGCCGTAGATGCATGCTAGGGGTTATTTGGGGGCTTCCCCCTTGTTTTCCCCCTCTCCCGTGGAGGTATGGGGGCATGGGAAAGATTTTTGAGATTTTCCCACCGTTCTATTCTCAGAACGGTGTGGCGGTCATTCCAGCAATTGTCACAGGCTGTGACGCTCCTAGGAGGGTGCGTTACAGGCCGTGACGCCCCAAGAGGGGTGCGTCACAAGGCCGTGTTTCATCGGCAAGGCATCGATCGCTCTGACAGTCCCACGATAGACTGCCAGAGGGTGTGACGTGCCTGGGTTTGACCGTTACCATGTTTCTGATCGTTTGGGTCATGTTCCTCTGGCGGCCGTGGGTACGTGCACCAGAACGTTGTGACGCCCTGAGGAAGGTGCGTCAGAGCCTGTGTTGCTATGTCTTCTAACGCACCTAGGGTGGTCCGTTAGAGTCTATGACGCCCTAAGGAAGGTGCGTCGGAGATCGTGTCATTGTGTCCTCTGACACACCAAGGGGGGTGCGTTAGGGAGCTGTGACGCCCTGAGGTAGGTGCGTCGGAGCTAGTTTCACCTTGCGCTGTGGCGCTCCATTGTTGGGCCATCAGACATTATAACGGCCCAAGGTTGGACCACCAAGTAATTTTTTCGTGTTACTGGGTTTGTCGTGTGTCGCGTTAGTCTTCGGTCAACCTGGTTGGGATCCAGTGGTTGTCCTTCAACCTTGAGAGTGTTTCAGACACCATGAGATCGGTGTCCATGTTTTGAGGGCGTTCTGGAGGGTTTGGGTGACCCTGTGTATGTGCGGAGGGTCCCTCACGCACATCACGAGATTTTCGGATCGATGGGCCATGTGCGTGGCCTCGGACTGTGAGTCTAGTCGACCAGCCTGGGGGTGGAGGTTTCTTGTGTCCCCTCTTCGAGGGAGGAGTCTCGGCAGTTGTGAGCCACCTCGTGAGTCATTGTGCTACCGTGATTTTATGCCTAGGGATTAGGCCATATTGACAGCTCAGTGTCGTCACGTGCAATGGTCTTGACCCCGAGTCTCGTGACTCAAGGGCCATTGGGTTTAGTAGGTCTAGTGGGCTGTCCAGAGTCTGGTGACCTCGAGTCACCTGTTACTTCATGTTACTCACAATGGGTGTGTGCGTGGGTTTCAGTGTTCACGTTTAGTGAACCCCCACTAGTCGTAGCTTTCCTGCGCACGCGCGTGCGGGCCCACTTAGGAGTGGTGGAGAGCGTGACCCGAGTTAGACGGTGAGTAGGCTGGTTACCGTAGGGCCCCTGCGTACCGTCGAGTCTGGACTGGTGGGGGAATTACCAGTTAGAGGACAGACCTAGGGTGTATGGTCTGAGTGTGCACACGAGACTGAGGGTTCGGACCCGCGCTGACGAGCGTGACCTCAGCTAGTCCTTGTTTTGTGGTACTTCTGGTTACTTGGTGTGTCTAAGTCTCGTGCCTGGGGCGTTGTAGCTAGACACTTGTGACACGGTGTAAGACGTCAGGGGATGTATCCGGCCATTCTTCTAGTGGGCGATGCTCCCGTCACGTGACGTGAGTCATCGTGTCTCGATTTCATTTTCCCGTCTACGAGACGAGGTTTCGTTTGTAGTTTTGAGAGCGTTCCCATAGTCAAGGTCTGAGGTTTCCGGTGAGCGTCACCAAGGGCTTTCCCTAGACAGCGTTAAGTTCACGATGGTGAGGTCGTTACTGTGTTTCCAGACCACGTGGTTTCGGCTTGGGCCCTGTTGTGAGGGTCGATTTTCGCGACTGAGGTGTCGTGACGTTTTCCTGGTAGCGTGGCTAGGACGGTTCGTGTCTGATGGTCTCTCGATCGTGGAATCGAGATGTCAGGTGCGTGACTTGGTTGTCCCCCGATGGGAGACCGGGTCATGTTTTCTAGTACGGTAGGAGTAGCTGTAGTGTCAAGTTTTGACTGGCCACCGGTTTGCTGTTCCTGCTATTACGATTGTTCCTTCTGTAGCTAGCGTAGCTTTTCCTCCCACCGTTGTTTTCTCGGTTGGGGTTCCGCAGGAACCCTACTGAGCCAGTGATAGGAGGCTCACCCCTGGTTTTCAAGTGTGGTGGTTCTTCCTCGGGGTTCGAGGGTGCTGGGCGGAGGTTCCTAATTGCCAGCTTGTCGGGCTGAGTGTTCACTTGGCGTGTGGTACGTTTTACTACTTTAGACTATACTTTCTGTTGGACTGGACTTTGTTGTAGTTAGTTATTTAGTGGACGACATCGTTGTTTATTCGCGGTCTGCCAAGGAGCACGCGTAACATTTGGGTGTGGTGCTGCAGACGTTGCGAGATCACCAGTTACATATGAAGCTTAGCAAGTGCGAGTTCTGGCTTCATGAGGTGCACTTTTTGGGGCATGTGATCTCTGGTGATGGTATTTCCATGGGCCCCGCAAAGGTTGATGCAGTAATGCAGTGGCCCAGGCCGAGGTCTGTGACCGAGATCCGGAGTTTCTTGGGGCTTGCTAGATATTATCGGATGTTTATCCAGGATTTTTCTCACATTGTGGACACGATGACCAGACTGACGCAGAAGGATGTGCCTTTTGTCTAGACTAATGAGTGTGAGCGTAGCTTCATGGGGCTGAAGAGATTGCTCACCTCGACTCAGATGATGGTTTTATCTTCTAGATCGGAGGTTTCGTGGTGTGTACAGATGCTTCCGGGGTCGGATTGGGTGCTGTGTTAATGCAGCATGATAGAGTGGTGGCGTATGCTTCATGGCAGCTGAAGCCACATGAGGAGAACTACCCTACCCATGACCTGGAGTTGGCGGCTGTGATCTTCGCATTGAAGATCTGGAGGCATTATCTGTACGGTGAGAAGTTTAAGGTGTTCACTGACCATCAGAGTCTGAGGTATGTGCTCACTCAGAAGGACCTGAACCTCAGGCAGAGGCGTTGGATGGAGTATATGAAAGATTATGACTTCACCCTGTCTTATCAGCCAGGCAGGATGAATGTCGTTGCCGATGCCTTGAGTCGGAAGGTCGCAGTCAGTGCCTTGATGTTGATAAAGTGGAGGCTCTGGCAATAAGCGCCCGAAGTGTCCTTCAGGCTCAAGATTCCGCAAGAGCCAGGGTTAGCAGTGCTCGCGAGTCTGACTGTCACCCCTGTTATCCACCATCAGGTGACAAAAGCTCAGCATGCGGACCCTGAGTTGCCCCAAATTTTGGCTTTATCTGATGTGGTGCTCGGTGAGGATGGTGCAGTGCATTTTCATGGCAGGCTGTACGTGCCAACCGAGGAGCAGGTTCGTCGTGCGGTGTTCTGTGAGGCTCATTGGAGCAGGTACACCATGTACTCGGGTGCTACGAAGATGTATCGGAACTTGCGGAGATAGTTTTGGTGGCCTGGCATGAAGAGAGATGTTGACGAGTTCGTGGCCAGGTGCCTAACCTGTCAGCAGGTGAAGGCGGAGCATCAGTGACCAGGAGGTGTGCTTCAGCCCTTGGAGGTTCTCACGTGGAAATGGGACCACGTGACCACTGATTTTGTGGTGGGATTGTCGAGAACTCCGAGTGGGCATGATAGCATTTGGTTGCACATGGATCAGTTGACGAAGATGGCTCGGTTGTTACCGATCAGAGTTAGCTGGAGTGTGCCAAAGCTGGCATGTTCGTATGTGGAGCGGATCATTCCCCTGCATGGGATTCCCATTTTGATCATCTCGGATTGGGATCTGCATTTCACATCTGGCTTCTGGAGGAGTTTCCAGAGGGCTCTAGGTACCGAGTTAGCGTTTAGCTCAGTGTACCATCCTCAGTCGGACGGTCAGTCAGAGAGGACTATCCAGACTTTGGAGGACAAGTTGAGGTCATGTTGTCTGGAGTGGCAAGGGAGTTGGTTTCATAACCTACCGTTAGTGGAGTTTGCCTACAACAACTCCTATCATTCGAGCATAGGGATGGCTCCCTATGAGGCATTATATGGGCATCCGTGTCAGACTCCACTCGATTGGTTTGAGGTTGGTGAGTGTGCTTTGATGGGACCGGAGTTGGTGCAGCAGTGTGTGAATGTCGTGCACCTGGTTCGTCAGAACATGTTGGCGACCCAAAGTCGACAGAAGAGTTATGCTGACCGTACGCAGCAGCCTCTCACTTTCACCTTTGGCGATCGTCTGTTCTTGAGAGTTTCTCCGATGACGGGGGTGATGCACTTTGGGCGGCGTGGGAAGCTAAGTCCCCACTATGTTGGTCTCTTTCCCATTGTTGAGTGCATCGGTGAGGTAGCTTATCGGTTGCAGTTACCTCTTGAGCTGGCGTCGGTGCATGACGTGTTCCACGTCTCGATGCTGTGAAAGTATATGCCCGATAACTCTCATGTGCTTGAGGATTCTGTTTGGCCTGAGGTGACTCCAGATCTTTCGCTCCCAGAGTTTCCCATCTGCATTGAGGATAGGCGAGAGTAACGCCTGCGAAACAAGGTCATCCCCTCCGAAACTGATCCGTATCGGTTTCGGTCCCGGCCGAAACCGAGACCGAAACCGAGATTGCCTTCCTTGCTCATTAGAAGGGCCTGCTTGATTGGCAGGTTCGACCCTGTTAGAGGGGCCAGCGCTGCCAGAAGGGCCAGCCTTGTCCGACGTCTCCTTGTGGATTGCCAGCTTAGCTGGCTCTTCTTCTTCATCAGAAGAGGCGATTATAAAAGGGACACCACTCGCTTTAGCTTCTGAGCTGGGGCGAGAGCCCTCTAAGGGGCCGAGGATGAAAGGGATTCCCCGAACTTGAGTTTCCAGCACCGGACCCTGCTTTTCCCCTCTGAACAGTATGACCCGATCAAGAGTTAGGGGACCTTCGCGCCCGCGTCCTCGTCCCCGGCCCCGGCCATTTCTCGCCGAGAGACGTTGATATCTTGCCATAGAAGCCCTGCCTCCGGTGTTATCAGCCGAAGGCGCATTGATGTTCTCGGGCGGCGGGATCGCCACCATGTTACAGGAGAGCTCTTGCAACATTTTCTCGAGCATCTCGACGGTGAACTCCTCCTTTGTAGAATAAGGAGAGCTCCTCCGGGATTGAAAACTCCTCTCCCTCTTCAAGACGGTGAGCCATTTCCCGGAGCCATTGTAGAAGGAGGGCTTTCCGCCCTAGCTTGCCCCAAGGAATGTATTCGTCCAGAGTGACGACCCTGGTGGTACGAGGGGGAATGTGCTCCTCCAGCTCATCTAGGAGCTTTTGAAGTCGCTGTAGAGGAGTCGGCTCCTTAGGGGCCTCCATAGCTGCTGCCTGCTCAGCTGGCTTCTTTAACCGCCTCTTCAAGTTCTTCTTGCGGTTCTTCTCTTGCTTCTTTTGGCGTGCCACCTCTTGAGAAGAAAGGGGACTTTGCTTCGGAGGTGGGACTGGTTTGCCCCCAGAATTTTGCTTTTTGCTCCGAGCTGGCTCCTTAGGAGCCTTAGTGCTGCGGCTCTTTATGAGGATGACCTTAGTCCAATTGGCCTCCTCCGGTTGCACCTGGAAGGTGGCATTGATTGCCTGAACAATTATTTTAAAAGGCAGATCCTGGAACTCTGCCAGTCCAGAGTGGGGCCTTTGGGGGCTTTGTAACTCCGCCGTCTTTGCTTTGACTGGCACCTTCGAGGGCTCAAGCCGATGAGGCCTTTCTGCGATTAGCGGCCTCGTTGGCTTAACAGGAGCTTTGGTCAGAGGCTCCCTCATCTTCGCCTTGCCTTCATCGTCTGGCGGAGGATTTCCCCTTATGACGATGTCGGGTTGACTTGCCCCTGAGAGGGGTTTGAAGCCTTCTCCCCTGGCTTGGCTTTTTGGACTCTGGGCTTTAGGCCTCTCACATCTGGCCTTGCCTTTGGGGTCTGGTTGAGGTTTGCCGCTGCCCATAGACTCACTCGGTCGGGCTAATTGAGAGAAAGCCTTAGCCTCTTGTTGAGATTGTCGGAGACTCTTCTTGACGGCCTCTTTAAGACGCCGCCTTGCCATAGAGTTCCCTTGAGCATCAATCTCCCCTCTCTGAATCAGGACTTCAATGCAATCTTGCACTTCTGGGCATTGCCGGGTGGGATGAGACACCCTGGCATGGTATTTGCCGTAGCGAGGTTGACTCTTGGCCGTCTCGTTGTAGTAGGACGGCGGCTCATGTGTCAGCACCCGACCATCTTCCAGGAGCTTGTCAAAGATCTTCTCAGTGTCCTCATTAGGGAAAGAGTACTGATGAGAGGGTCACCACCCTGAGTACCATAGTGTGGATTTAGGTGGCTGGGAACTAACTCCCTGGGAACTGACTCCCTCCTCCTGCGGCTCCGGGAGTGGGAAAGCTGCTGCAGCATGTATGGCATTGACGGAGAAGTGAAGACTCTCCCATGCGTGCGGCTGTGGTGGATTGTCCAGGGATTCACCCATGCTAACTTTCCCCCGCCTGATTAAATCCTCAACGAGGTCCTTGAACGGGTGGCAATTGTGGATGATATGGCCTACCACCTCATGATACGGGCAATAGCCCTGATGAAAGGCAGCCTCTGGTGTCGGCTCAATGGGCGACGGGGTAATTAGTCCCGCTCGCCGACACGCAAAGAAGATGTCTAGAGTCTTCTCGAGCGGGAAGGAGTATAACTTCTCGGGCTGCCGGCCATCGGGTGTATGTTCCTCACCTCCAAATGCGTCCTCCTCGCCTTCAAATGAATCTGAGGATTCCTCAAAGAGCCAACCCCTGAGCGGAGCCCGGCCAGTAGGTGATACACCTGCCTTCCGTATGCGGGCTGGAGCTAACCCCCTAGCAAATGGGTCAAAGGGGAAAGTGGCCAACTACTGATCAATGATCTCCAGGAACTGTAGCAGACACCTCTATTCCAGTTGCAACTGTCGGATCTCCCATCGGATCTTCCGAATGGTCCTCCTCAGTGCCAAGCATTCTGTGAAAGAAGGAGCGGCTCCGCGGCCAGTGTTGGGCTACTGATGTGATGGCCCGACCTCAGAGGCGTTGGAGCTTGAAGCCGTCGCCGCCATGTAGACCACGTTAGCCGACCGGTTCGATCGACTCCAAGCATGAGGCTATGGTGGGTCGACTGCATGGCCCAGCATATTTATCAAGCCCTTTTGAATGAGCTCTTCTGTTATGTTCTTGAAAACATAGCAGTCCCCGATGGTGTGACCCAACTTCCGGTGATACACACAATAGGTGGGGTCACCTGTTTTATCCGCCTCCGAGGGCTTCCGCGGCTCTGGCAGAGTAATGAGCTGCTCTTTCATGCATAGGTCAAAGAGCATCTTGGTGTGCTCCTTGCTGAAAGAATAGGGCGTCTTCATGCGCTCCGCTAAGAGAGACGCATTTGCCTTGTCGTTAGGCTTTTTGCCCTTGCCTTTAGACTTTCCCTCTCCCTTGTCTCCGTTCGTCGGGGAGAAGTCCGCTGCATTCACCTCCTTGCCGCTAGCCGGGCGGTCCTTGGAGGATTTGCCTTTGGTAGAGACTTGTACAGGGTGATCGGCGAAGAACATTTCAATCTCCGCCACCACAATGTTCAGCTGGTCAAAGCTCCTGATATCGGGCGTCGGAGGATTATCGCAGCGCATGCTAACGTCCCTCCATCGCTTGATGAAGTCCAACGCTGTTTCACCCTTCTTCTGCCGGAAGACACAAAGCTCCGCAATGGAGACTTTGCATTCGACCATTTAGAAACGGTCGACGAACTTCTTCTGCATATCCGCCCAATCAGCAACAGAATTGGGCTTGAGCCTTGAATACCACTAGAAGGCGGTGCCTGTCAATGACGTGGCAAAGTACCGCAGTAAATATGCTTCTTCCAGTGCCAATTCACCCATGGCCGTCATGTAATAGGCCAGGCGTTCATGTGGCGAGCCCTACCTATTGAACTTCTGAACTTTCGGGGCCTTTGGGCAGTCTGACAGAAGTTTCTTGAACTAATGATGGAGAGGGTAAGGCACGCTGTATAAATCAGCGGTAGCAACACCCTCCCCGTGCTGAGCAAATTTTGCCTCCATGATGCGCTCGATCATCTGCTTCTGCGCCATGAGGCTCTCTGCAGCAAGAGTAGCAGACGGCCGCGCATTGGCTTCATGCTGCGGAACTTCAAAGTCTACCACCAGTGGCAATTTTGCAGCGGTGACAGAGACGTTAGCCGCGACTGGAATGGGGGAAGGCTGTTGTTTCACTCCAGCGGGCGCAACTTGAGGTTGAACATGGGCCTCCCTTTCGCGTAAGAGCGATTGCAGGAGGTTTTTGAGCTCTTGATTCTTCCGTCGGAGCTCCTCCAGCGAGGGAGTCTGTGTTTCTTTCCCCAGATCTTCTTCGTGTCGGGGGTGGCTATCCCCATCGACACTGTGAACGCCCTCTTGGCGCTCTTCATGCCGTACCGGTTCGGGCTGAGACGTCCCAGTGGCTGGCAGCCGCTGTGTTTGTGACAGGATTCGGGACACAGGCCTTGACCTCCTCAAATATTGAAGAGGCGAGTTGAGCTCTCCTGAAGCGTCCTCCGGTTACTTATCGCTGGAGGTGACGTAATAGGTGAACACTTTGACAGTGTCATTGGTCACCTGGACCACGCGCTTCTTCCTGGGTGGTTGTCGACCCGACTTAGGCGGCATCCCTAGCCTATCGAAGACAGACACTCGGGATGTAGAAGCTCGAGGGAAGCGATCCTCCTCCGTGTGCGTGGAACTGGCCCACGGGGAGGTCGGTCGCACCTTTTTGCCGATTCCTTGGCGCTTTTGCCCCCGTAGGGGCTGAGTTGTAGACCTCGGGGATGTCGAGGCCTCAGTGCTTGTCGGGCACCGCATTTGTTGAAGATCCGACATGCGAAAGGACTCCTCCGCCCTTGCGCGCCTTATAATTCGAGCCTCCTCCTTGGTGACCCATATCTTCTTCAGGTGAAGCCCGCCTTTGGCCGGGGAGCTCGTGACTTGGGCCGCTGCAGGGGACCATGAGTTGCCGTCGGTACGGCGGGCTTCTTCTTTTTCGCTCCATCCTCCCAGACCTGTCGGAGGAGTTCAAAGCGATTGAAGGTGGGGATAGTCGGGACGTGACGGTCCCGTGGCAAGATCGGCTCGCCTCCATCAAGCCGGATGCAGATGTTTACGACAATTACAGTTTTGCCGGAGTGAGATGCTGCCGCTGTAGGCTTTGTACCCTTACGGCTATGGCGCTGCCCACATTGAGCAGGAGCGGCGCTGGCGACACTTGCCATAGGCTTGGCGTCATTGTGGCGGCGACACTGCCCCCGTTGTGCAGGAGCAGCACCTCTGAGGGTGGCCGCCATAGAACTGGTGCCGTTGCGGCGACGGCGCTGCCCCCGTTGTGCAGGAGCGGCGCCAACAGTAAATCACTCCCGATGGCCCGTCTCGTTTTATCAAACCCTGCTCTCTACTCCAAGTAAATCACTCCCGATGTCCTCTTGCAATGGCGACGTGTGAGATCTTCGGTGGAGGTAGGGGGATGGTTCCCTAACTTGTGTATTCTATTTTCCCACAGTTTTCCGTTCTACGGTGTGAGAACGGGCAAGTTTAGGCTCGTCGGAGTTTTTGTGAGTTTCGTAGGCTTCATCAGAAAACGGCGACGATTTTTCGATCGGTTGGTGTCAATGGACTCCCTGGAATGTCGGCGTTCCATAGTCACTAATGTCGTGTCGAATGGTGGTCTATCGGGGCCGGTAGGAGGCCGGGAACCTCGTTAACCCCATTTGGGAGATTTCGTTAGAATCGCCCGTTTCTTGCGATTCATGCGTCGTTTTGACTCCGGTCGGAGTCCATGTGATTGCTAGGGTGATTGTGGCTGTATCGCCTTCGTCTCGGCACAAACGGGGCGTGTAAAGGCCACGATCGGATGAACCCTTGGGGTTGTTCGCCGTGACGGTTGGACGGTCGAACCAGGGCTCATCCAAGGTATGGGCGGCTGGCTCTGGACCGTTCATCCCCAGTAGGTTTTGGGGCTTGTGCGATCGCACGATAGACCGCACATGGTTGTGTGGGCTGGTAGGGTCCGTTCATCTCCCCCTTGGGCGGCCAGGATCTAGCCGCCTATCTTCTATCTGGGTTGAGCGGCCAGTGTCTGACAGTTCATCCCAGTTGACCCTTGGTCAACAGTTGAGTGTCGGTCACGTTAGGCGGTTTGATCAAAACCGTTTTAATTGGAACTGTAGTAAGTCGATTCCGTTCAGCGGTCCGGTCAAGACCATTTTGACCAGGAACTGTTTTAGGTCGTGGGCTTGAGCGGCCAAGGCTTGACCATTCATCCCCTTGGGTGATTCTGCCCTGACCGCCTATCCCCCTTAGGATCTGACCCTTGAGCAGCCAATCCTGGATCGTTCATGCTTGGGCGGTCCTGCCCTTGACCGCCCATCCCTCTTTTGAGCGGGCTGTCCCTGACCGCGCATCCCTAGTGCAGTCCTCCCAGAGCCGCTCATCCCTGTGTATTGTCGATTTGCCTTAGTGGCTTGTCCCGTGACCGTTTGAGTGTTGTGTTGACCTCCGGTCGACCCGGTTGTGACCTAGTGGTCGACCTTCGGTCTCGTGAGTGTCTCGGACACCCCAGAGGTTTCGTGTCCGTATTTTGAGGTGTCTGTGGGTTCCGTGTTACTGTGGTTTCAGACCTAGAAACTAGACTAGATTGACGGTATTGTACTGTCATGTTCAATGGTCTTGACCCCGAGTCTTGTGACTCAAGGACCGTTGGGTTAATAGGTCTAGTGGGCTGTCTAGAGTTTGGTGGCCTCGAGCCACCGGTTACTTCGCATTACTTGTGACGGGTGCGTGCATGGTTTTCTGTGTTCACGTCTGTGACCCATCCACTAGTCGTAGCTTCCACGGCACGCGTGTGTCGGCCCACCGAGAGCACTGGTGTGGCGTACCTGAGTTAGACGGTGAGTAGGCTGGTTACCGTAGGGCCCCCGCGTACTTCCGAGGCCAGGCTGGTGGGTGAATTACCCGCTAGAGGGCAAACCTAGGGCGTATGGTCTGAGTGTGCACACGAGACTGAGGGTTCGAACCCGCGCTGACGAGCGCGACCTCAGCTAGTCCTTATTTTGTTGTATTTCTGGTTACTTGGTGTGTCTGAGTCTCGCGCCTGGGGCATCGTAGCTAGACACTTGTGACGCAGTGTAAGACGTCAGGTGACGCATCCGGTCGTTCTTCTAGTGGGCGGTGCTCCCGTCACGTGACGTGTGTCGTCTTGTCTCGATTTTCGTTTCTCGTCTGCGAGATGAGGTTTCAGCTATTATTTTCGGGAGCGTTCCCGGAGCCGAGGTCTGGGGTTTCCGGTGAGCCTCATCGAGAGTTCTCCCTAGACAACGTAGAGTTCACGACAGCGAGGTCGTGACCGTGTGGGTTCGGCTCAGGCCCTGCTGTGAGGACAGGTTTTCGCGACCGAGGCATCATGTCATTTTTCTGGTAGCGTGGCTAGGACGGTTCGCGTTTGGTAGTCTCTCGATCGTGGAAT
The DNA here is from genome assembly GCA_024336825.1 of Amorphophallus titanum. NCBI lineage: Eukaryota > Viridiplantae > Streptophyta > Magnoliopsida > Alismatales > Araceae > Amorphophallus > Amorphophallus titanum. The sequence goes on from JANBPO010001167.1 coordinate 985,764, forward strand.
CGAGACGTCGGGTGCGTGACTTGGTTGTCTCCCGATGGGAGACCGAGTCGTGTTTTCTGTTGCCGATAGGAGTAGCTGTAGTGCCGAGTGTTGACTGGCCACCAGTTTGTTGTTCCTGTCGTTACTGTTATTTCTTCTATGGTTAGCATAGCTTTCCTTTCCGCCGTTGTTTTCTCGGTTGGGGTTCCGCGGGACTACAGTGGGCTAGCTCAGAGGCTCCTGGATTTAGAGATGGTGGCTGATCCCCCATGTAGGATGGTTTATCGCACAGACTTGATGAGAGCCATGGGGTTAGGAGACTCTCAACAGAGGTTGGGAGAGGCTTTAGGTGAGTTTGCAGAGCAGCTGACTGAGAGAGCTCGAGCTGCTTACTGTTACGACCCAGCTCAGAGGGAGAGAGTAGACATGGACCTGAGGAGGTTTCTATTCTTGATGCTCGGTAGGTTGCTACTGGGTACGAATGGAGATGATTTGAACTGCAGGTTTTTAGGCATCCTAGAGGACCTGGACGAAGTGGGGCGATATGCCTGGGGTGCTGCCTTACTGGTGCACCTGATAGCTGACCTGTCCACGGGGACAGGTCGTGAGATGACTGTCAATGGCTTCTCACCTTTTCTTCAGGTATGTATTTTTTTTATTTTTTATGTTATCGTCATTATTTTGTTTGTTATGATGTGCTATGCTAATGATGCTTGTGGATGCAGGTGTGGAGTCACCTCTACATGCCCATTGACCGAGTTACCCCCTGACCTGGAGATGAGGCTGCCTACCCACTGGCGCGACGGTGGCTATAGTGTTTGACAGGGGCGCCTCATGCTTACGAGCTGAGGGTACTTAGGCAGGAGTTTCGTGACTACCCTGCTTCACTGGTATGTTTATAAATATGATGCAATTTGTTCTATTTTCCTACTTTATGATGATGATATGCATGCATGTGGTGTGGAGACCATACCAGGGGATGGCAGATGAGGGCCAGCCTTAGGTCGTAGTGGGCCGACCTCGTTTTGGGCGTGAGATTTGGGTTCATTGCTTGAATGAGATCGAGCCGCTACAGCTCAGGTTGGTGATGAGGACACTCGGCTTACACCAAGAGTGGGTCTAGGTTGTGGAGCCACGCGGGATCGGGAGGAAGACCCGAGGGCATTCTACTATGACCGACTGGCGGCTTCGATTCTCAGAGCAGTACGTCGACTGGCAGAGAGGCGAGACCCCAGTCGTCTCTCAGGCAGTTGAGAGCAAGACGTACCTCTGAATCTATTGGAGGACTTACGCCAATCGGCCTCAGATGAGGCCCCGAGGGGTACGTATGAATGCATGCCTTTGGCATCTACATGCTTTAGTTACTATATGATGAATTTGTGTCTAATCATGTGATGAAATGCAGGATGCGCGGGATGCAGTGGCGATGGATATGCAGGCCCGTCTCCACGCTGTGGAGGCCCAGCTTGCAACTACACGAGTGGATTTAGAGACCCTGGTGAGTATATGCTATCTATATGAGATTAATTATTTCTGAATTATTGATGTTTGCCAACTGACAATCTCCATAAATGCAGCGTGCCCAGTAGGTAGTGGCAGCTAGAGGAACAGGAGGCGCCTCTTCGAGCACGAGAGATCAGAGCGCCGAGGTTACTTCTTTGCAGGAGCAACTGGTGGGAGTAGTGAGACGAGCCGAGACGGCTGAGCACAATTTGGCAGCATCGGTAAGAGTGATTATTTAAGTAATACAGTCATTATTACCTTTACTTAGTATGCTTCTAACGTGGTGCATGATGATGTAGGCGCGAGATCTACAGGAGGCGATGACTCGGGATGCCTTAGCAGGTATCGAGCTCGCGATCCGTGATCAGTGGGTCACGGAACTTGAGGAGGAGAGGTGCCGAGCTATCGAGGAGCTGGAGGAGATGAGTAGGCGAGCTGTCGGAGATCAAGAGGAGCTACCCCGGGAGACAGCAGAGCTGTAGCTACTCCTCAGGATAGAAAGGCAGGAGTGCAACCGCGAGAGGGCAGAGCGCGACCGTGAGCGTGACCATGAGAGGGCGGAGTGCGACCGTGAGCACGACCGTGAGAGGGTGGAGTTAGCCAAGCTGTGGCTCCTCCTAGGTGTAGCAGAGGAGCAGGCGAGGTTGGCAGAGGACCGCTACCGGAGAGGCTGAGAGCGGGTGCGAGCTGAGGGCCGCTCGAGCGGCTACTCATATACTAGCTACTTGGTGGGTTCCTCTACACACTAGAGGAGGGAGGAGTCAGACCGTGCTCGAGCCAAGAGGTCAGCTGCCAGCTAGAGGTCGATGAGGCCTCCACAGGTTTGTCCTAGAGGTAGGGATGAGGCAGAGAGTAGTGGGATCAGAGGGGAGGGAGGTGGAGAGTGCTAGAGATATTACCTTTGTACGCCTCCTCCTTCATTTTGTACACATGCCTGCTTTAGCTTGATGAGTAGAACACCTACCTTTTGGGCAACTGTAAGCATAGGATATGTAGGAGGGGGGGCTTCTGTTGAAAATAAGAACAGTAGCAACAGTAGCAGGAACCGCAACAGTTGTAGGTAGAACGACAGCAACCGCGGCAGAAGGGAGGTCAAGGGGATGAGATGTTTTCTTCTGAAGCTCCTACATCCCACGAGAAGAAGAAGGAGATAAGAGAAAGAAAATATAGAATAACTAAAGAGACAATTTTCCTTACCGTGCCTTGGTGATTTTGACGAACAGAGGGTTATGGCTGGAGGAGAAGAGGGTATTTATAGGCCTTTTAGGGTCCCTAACAGGTTAGAGTTTGAGTCGGGAGAGTATTACTAGACTTAACCCTTTCCTCCGCCCTTCCTATCGAGTGGTCATCAGACGACCATTTGTTTGCTTCTAGACAGTTCGAATCCTGCCGTTCGAATGGTCTAACCCTCACAGTTCTTATATTGCACGGATGATCCAGGACCGTTCACCTGCTAAGCTCGTCAAGGTCAAACATTCCTCACACGGTCCCACTTGGGCTGTGCATCTCCTGGGCGGCCACTTTGTAACCGCTCATCCACCTGCCTCACTACTTTGTACCCTCCCATGTTTCCCTCACTCTGAGTCGGCGTCTCTCCCTCACTCTGAGTCGGCGTCTCTACCTTGCTCTAAGTCGACGTCTCTCTCTCACTCTAAGTTGACGTCTCTCTCCTCTCCGCTCTCTCGTGAGTCGGTGCGTCTCTCTCTCCTCTCCGCTCTCTCGAGTCAGTCATAAGTCAGTTAGCATTTACATCTACATTCATTCATCCATTCACTTATAATAAAAGAAAATCAGCTAAAAATAATATCATCATGTACAAAGTGTGTCTGGGGCACAAGGTCAGGCCGCTCCCTCTGGCCTGTCACTGTCTCCTCCTCCCTCATGTCTCTTCGATAGCGGGGCCATCGTAGAGTTGGTATCCTCCTCGCGCCGCTGTCGGTGATGCTCCTCCTCCTCATTCCTCCGGCGGCCGGAGGAACCCATAAAGAAACTACGGACAGAACCGTGGGTAGCATGGCTGCACTCGGAGCCTTGCTGCGCTCCCGGTGTATCTCCTGAAACACCCGTAGCTCCCCCTGTAGCCCCGACGCCTCCAGCAGTGCGCGATCCCACTCAGCCCGAACTCGGACTAACTCCTCCACGTTGGCCCGGAGACGCTCTAGCTCCCCCGTAGGAGTGCCGTCCCAAGTGCATCTGCTGGTCTGCTCTGAGCTAGCTCCTCCTGGAGGCGTACTATCTCCTCCTGTGTTGTGGCTTGGCTCTGCTCTAGCTCCTCTTGAAGGCGCGCCACCTCCTCTCTCGCCTGGGCACTCTCGCTCAGGGTTGCTGTCAACTCTGTCGCCTGCGTGCATGCATTAGTATCATTAGTTAATTACATTTCATATAAGCATAATTGATAAGGGAAAGTGTAGAGAACGTACCCTCTCAGAGAGCGTGGCCTTCACGGTCTCGGCCCGGGCCACCATCAGTCGAAACTCTGCCTCCCGCTCCGCTCGGTCGGCTGGGATCTGTGTGGAAGTGGAAGGAGCGTCAGCCCCCTGTCGCTGGGTCTCCTCGCCCCGCTGCATTTAGAAATTCAAGAGTCAGTCATATCATAGCATAATCATAGTAGAAGTGCATAATTAAGTTTGAGGGTTAGAAAACTCACCAGTAGGGCCAGGGCCTGCTGGGCCTCGTCTCGCTCCCTGATCGTAGAGTGTAGGAGCCCCATTAGCTCCGCGATCCGTCCCTCAGGGTCGATCTACATTTAGAAGTCCAGATGTTAGTACACCATCATATAGAAATCATAAGCATGATAGAAGGAGTCTGAGTTTAGAGTCGTACCGGTCGGTGGGCACCCCAGAACAGCTGGTCCCGATAGTGTCTAGCGTATGCTGTGTAGTACGCCGAGTCGTTGTCTGCCCGAGCAGTCGCCCCCCACCTAAGTGCCGTCCAATCTACGATCTGCGTGGCATTCCTCATCGTCCAATCAAACACTGCCGCCAGACCCCGCGTGGTTCATCCCACGTGCTCCCCCAGCTTCTCCGGCGCCGGGAACTCTATCACTGGTTGATGGATGCCGATCGTCCTCATCACCAGTCGGAAGTAGAGTGGCTCCACCACATTCATGCAGTGAAGCCACACATCCCGTCCAGAGAAGGCGAGGGCCCCTACCACCGAGAAGGTAACCTAAGAGTTCTCTAGAGGCGAGCACTGCTCCCCTTAAAAATGAGAAGGTAACCTAAGGGTTTCCTAGAGGTGAGCACTGCTCCCCTTGAAAATGAGAAGGCACTCTTATCCCCTCGAAAAATGGTGACAGTAGTTGGGAAACCTTTGGAAAGACACAACTTTGAGCGTGAATTCAGAAAGATGAGCACACACATGCAAACTAAAGACACCACACAGAGGTCTCCCATCAAAAGGTACACATTGACATGAACTCAATCTAGAGAGTTTTATTTCCTTAGTCAAAATACAAGCTGCCAAAGATTGGCGAGTCACTCTTACGCGGCCAATAAACAAGCGTATGAAAAACAAGAGGTGCCCAACCACGATGATGTTCAACTCCGGCATCTCATACCTTAGGTACCATCTTCATCAGGACATCTTGCCAGCAATCGTGATAACTCCATGGGAAGACACCTCACATCCCTTTTGTTCCGCGGAAGCAGACCAACTAGGGACGTCGCTGGCGAAGAGGTCTACACCAAGAAAGAGGACCGGATGACCTGTCCACCCCCAATTGGCGGGGGGTAGTGGAGCAACGAAGCCAGCACTGGCCATCCAACTGGCCATGTCTGAAAACTAGCAAGAGGAGGCGGGTTTATCCCGTAGGCCATCGTCAACGGTTGGCAGGAGAACGATGAGGCCGACGCCATCTAGCCAGTAGCCCGAGCCTGCAAGCAGGCAAAAGGAAGGTAGCTTCCACACCTTCTTTCACCTCTACCCACAAAGAGAAAGAAGTTCCCTCCGACAAGGGGAAACACCTCGTCACACACTTGCAGATCAAAGTAGATAATGAGAAAATAGCCACATGCCACAAATAAGACTGGAAGAAAGGAAATATTATTCAAGTATGAAAAGGAGGATTACAAAGGGAGTTTTCATCCCTCTAGAGATGGAATTTCTCCTGCTCGATATACAGGATCCGTCGACTAGAGTACAGGTGGTTGACCTCCTCCAAGGCCTCCCTCCAGCCGTCTAAATACCCAAGCTTGTACTACTCAGGGGTGTCACCTCCGCTCTCCCTAGGCACAGGCCAAGGCTGCCAAGGCGCCGACAAGGGCTCCCTCCGAAGGTGCAGACGTTGGGGAGGGATCTGCAGAGACCCATCATCAGAGGAAGTGCCCGACTGCTCTGATGACATTTCATGACATATCTCTCCCTCTATCACCTAGTGAACTGAGAATGCCCTGGTAAAGTAACAGGACCCTCTATTTATAGGAGAGAGGCGAAGGTTTTCGAAGCAGGGAGGGGTCTTACCGCCTCCCCAAACCCTGAGAAATCGAAATGACGGGTCCCAAAAGGCACGTCCTGTCAGGATAACTCCCAAGGCGTAGCATCATATCTCTGGAAGATCTCAAGGCAAGTGAAGGAAGGATATCACGTGGCAGATCCCTAGAGATCCCAAGGCTTGTGAAAAAATAGAATGTCTTCTATTCAAATGATGAAAGGGTTACAAAAAGAGGCAACCGCCTCAATGTGGTAAGATGAAGAGTTAGAAAAGAAAAAAATGAGGAAAGAAGTACAGTAGACACCCTCTCAGGCACCCGCCTTGGCAGCGTAGTCACATGACCCATCACCCTCAGACGCGTGTGTAGCAGCCACTTCCACGGTGGGAGAAACATCTGAGTTATCCCCCTCCAATGCAGCTCCCTCAACTACTTGGATGACGGTGCTCAGCCTTGATGCCAACTCCTCGGCCCCAGCTTCCTCATCCCCTAGCCCTTCCATGCCACCGCTGGACTCTGCGCCATAAGGTGTGGAGGGAGGGAGGAGATGGGGCTACGAGGTCCCTGAGTGCTCAGTCATGGCTTGGACAACGGCCTCCCAGCCCTCCTTGAAGCTGTGATCACGCACCGGCCCGAAGACGTCTAGGGCCACCAAGGTCAACTCTTCCTAATAAGCAGGCGAAGAGCGAAAGTTCTCCATCACCTCCTCGCCAACGGTCAACATCGATGCACGTAGCTCGGATACCTGCGCCTCCATTTCCTGAGCGCGGAGCCCCATGGTCGTGACCTGCATCCCTAGCTTGGGCGCATAGGCCTTAGCCATCTCAGTTCGGACCCGAAGAAAGTCACAGTCCCTTTCCATCTTGGTGAGGTTTGTTGTGCATATGTTGTCTAGCTTTGATGCTAGCAACATATATTGTTCTGTTTTGATGTTAGCAACAAAGTAACTCTTGACGAGCATGTCGTCGATGTAGGCTTCGAGGTTCCGACCGAGTTGTCACTCGAAGATTTGGTTGACCAGCCTCTGGTATGTCACCCCAGTGTTCTTTAACCTGAAAGGTATCCAGGTGTAGCAGTGCACACTGGAGTCGGTGATGAAGGCGGTCTTCTCAATATCTTCTGGGTCCATCCGGATCTGATGGTAGCCAGAGTAGCCATCTTGGAAGTTGAGCAGCTCATTGCCGGAGGTTGAATCGACGAGCTGGTCGATGCTCGACAGCGGGTAACAGTCCTTCGGTGTGGCCTCCTATGGGGTGTGACGGCTGCGACGTTTCACCTTCATAGGCTCGGGTTGGCGGAGGAGGCCTGAGCCTTTGATGTCTTCATAGATCTCATAAACCGGAGTGGTTAGGGTGGTGTACCACTCGTACCTCTGAGACGGTTCTTTGTGCTCCCCATCTCGGTTCCACCTTTTTCCTTAGCCCAAGCTTGGCTCAGACTCTCGTTTCTTGTCCCCCTCCAGACTTGAGCCAGTTATGCCATGGTAGGTGCTGAGGACTTCCTCACATTCAGCATGGCGCAATGCTATGGTCACTAGATCAGCAAGGGAGGTAGGAGGATATAGGACTAGCTCGCGCTAGAGGTTTTCATCGCGGGTGCCTCCAGTCAGTGCGATTATGGCCAAGGCTACATCCAAGCGGGGGATGCGTAGGGCCTCTGATTTAAATCAGTTAATGTAGGCCCGAAGCTTCTCCCCCTGCTCCTGTTTGAGCGCCAACAGCCCCACTACCGACCTATGGGGACCGCTACCGACGAAGCTCTCCTTGAAGACCCGCCCAAATTGCTTGAAGTCCCGGATGTTGCCTGGGGTGAGGGCTCTGAACCAAGCTTGAGTGCCCTGGACCAGTGTGGTCACGAATGCTTGGCACTTGATGGCGTCAGAGGCCCAGTGGAGAGTCATCAGGGCGTCGAAACTATCGAAGTGGTCAGCCGGGTCGCCCTGGCCATCATATGACTTGAAGGTCAGGAGGGAGATCCTGGGAGAGATCTCTGCCTTCAAGACGTGATCGGACAATGGGGATTTCTCCTCATCTTCCCTAGGAGAGGTCTTCTACAAGGCGCGAAGAGTGCGCTCTACAAAATGCCTCTCAAAGTCTCACAGTTGGTGGGACAACTCCGGTTGTTGCTGGGTCGAGGGGCTATGAGGGCGCACCCAGATGCTGCCTCGACGCCATTCGAGAGCTTCCATCTCTGGAGGTGGCTGGCGCACTCTGGACTTCTCCCTCCTCAGAGTAGAGGAGGCTTCTTGTTCCAGTGGAGAGGCTTGCGACGGTCCACCTAACCAGTTGTGAATTATCTGTCCTCCCCAGAGGATGAAGCGGCCTCCTGCAGTTTGCAAGGAAGCATCCCCACGGTAGGGGCTCTCCTAGGGGAGTCACGAACACTCCTCCCTGGCCTCTTGGGTCCTCATTAGATCAATGAGGCTATCTAGTTTTGCATTGAGTGTTTGGAGGGGGTCCATGCTCCCAGCAGGGTTTGCCTCTCCACCGTGGGAGGGGGTAGATTGTCGGTTGGGTCACTGGCATGAGAGGGGGTGTCCCTCGTATGTTGGGATAGTGCACCCTCCTCCGTCGCCGGAGCTTTTACTTTGTCGGCGGCAGCCCTCCTGCTAAAACTCTATTGCACCATGTCGGCTATTCGCTCGTTTCCCATAGACGGTGCCAAATGAAGAGGGATAATCTCGCGGTGGTCTTGAGCCGGAGATGATGATAATGAAGTAACTAACTCCAAGATAGGGAAATGGGTCAGAGGTGCCCAGGGATGGTTCCCTGTGGAAAAGCCCTTCGATGCCTAAGTCAGTAGAGCCTTGATGCGAGGAGTAAGAAAGGGTGAGGGCGCGAGATTCCTCTCCACCAAGTGATGAAGTGATTCTTGCTCAGGGAGTTTAGGCTTAGTTTGGCCTTACCTTTTGCCGGAGGATTTCCCAGGTTTAAATAGTGCGCCAGTTGCATGAGTCTTGTGAGTGGAGGAGTTTCCGGAGGGAGTTATGTCCTCGACGTGGGATCTTTATGACCTAAGGACTCTTGGTCTCCCTTATCCTTGTAAACTCTCTGCTATCAAAGAACTCTCAACGGCTTTGGGGATAAGCATCCATCGATCAGCCCAAGCATGGGCGCTAGCTCTTACCAAAGCAAGGGGAGCATAGCTCGGGCGAGGGGGTATGAGGCAGCAGTTCTATCACAAATGAAAGATACAAGAGCTCTCAACTCTAGCCTCCCTCCTAAAAATCCTATTATTCCGTTCACCCCACAAGGATCATAAAGTGGCACCTAAGATTAGCCATCATACAACGCTATCCCCTCTATGAGGCCACCTCCTATCCCAAGATTGAATGTAATGACTCACCTCTCTTTGTCAGCCGAGGACACATTGGGTTCTCGAGGCAAGCCCCTTCAAACCTCCTGTGAGTAGGTACTACCTACAAATAGGTGGTTAGGGTCTCATCCTCCTGACCACATAAGTAGCATGTCGGCTTATGGTCTGGAAGGAACTGGCACAGCCTATCTAGAGTGGGTAACCTCCCATGAGAAACCTCCAGGTGAAGAGCTTCACCTTCAGCAAACTCCTCGGCCTCCAAACCTGAGGGGCGAGGCAGTGGCGCTCTCCTCCATCAGAGATGATGGTGTAAGCAGACCGAATAGAAAAGATCTCCTCCGTACTCTACCTCCAAGTCCACGTGTCCTTCCTGTCGGAGTGTGGGGCGTAGTCGAGGAGGAAGAGTAAAAGGCTTAGAGTTGCTTCATCTCATTAAGCCTGAGGTCCCTGCTGAAGGTCGGTGCCCTAGTGCCTCCTGAGAGCTGGGAGTCAAAAGTCGGGAGACTGATCCCATAGGGTTAGTCGAAACAGCAAAGAGGCTGAGAAAGGTGGCCTCCAACGTGAAGTCGCCACATCATCTGTTCTTCCAGAAAAGGCATTGGCCACCTTTCCCAAGTCGGACCTGCACGTCGTAGGGCTCCTACCGTGCTAGCTCCGTAAGATGACTTACCCGGTGGCCGTGGTAGAGCACTCAAGGAATTTCTGCTATTCCACCCACCGACTTATGAAGGTCAGTCAGATCCGGATGCTGCCAGGATTTGGATTGAGGCAACTGAGCATGTGTTCTGATCGATAGAATGCGCGGAGGACGAGAAGGTCATGCTTGCTACTTTTCAACTTCAGGGTGCAGCATTGATGTGGTGAAGTTCGGAGTGGGAAGTTACTTTCCATTCCCGACCACTTTGTCAGATCACCTGGACAGAGTTCGTGACTGCCTTCGAGTGCACTTACAGTCCGGCCTATCTTCGTATGGATAAGATGCACTAATTCCAAGATTTGGTTCAAGGCGAGATGATCGTGCTGTAGTATCAGAACAAGTTCATTGAATTGGGTCGGTATGCTCCAGATATTATTGCTGATGAAGCCTTAAAGACCGAACAATTTCTCCATGGTTTGAAAGTCAAATTGAGAGTGCCGCTGCTTGCTACCCGAGTGAATGTCATGGACGATGCATATCAGGTAGCTGTCGGGGTTGAGCTCTATTTGGCGTGGTCTGCAGGGTTTTCTCAGTCCAGCGTTGCTCAGTCGGTTGTACCATTTCAGTAGCCTTTTCAGCCATCGGCGCCTAGAATTCCGTTTATCGTGCCTTCTTCTAGTGGCACTTCCAGGCAGATGTTTAGAAAGTCTAAGAAGTAATTTAACCATCAAGCATCTTCAGGTTTTGTGCAGCAGCAATCGGCATCTTCTGATTCTGTCCAGCAGTCTGTTCCTCCTCTTCAGAAGCACCGAGAGTTTCCCATGAGTCAGTTGAGACCGTGTCCGAGGTGTGGTGGTAGTCACCCCGGTGTACCGTGTTCCTTGTCGGTAGTCGGCTATCACTGTGATCAGTCGGGTCACGTTGTTCGAGATTGCCCGATGAAGTCCATTTCGGTGTAGTTCTCGTAGGTTACCCAGCCGCAGTAGTCTCAATTTCGTCTTCCTGCACCACCTCTGCCTCAGCCACCTTATTTGCAAGTTCCAGCTTCTTCCCAGCAATCTTTTGCAACCTCTAGCCGGAAGTCGAGGAGCCGGATTACTCACATCACTCGTGTAGAAGCCATTGCGTCCAACCTCATAGAAGGTACGGTTTTGATTTTTGATCGTTTAGCCCGCATTCTATTCGATTCAGGTGCTACCCATTCATTTGTTTCTGAGGATTTCCTTGCTCGTCTCGAGGAGCCGATAACCGAGTCGCCCTTTGAATTGCTCGTTGAGTTACCATCTGGAGATTTCATGTCCACTCCATTTTGCCTGGAAGATTCTCCTGTTGTCGTTAGTGACTGGTAGTTGCCAGCGAAGTTGTATGCGCTACAATTGGCCGATTACGATGCGATTCTAAGCATGGACTGGTCAGAGCGGTATGGTGCCGTGGTTGACTGCAGGTGCTCGGATCGAACTTCATCCGAGGAGGCCACTTGAGGAATGGCTCCTCGCGGATCTCCATTAGTATCTGATCTGGTGGGGCCGTTAGGGGCATGTAGTGGCGATAGCTGCCCCTCTCCTTCTCGGAACGGTCGTGGCGGTCTCTGTCGTGTCGCTCCCACTTATTTCGACCCTCCCATGGGAGGTCGGCAGACCTCTTGCGATCGAACCGATCGATTCCGATCGCGCGGCCGAGGGCCGCTGTGTTCTCCTGGCAGTGTGCGTGCTTTTGCGCCAGGGCGAGGAGGTCTGGAAGAGTCACCGGGGCTTCCACTCCGAGGGCACGGTGAAGAATGTGATCCCGTGTCCCTTGGGTGAGGGCCATGGTAGCGATGTCGACGTCGAGGTGCGGGATCCGCAGGGCCTCTGAGCAAAAGTGGGAGACTAAATCCCACAGTGACTCTTCCTTACCCTGTTTGAGCGCGAGCAAGGTCCCCGCGGATTTGGCTACCTTTCGGCAGCCAACGAAGTTCTCCTTGAACAGCTTCTTGAGCTGTTAGAAGGAGGTAATTGTCCTGGCCGACAGGGACTAGAACCAAGCCCGGGCGTTCTCCCGGAGGGTCGTGACGAATGCCAGGCACTTCACGGTGTCCGAGGCCCGGTGGAACACCAAGTGGGACTCGAAACTGTGCATATGGTCGGCCAGGTCGGTGGTGCCGTCGTAGGAGGTGAACGACGGTAGTTGCAGCTTTGGCGGGATGGGGATCTCCATTATCTCCTTGGAGAAAGGAGCGTGAAAATCCGTGTCATCGTCGATTAGGCCGTGATTCTTAGCAGCCAGGAGGACGTCGTCCAAATGTCAGACCTTGTCCTCTATCTCCTCAAAATGCTAGAGTCGGCGGTCCATCTTTGGGTTGGAGTGGAGTGGGCTGCGCACCCTTGGTGAGGGCACGCTATAGGATCGCTGAGTCATAGTCGCCGAGGTGCGAGACGCCTCTCGTACTGAACGGGGGTTCCCCCCAGCCTGGCATCTCTCGTCCTCACATCGTTCGGAGATGACGCGCTGGGGGTTGGCCCATTGGTCCTGGAGCTCCTGGCAAAGTTCCGTTAGGGTCCGGATCTGCTGGCACAGTTCGTCGAGGTCACCCGGGATAATCTCCTACTGGGGGTGGGCAGAAGAAGCTTCCTGCAACTCCCGCAGGGAGCTGGGCACCTGGTGGGACCTACGCCCCCGGTTGCTGGTGTTACAGAGACTTCCACGGGACGCCATAACCTTTTGCTCGAGTTTCCCACAGACGGCGCCAAGAAGTGTGGAGATAGGAAAATGGTTCCTCGGGCACGTACCACCTTCTCTATTTGTTTGTCTAGGGAAGTCGTCTCGCGTCCGTGGAAGCCCGCAAGTCACCAGAAAATCAAAGAGGCGTCAGAAAGAGTCCCGGGTGTTACCCCAGGGGATAACCCTCCGATGCTTAAGTCAGTAACGGAGTAATAAGTTCAGGGAAGAGCAAAAGAGAGGGGGAGAGAGATAGAGATCATCGAAGGTGATGGAGAGTCGGCGAGGGCCTTCCAAACGAGTGCTCGTCGGTCCCAGAGGTCACTCAAAGAGTGCTCGCTGGGTGGTAAGGTCGCTGGGGTGGAATCCTCTCGGAGTGTGAACAGTCGCTCTCTTCTACTCCTTGTGTAACGGGGCTAGTAGCTCTATTCTCTGAGGTAATGTAATAGTGAAATGAACCACTGTGCTCTTCTCTTCTGTCAATCTCCCTTTTATAGGGGGTTGTCCTAGAGAGAGGAGCCTCATCCCTTGATAGGGAAGGGTGTCCGTAGCAGAGTAACATTTCTCCACTATCATGGCAGAAATTTTTCGTTGGAGGGTGATTTTCCTGGCATCGGCTAGTCCCGGGGCAAGTCTACAGACGCTTATGGGGCGTGCTCGCCCGTTATGGGGTCAAGACCGACGTCGTGGGGGCAACGGTCGGTCGCCGGAGAGTCCTACAGTGATAACCACGCTTAGGTCGCTGGGCCGTAGCCTTTCCGTATTATGAATTTGATGCCCTTCTGGACTGGACCTCCATCTATTGGGCCGAGCATGCGCGCCTACCTTTTAGGAGGGCTTTTTGTACTCGGTCTTTAGTGGACCTGCTGTTATAGGGCCGAATCTGGGCCATACTAGTTTTACCCTCCTCAATAATAATTAGAGAAAGTTATAAAAAGGGTAAAAATATCCTAAAAAAGATCCAAATTACGACACTGGCTCAGTAGGGGTCACGCAGATTCCCACTGGAAAACACGCAGTAACACGCTAAAACAATAAGTAAACAACAGAAGTAATAAAGCAGGAAAGCTAAACTATAAAGCTGTAAGGAAGGGGTAGCAGCAATAGAGAACAAACTAAGAGAAAGGGGAGCTAACAGGAAAAGGGAAGAAGTCATACCAGACGAGCACAACTGCCGAACTAACCTCGGCCCCCGAAACTACTCCGAGTAGACACTACACCAAGCAAGGACAGAAGGGTGAACTCTGAACTAGAAAAAGTCAGAAGCTTACTGAACTGTCGACACGACACCAGGCTCCAAACGAAGGCCTGCAAGAACAACAACAAAGCCTAGGGAAAATCTAGACAGACGCTAGACAACAGACAACATGACTAGAACGTTGTGCACACAGTCCCATACACGACCAGAACGTTGTGCAGGCGATCGATACTAACCTCGAGTACAGCCACGAGAGGGCTAACCCAGGAGGTCACAACGCACAGGAAACACGAAGAGAACCACGAAGGGTCACGTGTCACGTGACTGGAGTGCCCCACACTAGAAGAACACTTAGCCGCGTCCACTGACGTCTTATGTTGCGCCTACAAGCATCTCGTCTACGATGCCACAGTCAGGCAAAGACCAAGACACGGTTAGAACCAGAACAGTAACCAAGTCACGAGTGACTAGACAGGGGAATGCCCATTGACGTCAATCCAAAGCCCCTGACCACATGTGCACACACTGGCTTTTGCCCAAGCCAAGCCTCTAGCTAGTTTTCTCCCCCTGTAGGACGCAACGGTAACTGCGGGAGTTGACGAAAATTAGCTTAAAAACTGTGAACCGGAAGTGCCCTGCTGTAAAATCCGTCACGCCGAAGCGTGTCGTAAGGCTACGACTAGTGAAGGCTCATAAGACACGGACTCTAAAACGCAAGTGCCGAAGTACCTACAGGCAAAAGTGCCCTGTAACATGTACTTCGAAGCACCAAAGGCAGCACAGGAGACTGCCAACTGACTCAGGACAAGATAACTAGACCTACAACTACAACGGTCCCTGAGTCCTATGACTCTGAGTCAGGATCGTCACACATAGCGGGACAAGCCGCCAATCGGTCTAATCCTAAGCCAGGGAAAATGACGCTCTGAGAAAATGACACACGAAGACCTGAGGGGACACCGAGAACCCTCAGCACACTTGGACACGTGAGTCGAGGTAAAATAGTACCTCGACACATCCAGAAACACAGTCTCAAATTGGACAAAGCCGTCGAGACACAACAAAGCTACCTGTCAACTGTTGGGTGACCCCGAGTTGACTAGAACCCTAACAATGACGAGACATATAGACACACATACACTGCATGCACCAATAGAAATCGGAGTGGTGGACAACGACAACACTCTGGGCAACGCGAACCATCATCAGCCACTCGGCGAACCTGGCAGTCGAGGCACAGCCGCTACGCAACCAGAGACAAGGACACTGGCAGTTCTAGATTGAGTCGTTAGGGTATTGTCATAGTCGAGGAAAAGACCACACCCAGTCACCTAAACTGACCGATCCAGACAGCCACCAACACACAGACATCGCCCTAGAACATGACCTATAACTGACCAACACATAAGACAAAACAAGGACTATCACGGCCAACAACAGGACTATAACGCACCAGCATAGGGGCGTTACCTGCTATAACGGACCAAAGAAGTGGCATTATGGCAGACAGAATCAAAACTCGAATACAGAAAATATAACGCACCAAGACAGGGGCGTTATATCAGTATAACGCACCAAGACGGGCGCGTTATAGCCAACTGACCAAAACTCAAATGAAGAGGATTATAACGGATCTCCATAGGCGCGTTATACAAGCTTAACGCACTAAGACAGGGGTGTTATATCCAATGGATCCAAAACATTAACACGGACGAGAAGCATATAATAGACCAGAAGGAGTCCGTCATAGCCACATGACGCACAGGGTGAGGCGTGTTAAATCAACTGCCATACCCAGCTAAACATCGGTCAAATCACACCATAACGGACCTCCACCGGGGCATTATATGATCATAGCGCACAAGGAGCTATACGTTAAATGAACCGACTGACATGATCTTCGAGGAAGCACGGTCGTCGAGGGTCTGACAACAGCAGACAGCCTCGAACACAACCCAAATTTAACGCCCCTGGATAGGGGCGTTATACTTAAATGATCCAAAAGAAGAGGAGATAGAGAGTGTAGCCAAGGGGTTGGTAATATGCTTAGCGGGGGCTCTCTTGTTTCCCTCTATGGAAGATTTCCTAGAAGAGTCACAATTGAGTGCCATTGCTTGAATTTGGGAAGGAGAGAGGATCGGGCCGGCGGTGTTGGCTTATTTGTATAGCGGCATCACCTCGGCAGCTATGGGGAGACCTTTGTATGGCTCCATGCTTGCTTTCTCTTATTGGGTGGACTTCCACCTAAAATTTGATCCATGTGACGATTCTCAACAAGCGTCGAGGATCTTTTCCAAAAGTCCACTTCATTATATGACAGGCTCCATTGGGCTATGTGAAAGAGTAGTAAATCGGGTGCCCAAGATCAAGACAAGAGTGGAGTGGAGAGAGCACTTGAAGACCAAGCCGAAGAACCTCTTCACAAGCGTTCCGGGTTTCTTGAAAATTCATACTATTCGGACCAGGTTATCAGCTGGAGTGGAGCTTCGACTGTCGGGTGCCACGGAGTTCATCCTTTACAACCCACACCGGTGCCTTCCTCAACTCGGACTTCCCCGGCTCTCTCTAGAAGCGGCATCTCATCTTCCACCCATCAAAAAGAGGGACATCGGTTCCAATGAGGATGAAGAAGAATTTCAAACAATCAAGGCACTATGGAGAGTGGGCAAACTTCATCAACCAACCGAGCATGTGGAAGAAGAGCTAGAAAAATCCAAATCTTATGTAATTTCCTTGAGACAATTAAAACCAAGATTGGCTCATTAACTTGTAATTTTGTTTCTAAATGAATGAATAAAGATTTTGCCTTAAATTGAGCCCAAGTGTATGCCTTTTTAATGATCAATAACTTCCAAGTGCATGCGTTTCTGTTTTTTTTCTTGATATGACACCCTCCCTTGAGGCGTCACTTTCCAAACAACGCCCCTCTCATAGGCGTCCATTCAACATAAATTGATTTTCGAAAAAATGATTAACATTCCCAATTGACGCCCCTAAAGTAGGCGTTATTTATAATTAATTTCAAAAACAACTTTTCCAAATTCCAAATTTGACGCCCCTCATGCGACCGTCAATTAAATTCAAATCAATAATTACAATCATCGAATCAATCACTTCACATTAACTGCCCTGACAACGGTTCAAATTTCTAAATGCCTTTTCAAATGACGCCCTCTTCAACGGCGTTATTCACTTAAATGACGCCCCTCCTCCAGGCGTTATTACCTTATTACGCACCACTTTCAGGGGCACTATTCAAATTCAAACGGTTCGAACAAAACCCTAGCTTCCCTTTTCTCTTTTCATTCTGTTCTGTCCATCGCCCTGTTCATCTTCTTCCTCCTCCTTCCTTCCACCTTCGTGCAACCCTAACCGACCCCCTCCCCCCCAAAAAAAATCCTAATTCTAACACCGACGCCATGGCTGGTCCCCACAAGAGGTTGAGGGTTACGGCACCGGAGGTGGTTGATCTCACTGTCGAAGAAGAGGTGACCGTGGAGGATCTCCTTGCCGTGGCCGGCGAGGAGGAGATGGCCGTGGAGGCGACGTCCGGCGATGGAGACGATGCCGGAGCAGGAGGAGAAGAAGTAAGAGAAGAGGCCGCCACCAGAGGGGAAGGAGAAGGTGATGGGGATGGTGACGACAAGGAGGGAGACGGTGGTGACGGTGGCGACGACGAGGAGGGAGACGGTGGCGACGGCGAGGAGGGAGACGGTGGTGATGGGGACGGGGACGGTGAAGGCGGTGAGGAGGGAGACGATGGTGACGGGGATGGCGACGGTGAAGGCGGTGGCGAAGGTCCCCTTCGATAGCCCATGCGCGGCGGCGACGGCCCCCCTCCCAAGAGCAAGGTAGGTGCCCTCCCATTTCCTCGTTTCTTCTATCATAGCCATAGCCCTAGCTCACGGGATGGGCTCTCTCTGTGAAAACGGAGACACAAGGAAAAGACGCCCCCCTGAGGGGCGTAAAATCAAGAACTGACGCCCCCCCATCGGGGCGTGAAATTAAGAACTGACGCCCCCCATCGGGGCATGAATTAAAACTGGAATTAAATAAGAACAGAAATAACGTCCCCCATAGGGGCGTGAACCACCCGAATGACGCCAACGGGTGTGCTGTCAATTAGTAATTCATTTTTTTTAGTTTTTTTAGAAACCACACCCTCCTGAGGGGCGTGAATTAGGTTAGACAGTGGGAAAAGGAATGAAGAAACAATGCCAGGCGGTCAAATGACTTGACCTCAGTGCCGATCATCCTCTCCAGGATTTCTTTCTTCAGATTTTGTTTGTAAATCTACACCGCGTCCTCCTCATGCGGGGGACGTCTGCATCTCATGCTGAGATTCCTCCATCTTTTAATGTAGTTGAGTGCTGACTCGTTGTTCCTTTGTCTCGTAGCGTAGAGCTCCGCCACGGTGACCTCCCGTTCGGTAATGTATAATCTTTCTTTGAACTTCTTTTGCATATCGGGCTAGTCAGCAATGGACCCTGGTGGCAAGCTTGAGTACCATTCGAAGGCAAGCCCGGTGAGTGTTGAGCCGAAGAACTTCAGGATATAGGCTTCATCAGTAGCCAGGTCTCCCATAACATTCACATAATAGACAATGTGCTCCCTAGGAGACCCTTGCCCATTGAACTTCTCAAACTTCGGCGGCTTGGTGATGCCAACCGGGAGCTTTTTCGTCGCGTAATGAGCCAGGTAAGGTACTCGGTAGACATCAAAGGGGGTTTGATCACCATCACCCCTCTTGGCCAGCTTCATATCAATCATTTTCTCAAGCATCAACCAGCTGACGGCAGTTGGGTCGACCGGGCCTGGGTAGAAATGGGCGGGCTGCGCCCTTGGAGTGGTCAGCACTATCGCCTGCGGAGCCATGGGAGACCCTTGGGAGGGGAGAGCTGGTGGTGGAGCCGGTGCTGTGTATTGCGCTCGTTGTAGGGGCACACCCCCAGTAAAGTTGGGTGCCTCTGGGAATGCCGCGGCTTACAAAGTCGCCTCTAAGGATTACCCGTTGCCCCCGGGCACCTCGAGTAAGACCTCGATCTGTCCAGATGTTGAGGGTTGGGTATTCCTCTCATTGAGTTGCTTCTTCAGCAGTTCAATCTCCCGCTGGTACTGTTGTATCATATACAACATAGTGGGATCTTCCGGGGGAAGACTAGGCATGCCCCCGGTCACTTCGACCGGTGCATCCTCGGATGACGTGGAGGGTCAGCCACTAGTGCCTCCGATGGTGATAACATTGGCCGCCAGGGCCACCGAAGGTTCTCCGGAGGAAGTCTCTTTGACGCCCACCTGTGTCACTTCACTTGCCACTCTTCCTCTTCTGGTGAGAGGACCGGGTCTGGCGGCGAGGCTCGCCACTTCTTCGGGGTCAATAGGTAGAGCTCTGTACCGACCGTAGACTCCCGCCATGTTGTAGGTGAAAACTCTCCAGTTTCTATGTCTCTTTGCCATCCTCCTCGACAACCTTTCCGGAAATACTAGTCTGTCAAAAATCAATCATTGGGGTGGTGCTTCCTCCAGCAAAGGGGACTGGTGTAGCTTCTCCGACTAACTCCTCAACTCTGTGCTGAGCACGGGTCGGGTTTCTTCTTCTTCTTGGAAGGCAAAGGCCACTGCCCCCAACAATCTCTGGCGACCCAAGGGAGTGCTGCCTCGGCCCCGGAGGTGATTTCTCATGGCCTACTCGATCCCTTCCCACTCCTGGTCAGGGAGAGCAGCTGGTAGCTGTGTGTTAATGGGGGCAACAAGAGGAGTATAAGCCATGGGCATCGGGCGGATAGCGTGGTGTCGACGCCTGCGGCGCTGGCGGTGAGCATTGTCGGGTAGGGCCGGTGCCACAACTGCCGGTTGGTAGGCCGGGGTTGTCACCTCGACCCTCTCGTCTCTTCGGGCCCTTCTCGGGTGGGTGTAGCTGGGCCCCACCTGGGCGGGTGCAGTAGTCTGGACCTCCTTGGGAATCCATACCTATTGAGCTTAGCTGACTTGAGAACCGGTGTGTTCTTCAGTGCCGCAGCCGGGATGTCGGGCGTCACCTTCTCCTTCACCTTCTCCAGCCCTTGGAAGGAATTGCGGACTGGAACAGTTGGTATTATTCGGTCCGAGATAGCCTCAAACCTTTGTCCATTAAGATGGACTCTAATGCCTCCAACAATGACAGACTTGCCAGAGCTGGAGAGTCAGCTTCTTGGTGTGGTGGCCGCATGGCTCCTTCGAAGTCTCCTCTGATGGGATGCTGATCCCCATTGAGGCGAGCTGACAGTTGGGTGCACATGGTGCACATTGCAGCTGAGCATCTCGGCCGGGCTGCGGTTGTCATTCCTGGCCGAGGTTCGGCCAGCAGTAGCTTCAATGGCCCCTTGGATGGGGGCGTTGATCTCTGGCCTGTCGGACGCTTCCACGTCCAGTATGTTGACAAAAACTACCCCGAGGAAGTTGACGGAAGTGAGTCGACCACCCTTGACTCTGTCGGTTTCTCAACCGCGCGGATCCACGCTATCCCTCGCTTGGGACGATGAGTGAGCTTACATTTCTGGTAGCGACGTATAGCCCATAGGAACTTTTAGTGTCGAGCCAAGGCATCTCTAGTGTCCAAGTGTTGCTGGTCGCGTCTCCATCTAGAGTCCGAGGTTCGCATCACCTAGAGTTGGTCCCTCATTTCATCCCGCATCACATTTGTGCTTGTTCATTTAATATTCCTCAATTGCGCCATCAGTTAAGGGAGAGAGCACCCGGTCCCAAGGCTCCACCGCCTTTTTGCGACCACCGTGGATGTGAGCGAGTGAACCCGCGCCCTTCGGCCATTGCTGACTCATTGGATTGGGCATCCGTACCTAAGGGGAGGTTAGCCTTGAACCCTGTCGGCCCTCTACTAGGAAGGGTCTTGTTCCACACCCTCGACTCGGCATCCCCGAGTCACCCCCGGGTCGAGTGTGCGCACCGACAAGTGTCCGCTTACGTAGGCCTCTTGGCCTTGTGGTTGTGCTTGCATTCCTAGGTCCGAGGATCATTGGCCTAGAGTCGGTCTAGTCGCTGCATTCCCTTGGTGTGTCACCCCATTGTGGTGCCCCTTCATCAAAGTGGTATATCAAAAGACGTCGCGGGAAGTTCCGGTTACGCCGGTTCAGAACGCGGCCTTTCTAGCATCGAGGAAGCCTTCGGGCTCGTCCTTCACCTCGTAACACTTGGCGATCGGGGTTGCCACCTCCATCCTAGGTCATTTCACATCACTTGTTATATCTGGTGGCCCATTCAAATAAGAGCTGGGTCCTATCCTTGGGAAATGAATAAGACTTCATCATTTTGGCCCGTAAGGGAGGCCTTTCTTGTTGTTCAACATGCCTGGCCGAAGGAGGGTTGGCAATGCCTTTATCTTTATTTCTTTGCTGCTCGAACGCCCCGAGGTCGATTATATAAACTTCTTCGAGCGCGGGCCATTTATTGGCTAATTTGGTCTTCTGGCATGAAGCCACAAGGACAGTGGAGAGGAAAGCATTGATTTCTGCCACCACATTATTCAATCAGTCAAGAGATTTGATTTCCATTCCGATCATCTTTTCGAGGATCCTCCTCTTCAAATTTTATTTGCAGATTTGCACTGCATCTTCTTGATGTAGCGGCCGCCTGCACCTCATGCTGAGATTGTGCCTTCTTTTAATATATTCGAGAGCAGTTTCATCACCTCTCTGCTTGGAAGCATATAATTCGGCCATGGTTATTTCTCTTTTGGTAACGTGAAACCGCTCACGAAACTTCCTTTGCATATCTAGCCAGTCGTTGATAGACCCGACTGGTAGGTTTAAATACCACTCAAATACGAGTCCTGTAAGGGAGGACCCGAAGAACTTGAGTAGGTTGGATTTGTCAGCTGCCAGGTCGCCCATTATGCTGACGTAGTAAGCGATGTGCTCTTTCGGCGAACCTTGTCCGTTAAACTTCTCAAACTTCAGCGGTTTATTGACACCGGGAGGTAACCTCTTGGACGCATGATGGACGGGGTAAGGTACCTTGTATACATCAAAAGTGGCATACTCGTCATTACCTCTATCGGCCAGCTTCTTTTCGATCATCTATTCTATGATTGTTTTATTCGCCATCATCTGGTTGGCCGGGCCTAGGCGGAAATGGGCCTGCTGCATTTGTGGTGTCACTGCTATTGCCTGAGGTGCTGCGGCAATCCCCTGGTGTGGAATAAGCAGGGCTTGCGTTGAAGTGGTATGTTGCTACTAGGAGGGAGTGCCCCCTGTGTAATCAGGCGCCGGTTGAGACACGACCGCCTATGGTGAAGCTTCAAGGGTTTGACCCTCATTTCCCAGGGTTTCGGGAGGAACTTTCACCTGTCTAGAGGCAGATGCTTGTGCATTCTTTTCATTCGGCTACTTTTTCAATGTTTCAACCTCCTGTCGATACTCTTGCAACAACATCAGTATTGCAAGGTCATGCATGGCGGGGTTCAGATTGACACCTCCTTCCCCATCTTGACTTTCTTCAGACGATGTGGATGGCCTCTCGTCGTCGCCTTTAGCCACAACTACATTGACGGTGACGACCATAGCAGTCTTGTCCCAGTTGGTTTCTTCAACAAGGGTCTGCAGCGCTTCACTGGTATGAACTGGAGTTCGGGGCCAAGCTCCCTCGGACACCCGGATATGTTTGAATATGATGAAAATAAAGAGCTGAGAGAGAGATTAAGTTTAATGGACAATAGGTTTTGCACAATATTTGAATGCAGCTTGTCATTTTAAATAAGAAGCTTATTCAAGAACATTTGATGGCATTAGTCTGGAAATGTAAACCATTGTTCTTTATACAACTTTCATGCTGGGTAAATGCATGGGGAATTACAAAAGGCATAGAATACGAAAGATAAATGGGGTTTGCTGATTAAAATGGTTTACTGATGTTCCATTTCAGATAAGGCATTGAATACCTGGATTTAAAGTGTTTGACATGAGAAGGACAGGCTTAATTAAGAAAACTTATTTGTATTTAATCTACAATTTCTTTTGGAAACTAGTGTGGTTTGTACATGATTCAATCTACAAAATAAATTCATTCTTAAACTATAGCTTTTAGTAATGCTACTGATGCGGGACTGTGTATGTAAATGAATCCGACCAGGGGACTAATGAGATCAGTAAACACGCTACAATAGGCCGACAAATATTCTGACGCGTGCTTGAGCGCCAAGAGACAAAATACGCGAAATAACAGTAGCTACACTCTAGGAAACCATCCTTTGCAGCGAGAAATGTCGAACCAAACGGTAGATAGGACTACCACGACCTAGGGTATCGATCACGCACAGACAATGTGCTCAAATTGGCACTCTCCGGGATAGGAGAACACTCACAAACTCACAAACTGACGGCAAAATAAAATAACGGGCTAGGCATCCTAACTTAATCACGGTAGCAAATATGACATAGATACTAAGTAAGCAAATTAAATGAGCGGACTTACCACACTAACCTACTCGCTGCAGAGCGAGGCTCGAACGGAGGCCACGTAAACTGGGAACAAGAGAAGGCGGATGGCTGCTGGGTGGTGCAGGTCAACTGCTAAAGGAGTTGGTGGCCCAGGTGACGTGGGGCGCAGGGGCTTTGCTGGCAAGAGGTACACTGGTAGGGATGGTTGCGGGCTGCCGTGACAGAAGGACCCACTGGTGAAGGCGACGGGGCCGCTTGGAAAGGCAGTGTCGGATGCTGCCAGCACTGGTGGCGAGGGTGGCTGCTAGCCGCTCTGGTGCGGCCTGGGACTGTGTGCAGGCGGCAGCGTTGGCAACTGCCTGACGATCGGCGGTGGTGGGCGACCACGGCAGGGTGGAGGACCGGCTGTAGGGTGGCCGGGCGTGACAGCGCTGGGCCTAGCATCAACAGCAGGGGAAGGAACAGTGGGGCTAGGACGGGGGCATGCGGGGTGGCCGTCCTCTGGCTGCAGGTGGCGGTGGCGACGGTTGTAGCGGGCTGCTGGTGGCATCTGCTGGCGATCGCGGTGAAGCTCTGGGAAACGGCCTTGGCTGGCAGCGATGGAGGGAAGCCAGCGGCCGCTAGGTTCTGGCCGTCGGGAAGGAGGAGCGCCGCAGGGCTGCCGGAGGTGCCGCTGACCACCTAGTCGCGAGGCCCATGGTGGGCTGTCGCCGTGGACCTGTGTTCGTGAAGGGGCCGCACAACACGGCAGGGAAATAGAGGGAAAGTGGCAACGTGGGGAAGGAGGCGGGCTCGCGTAGGGACCGCGCAGCAGGGGCAAAGAAGCAGAAGAAGAATGCGGCATGGGGAATGAGGTGGCTGTAGGGACTCGGGGGAAGCACGTGGGGCCAAGAGGGGTAAATTCGTTCGAACCTGGGAGGGAGAGGGGGAGGAAAGAACAGAAAAGAATAGAAGAGGCTTTACGCCTAGGGCTTCGTGCTCCACCTAAAATTTTCACATGAGGGAGACGACCGCTCCAATATCACAATTTTCAATACCTCGTTCTCCCCCCAAAAAGTAGGACTACAACCTTATTTATAGGGGAAGAAGACCCTAGTGGTCTTCCTCTCATACCTAAAGGCCAAATATCCCTGGGACCTAAAATAGTGCAAAAATCACACTGGAAAATACACAATAAATGGAAAATATCTCAAATGGGTCTCTCCCTCAAATAAATAGTCAACTAATCAAAAGAAAATTCATCAATATGCTAATAGATCATCATCAAGCCAGAGGGATGCTGATGTCGCTGCTGGAGGTCTCCGACGGTGGTAAATGCGAGTGGGGTCAAACCGGACCCGCGCTATGGTGTCCTCACCAGCTACATTGGCTGTTGTTGTATTTTAATATGTTATAGATGTATATATGTCTATATATATGCACGTAGTGACCTAGGAAAAAAAGCAGAGTATAATATAGTTTAGAAGGATTCCAATCTGACTACTAAATTCATAAATTTGAGTAAACTTTGTTGACACCTACTTATTTTCTCGAATTAATAAAGGATTAAGCATAGAGAAATACTCCCTAAATAGAGCAAAACGACACAATGCTAAAGGTGCTCTACCAGTCGAGTTGAGCTCTGAAATCGAGACATTTCGCCAGGTCAAACGACACACCATAGCAAGCATGGATCATCCCTGAGCAAAGGGCACTATACCAGTCAGTTTCCCCGACAACCGATTTGGATCTAGGGCTCGGGACAACCTACCTTACCGAACGGCACTTTGTAAAAATTTGGGGATCACCCCCGAATACCCTGCATATGGTATTACATCGCCGACACATCAACAACTGAGTTAACCCGGGGCTCAGAACAGCCTACCGTAGCACACGACTCTTCGCCAAGAAGCGGGGGTCACCCCAACTACAAGACAAACGGCATCAACATGTCGACACCCTAGTTACTGGGCCAACCAAGGACGCCCAGCAACCCATCACATCACGTGGCGCATGATGGAAAAGCAGGGAACAACTTCCGACACACCTTCTTTAAGCGGTTTGACATCGGCCAATTCAATAATTACATCACACCTGGGTTCACCGCGTTCAAGATGGAGCTCAAATGAACATCAAGTTTGGCCGATCCGGGGCCAGATTCAAGTAAGTTATCTCCTCACCCAGTCCTCCTGACCCTCATAAGCCCCAGCTCACCTGACCAACCCAAATCCCATCCCAGCCAATCATTCCAACCCACATAAATCCCAGACTCACTCAACTACGGCCCGTTCAAGCCCTTTGCTACAGCCCGTCTTAACCCCCAATATGACCTACATGACCTTTCCCTCTCTTCTAGGTCAAACTCAGCCATTTTGGTCCATCCAAACCCCCTAGGGGGAGAGGTTTACTCAGACCAGGAAGCCCTTAACCACTTTAACCAGCGCAAACCCCCTTTACGCGGACTTGCCCACCCATTCTTGAATGTGGCCGTCAAGGCGACCACGTTCTGGAGGGAAAAAACCCCTGGTCAAACCTGCGTAAACCTTGGCCCACATGTCAGGGTGTCAGGGCTGAACGTGGTCGCTTAGGTGACTGTGTTCATGATAACACAGTCATCGAGATGACTGCATTCAAAAATGCCCAATAGAACTCGCGTAAACCCTAGCCTACATGTCACGGTGTCAGGGGGCGACCGCGTTCAAAAATGCCCAGTCAAACCCGCGTAAACCCCCCCTTTACGTGGGCCAGTGATAGCCACTAACACTCGTTGTTTAAAATGCCGTGCCACACAATTTCAAAAATGATAATCGCACTCGCTCACTTAAAAAGATTAGAAAATCAAGTAGAGTGGAGAGCACGGGTCGATCCCACGAGGAAGAAATATTTTCAATTGATCTTGGTGAAAAATTCTTGTGTTTTGAAAAATCTAATTGCGGAGTGAGATTTAAACTAATGAAAAAGAAAATTACATGAAATTAAACTATCTAAAGAATTTGAGAGGGTTAAAGAAGAGAATTTGGAAAGAGAAGTGGAAAACTAAGAAGACACAATTGCACAAAATCTGAATTTTATTACTAAAGAAAAAGTATAATTATATGAAAATTGAAATTATAACTTAAAAATAAAAGAGAAAAGGGAAGAAAAGAGGAGCCAAATGGATGAAGAATAGCCGCCGTCTCCACCGTGCCGAGTCTTGAAATTTCACCCCGCCTTGAAGGAGATCGCCGTGGAATGAGGGGGATGAAGAAGCCGTCGTCGTCCACGTCACGAGCCTTGGAACGTCGCCCGCCTTGATGTGCACGCCGTCGTGAAAGGAGATTTGTGGAGAACCAACTTTGGAGAGAAATATAGAGAGGAATGTGGAAGGGTTTGTGTGGAGATGAGAAGTGGAGATGAGGAGAGAGTAAAATCGAAACACTAAAAAAATAGAATAAGAATGAAATTAAAATACCATTGAAAACAAGAAGAATTAGAAGATGACTAAGAAGAAGAAATTGGGGAGAGAGAAGAGAGGAAGAACTTTGATGAAGGGCTCAGAGAGAAACAACATGGGGAAGAAGGTGAAATCGGACGAAGAAGAGGGGGGACACAGGTCGCATAAACAGTAACCATGGAAGATAGAACTTTAGAAATGTTAGAATAACTAAGGAAAAGAAGAAGAATTAAAGAATGATGAAGAAGATAAATTTTTAGAGAACTTAACGGTACCACTCACGCTCGGGTGAATGACTGGTTCGTCCGCAGCGGAGTTCCGCATGATTCGTCGAAAACTGGGTCAGGAATCGAAAAAACGCGCGAAAAAGCCGCGGAACGCCTCCGAGCCTCCGAAACTATCCCGGATCGTGCCAATCCGAACACGAAAGATGTACGAAACGTAATTTCAGACACGACAGAGCCAGACACTCCGAGAAAATAGATCTGAGACCAAAAAATAAGGATTCAAAATGTCTAAGATATTACAGCCCTCCCCCCTTAAAGGAATTTAGTCCTCGAAATTGAGAACAACCCAAGGGAAAAGAAGAGAGAGTGACTCACTTAAACAGGTACGGGAACTGCTGTCGCATCTCGTCCTCATGCTCCCAAGAAGCCTCACCACCAGAGTGCCGCTGCCACACTACCTTAACCAAGGGGATGACCTTGTTCCGCAGGCGTTGCTCTTGCCTATCCTCAATGCGAACGGGAAACTCTAGGAGACAAAGATCTGGAGTCACCTCGGGCCAAACAGAATCCTCAAGCACTTGAGAGTCATCAGGCATATACTTTCGCAACATCGAGACGTGGAACACGTCATGCACCGATGCCAACTCAGGGGTAACTGCAACCGATAAGCTATCTCAATGATGCGCTCAAAGATGGGAAATTGGCCAATATATCGGGGACTCAGCTTCCCACGCCGCCCAAAGCACATCACCCCCTTCATCAGAGAAACTCTCAAGAACACACGATCACCAACTGCGAAAGTGAGAGGCTCCCGCCTACGGTCAGTATAACTCTTCTGCTGACTCTGGGCCGCCAACATGTTCTGACGAACCAGGTGCACGACATTCACACACTACTGCACCAACTCCGATCCTGTCAAAACACGCTCACCAACCTCAAACCAATCAAGCGGAGTCCGACACGGACGCCCATACAACGCCTCATAGGGAGCCATCCCTATGCTCGAATGATAGGAGTTGTTGTAGGGAAACTCCACTAATGGTAGGTGGTGAAACCAAGTCCTCTGCCACTCCAGGCAACACGACCTCAACAGATCCTCCAAAGTCTGGATGGTCCTCTCTGACTGACCGTCCGACTGAGGATGATACACCGAGCTAAAAGCTAACTAGGTGCCTAGAGCCCTCTGAAAACTCCTCCAGAAACCAGATGTGAAGCGCGGATCCCGATCCGACACGATCGAAATGGGAATCCCTTGCACGGGTACGATCTGTTCCACATACAAACGTGCCAGCTTGGGCACACTCCAGCTGACTCTGATTGGTAACAACCGAGCCGTATTCGTCAGCCGATCCACGAGCAACCAAATACTATCATGCCCACTCGGAGTCCTCGGTAGTCCCACCACAAAATCAGTGGTCACGTGGTCCCATTTCCATGCGGGGACCTCCAAGGGCTGAAGTACTCCTCCTGGTCGCTGATGCTCTGCCTTCACCTGCTGACAGGTCAGGCACCTGGCCACGAACTTGACAACATCTCTCTTCATGCCAAGTCACCAGAACTGCCTCCGTATGTTTCGATACATCTTCGTCGCACCCGGGTGTACGGTGTACCTGCTCCCATGAGCCTCACGCAACACAGCACGATGAACCTGCTCCTCGGCTGGGACGTACTGCCTGCCACGGAACCTCACAGCACCATCCTCGCCGAGCACCACATCAGCTAAAGCCAAAATCTGGGGCAACTCAGGATCTGCATGCTGAGCCTCTGTCACCTGACGGTGGATAGTAGGGGTGACAGTCAGACTCACGAGCACTGCTAACCCTGGCTCTTGGGAAATCTTGAGCCTGAATGACACTTCGGACACTTGTTCCCAGAGCCTCCACTTCCCCAACATCAAGGCACTGACTGCGACCTTCCGACTCAAAGCATCAGTGACGACATTCATCCTACCCGGCTGATAAGACATGG
The DNA here is from genome assembly GCA_024336825.1 of Amorphophallus titanum. Taxonomy (NCBI): domain Eukaryota; kingdom Viridiplantae; phylum Streptophyta; class Magnoliopsida; order Alismatales; family Araceae; genus Amorphophallus; species Amorphophallus titanum. The sequence continues at coordinate 1,014,561 of JANBPO010001167.1, forward strand.
TGAAGTCATAATCCTTCATAAACTCCATCCAACGCCACTGTCTGAGGTTCAGGTTCTTCTGAGTGAACACATACCTCAAACTCTTATGGTCAGTGAACATCTCGAACTTCTCACCGTACAGATAATGCCTCTAGATCTTCAACGCGAAGATCACAACCGCTAACTTCAGGTCATGGGTAGGGTAGTTCTCCTCATGTGGCTTCAGTTACCGCGAAGCATACGCCACCACTCTACCATGCTGCATCAACACATCACCCAATCTGACCCCGGAAGCATCTGTACACACCACGAAACCATAGACTCACATTTTTATCAAAAGAAGGTCATTGAGAAAAAATTCAAAGTCAGTGAGATGGTCATAAAAAGAATTTTTTTAAGACTTGGCGGGTCATATTCCAAACTCCAACCCAATTGGGAGGGTCCATATGTGGTTTAGGCTACGTATCTTGGCAATGCCTATAGGCTAGTCAATGCTGAGGGGATCGAGTTATCCCACCCTTGGAATGGACTTTACCTAAAAAAGTACTACCCTTAGATAGGTATAATAATCGGCATGGTTCGAGAGCTGACAGAGTTGAAAATTCACTCTTCGGTCTTTGTAGTCTAACTTGGGGTTAACTCGCGCACACACTCACACTTCGCTCTTGAAATCAAATGGCATGAAATCTAAGAAAAGCTAGAGATAGACTGAAGGTGTGGGGTGCTACCCATTCTCTGCTCGGTTCACGACGAGGGAATGAGACCTCGGGTTAGGCGACTAAACCTGACCGCCACCATAGTAGGGGAAAGTCATGGCACAAAGGGGAAGCGAAATAGCAAGTTCATAAATTCAAAAAAAAGAAGAAAAAAATAAGAGTATGTCAAAAGGGGCAAAGTCCTCCCAAAGAAAACCCTGGTCGAAAGAACGTACCTCAAAAGTGACAAGGGAAAGAAGTGTAGAATAAACCTCACTAGCCAAGGATCGAACTCCAATAGGTAATAGGGCAGGGGAGGGACATCTTTCGAGTCTCTCGAACCCCCTCGTGAACTTCCTAACACCTTCTTCCTTCTTCCCTATGTGATATACTGATGTGACACACCCTTGGACCTAAACAAGCAAGCACAATTCGCAAGTCGAACGGGCCGATATCGGCGGCCAACTCACCCGGCACTCACCCAAACCCAGGGGTAACTCGGCGATGATGAGTCGAGGTCGTGAGGGCTGGGCCATTGCTGGTAGAGGGCCAGCAAGGCCAAGGGACTTCCCAAGGGTATGGAGGCCCAATTCAAAGGGGCTGACTGGGTGACAATGGGCACGGGTCACACTCTCTCCCACGGCGGCCACTAAAAGCAATTGAGCTTGTGGATCGGGTGCTCACTCTCACAGACCAGCGGAGCTTATGAACTAATATTGAAGGAATATGGCATCCAAATGAGAGCAAGGGTAGAGCACTTACTCGACCGGTTTGAAGAAACTGATCCTGTTCAGAGAAGAGGGCGAGCGGGGAAGCGTGGCCCCACACGCCGCGCCGGTGTAGCTACGACCTGTTCAAGATTTTACATCACTATGTCCCATGCAAGGGGGTTGAACTTGGGGAAGGGAAGCTAAAATTACATTCAAACACTACCGCCCACAGGGAGGGGGGGTAAGCCAGCCAGGCGGGGAAGGGAAGAGCTGAACTAGAGACTAAACGGGCGGAAGACGCCGATTCTGCCTGCTCTCTAGAACAGGGGACAGATGGTTGATGTTGTCACTGCTGCGGTCACTTCTGAGCTCCTTTGTCGACGAGATTAGTGGCAAAACCTCCTGGGTTGGCCCAGGAGGACGTCTGAATTTTGGTAGGAGTTTTGGTGGCCAGCATTGGTCGGGGCGGGGCTGTGAACACAGACTCTGTTCTCTGGTTCTGACTATCTCAGCACCACTGCAGCTGGAAGATGGGGTCACCACAGGTGCTCCTGAGTTCCAATTCAAGCGTGGCTAGTGTCGATGGATTTGTTGTCGAATCCTCTTCTAACGGAGACCCACGGTGTTGTCGGAGGAGGTCGGAGTCACCAACGAGGTCCCGAACAGTGAACAGGGGCCTTCACAGTCCCAGAGGTGACAAGGTGGCGCACCCGGGGGAGAAAATTGAGAAATCAATGGTACAGATGCCGAATGGGGTGCCACTTCTTGGCATTGGAAGAAGACTTGTCGTAGAAGCTCTCAGCCAAGTCTCATCTCCAGAACTTCAAAGGGTTGGTCGTGGGAGCCTCAGCAAGCAGCTTCAGGTTGACTGTCAGGAAGAAGAAGCACAGTTCGGGGAGATCGGCTCCTCTAGGCAGCCACGAACTCAGACTGGGGAGAGACCACCTCCTTTGTGAAGAGGACAGGGAGACGCTTCCGACGGTACCACTTGGGCTTCATGGGACATCGGGATGAGGTCGTGGTTGAATCTTCAATATGCTAGTACTCTGCTGCCTGCGAACTGGGAAGTGCAGGTTGGAGATGGGAGGTGGGAGATGAGGTAAATGCGAGGGGAAAGGGGGTAGATGGGTGTGGCGTTGAGTAAGTCCCGGGGCACATTCCGGAGCATGAGCTGATCAAGATGCTGATTTCTAACGCAACGCCCGAGTATCAGTTCATCTTAGCCCTTAATGATATTACCTCCTAGGAACAATTATATAGTCGAGCCCGCTTCATTTGCCAACAAATCCAAGATTCCCTTGACCCCGAGTCTTCTCTGCCTTCCACATCTCCACACACCCCGCCATCTACATCTACCTCCACCTCCACATATCAACCTTCACCCTCCACAAGCCAACCCTACGCTCCCATGAGTCAACCCTCCATGAGTCAGCCTTATGCCACATCTACCTCCGCATATCAAACCTCCACATATCAACCTTCCATGAGTCAGCCTCCAGTGTCCACATACCCGTCTCCGTCTCCACCTCCAGTCAGGGGAATTCCACACCCCGAACAGGTAGATGCCGTCCACTATATTTCCGGTCCACATATGTCTTCACCAAATCCCTCTGCTAGCCATAGTCCATTGCCTACACAGCCTTCACTTCTGTCTCCACAACCTTCCACTTCATCTCATACCCCTCGGCATCCGCCTTGCCCAAAACGGGCTCCTTCTCATCCTCCGTTGTCAGAGTGTTTCATACATATCTTCAGGGCTTTGATGGCCACCCACGCATTGCCACTTCCTTCGATTATGCCTTGTCTACCGGCGATGGGGAATATGCTCCAGTTTTGTGATTATCATCGCCAGCAGGGGCATTTGGTTGAGGATTGCCTTGAGTTTTGGGATTATGTTTACGGCTTGGAAGACAAGAAGAGTATTGATTGGGCCACAATTCACAAAGTCATTTTACATCTTTGCAGCCAACAACAGTAGCAAGAAGCGCCGCCCAGGCAGTCGTCTCCATTTCAAGACCAGGGGCACTCCTGTGATTCTTCGTCTAGCGTTGCACCCGCTCCATCACCTACTACCTCGCCTACCCCATTACATTCGCCATCTCTATCTCCTACGCCATCTCCATCACCTCCACAGACCCAAGCCTCCGCTCAGGCTAGTGCCATCCCTTCTTCCTCCATTCCCGTTACCACTACTTCTACCCTCAGCGTCGCTTGGCACATTGTGTCGATACGTCGACGGTGGGCACCACAACCCTCCTCTTCATCCCCTTCATCACCATCTCCATTACCTCCACCGCCATACTCACCTCCCTCTCCATTATCTCCACCATCTTCACTGCCTTTGCCATCTCCTCCACCTTCCCCGTCGCCTGAGCCTGAGCAAGCCATACCTCCGCCCTTACCTTTGCCTCCACCTAAACACACCATCCCCATTAAATCTTCCATGCCATCCAAGTCTTCTACCTCTGTCACTTCTCCACCTACTTCCACCCCACGGAGCGGGTGTACATTACATTTGGTGTCCCTCGGGTCTAGTCCCCAGGGAGATGACGAGCCGAGTCAGGATGATTCAATGCCAGTTCTGCATTTCAAGATCCAAGATTTTATCTGTTGCATGCCAGTCCGCGTCCCAGTCTCTAACTATTTTGAGGCTAATGAGCCTATGTTTCAAAGGACGGTTGCTAAGAAAAGTTCCCTTGCCTTGGTGCTAGTTTCTTCAAGAGCGAGGCCAGTGGCAATCTCCTTGCCTGCCAAAAGTCTTGCCATTGATGATGTTATTTCTTCTCACACCATTGCAATTCAGTTCACTGGCCAAGAGGGGATCTCTACCCAATTGGTGCTAACTCATACAGACTCCAAGAGTTTGATGAATTCCATGTTCAAGGGACAATTGGTCGTATTCTCAGTATTCTTCAAGGACAGTCTGCACATCTTATGCAATCTCCCCCGGTTCATTAGCAAGTCGGCCATGGCACCACCGTGTATCACTCTCCCTCAGCTTCATCATTCTCTTCTATCAAGGGAGTTATGCTTCGAGACTGATTGTTGAGTGGAGTTGCCGAATCTCATGCTGCTTGTGCCAGGAGACAAGACTCCATGATTTGTTATTCATCATTCTGAGGAGTTACTTATTCAAGAGTGTCCACCTATGGTTAGCACCGGGTGTCTAGGGGCAACTGCCCCAACAAGGCTGCATGTTCATAATCAGGTCAGGCCATCTGCCAGGTGGGCCCGTTATTTATGAAGACATTGTAAAATAAGAAGCCCAAAGGTCTAGATCCGTGCCAGGCGGGCCCATGTTCAAGAGATTTCTGCCAAGAAGAGGCGGCGGCGCCAGTCCAAGGGTCGCCAGTTGTGTTTTTTTGTTGTCACGGCTTTTGTTTTTTTTCCTTCAAAGGCCTTGAGAGAGAGAGAGAGAGAGAGAGAGAGGTTCTCTTTTTTTTATACATCACATAATAATATCATGTAGAGAGAGAGGGAGCAGAGAGAATGAGAGAGAAGAGAGAGAGAGAGAACACGAGAGGGGGTACGACAGCGGCGATGGGAGGGACGCGGCCGCCATTGGGGTGTGCTGGGGAGTTCACCGGCGTGGTGGGCAGTTGGACGGCGACGATCGGTTGATGAGGCGAGGACGACGGCAGCGGTGGCAGCCCGCCGGTGTCGTGCTTGCCGTGCTCGGAAGGGGGGGGCATGCTTGCCGCGCTCGGAGGGGATGGAGGGGGTTGGTAGAAGTGGAGCTCCGGTGTGACAGTGAGGGGATGGTGGCCGCTGGGTTTTCGGGCACCGTGGAGGTGGGATCATAGCAACAGACGGGAGGAGGAGGGGGGTGTGTGTCCTTCGCGAGAGAGGTGGGGAAGGTTGTTTACGTGCATGGTCTGACGGTGGGTGGCGCTGGGTTTACGAATGGGAACGGCGTGGGAGGGGGGGATGGTGCGGCCAGGGAGAGTGGATGACAGTGTGAGGGAGTGCGGTGGGAGGCCCTGTTCCTGTGGCACCGAAGGCGGGGGCGCATGCAGGAGGGGCAGACGAGAAGGTGGCTACTACATGGTGGCCGCTACAGCCGTGGGCAGTGACCACGGCGGGCTCGCAGCGGACAGGTGGGGCTAGGTGCATAGCAGTGAAGGGAGAGCGCGGCTGGAGGGGTGGCCGGTGAGGCGAGCAGGGAGGGGGGCCGTCTGCCCAAGGGGGAGAGAAGAGGGAGATGGGGAGGGTGGCCGGTGGGGGCGGCTATTCTCGGTGGAGAAGAGGGAGATTTGGGAAGCACGGTCTTTGTCCAGACCAGTCATGCACACCTCCAGGGTCACCATCGGTTGCTCTGGCGTCTCGCAGGCATAATAGACGTGCAAATCCTGGTTCGGTATATCAAGGTTGCCGATGGCATATGTATGCCTACCAGAGAGAGGATGCCAGAGTACCTATTGAAAATAGATACCACCTCGGAGAAGCTGCGGTGGGGAGCAGGCTGGGATTCTCATGGCGATGGGGCGGCTTTGGGGGGGGTGTTGCGGCCTATTGCAGGAGGGGTGGTGGGGCAGCGTTCTGTGTCGGGGAAATGACACTGGCGGGGTGACAGAGTGGAGGGCAGAAAGTTGGGATATAACGGGGCCTCTCACCAAAGGGGCATCTCACTCCATCTCCTTCTCGGAGAAGAACAAACAAGACAATGCTTCACACCGGACATGGGATGGTTCCCCAATAGTTTTGATTCAACTTCATTGTTCTCTATAGTGGGGTTACAAGACTCTTTTATAGAATCATCACACAGATAACTCATTTAAAAACTTTAACACTTAACACCTAACACCCACGGCTAATCATACCAAACATCACCTAACACCTGACATCTATGACTAATCGTACTTCTAGTGAGAAGACTAAAACAAAAGACTATTACATGATGTTGATATATCTTATTTTCTATAAAAAGGAAAGGCATACATATAGGCCCAGTAAAGTGACCCATTAACATAAAACACTTAAAATAAATATAATTGGATATTTGCCCATGCTGCTTGACGATCCTCGTTAAATCCTTCCGCTTGGAGGAGGTTCGACCTCGAACCTAGGACCTTCACTTGGAGGAGTAGCGACGTCGGTGGAGAGGCAGTGGAGACGGGCGGTGAAGATGGACGGTAGAGAAGGACAGATCTGGAGCTTCGAATGGGCTCTCGCACCCATCCCAGTCTCAAGGATGATGCACCTGAAGTTTTCAATTCTCCCTTCATGGCGGAGAGGAGGAGGATGGATTTGGAGCTTCGAATGGGGCCTCGCACTCGTCCCCTTCTCAAGGACGATGCAGCCGAAGCTTTGAATCCTCCCTTCATGGCGGAGAGGAGGAGGACGAATTTGGAGCTTCGAATGGGATCTCGCACTCGTCCCTTTCTCAAGGAAGATGCATCCGAAGCTTCAAATCCTCCCTTCACTGTGGAGCGGACTTTGCAAAGGACCGAACCTGTGAGAACAAGTGGGCAACTTACTTTGATACCAAACTGATGTGGAACAAAAACCCGGGTCTTATGATTTTCTTCTTTTTTCACCTTGTTATTAATTCTTCACTTTTCTTAAAATATTGTCCCACTCGAAGTCACCATTTTTAGAAAATCAACAAATAACCTAGGAATTGGCGTCTTAATTTGCGGTCGCCTATAAAAATTGGCGTCCAAGACATCGGAAGTGAATTTTAAAATAAATCTGAAAAATAAGAAGAACCTTCCTATTGAGCTCATAATGAAATCCACTTTGGGACATTGCATTGTGACATGAGTGTGGACATGTAAAATTACACGTCCGCATGTCCCGACCAATCCAGCATCAATAAACAACTTCAACGGAAGAGATTGCGGAGAACACGTCCCGTCCGGACCCTCCGAACAAGCAACACACTACCGTGGAGCCGTCTCTGGAGTCATGACAGTGAAGAGAAAGCAACCCCCGGGAAGCCCACAATGCATGGGCCTCGAAGAAAATCAAACAGACCACAATGCGTGCTCGTAACGGGCTTGAGCGTGTCCCAACGGCACACCTTGTAGCCCTCAACGGCACACCCCCAGGGTCCTTGCCCGGCACACCTTCCCGCGGTGTGGCTTCACCGGCACACCCCGCCTGGCAAGCCTTCAACGGAACACCCCCAGCCACCCACTCCAGCGGCACGCTTTCAGTGCCTCTCCAATGGCACGCTGCCCAGCTTCCCAGCGGCACGCCCTGATCAGCGGTACGCTTCCTCGGCCAAGCCCTTAGCGGTACACCCGCCCTGAAGCTTCACCGGCCTGGCTCCTTCGCCGACACACCCTGTCGCCCCCCTTTTTAGTGGCACGCTCGCCGAGGGCCTTTCCCCGGCACACCCACGGGTGTCCCCACTGGCACACCAGTGCCATTACCTTTAGCGATACACTCTCGGGTGCTTCAGCGGCACACACCCCCGGTGGCCCTCCAGCGGCACGCCCTCACGGCCCTTCAGCGGCACACTGGCTGTTCCCTCAATGGCACGCCAAGGCGTTCCCTTCACCGACACTTCCGGCAAACCAAATCTCACGTCATCTCGCTATAGATTCTCGGCGCGCAGCAACTTAGCTGAGGTGTCACCTGAAGAGGAGGGCACGTGAGCTACGCCCTGCTGACAAGGACAAGGGGAAGTCAAATCTCCATTAATGCAGACCGCTCCCGCCTACAGCATTGGCATTCGAAGCTTCCCGCCGTGTGAGGTATAAAACCTCCCATGCTTCTCTGGCGAAGAGAGAAGGACACACGCAGGCACGGGGAACCCACCTACCAGAGCCACCTCTGGAAGAAGGGAAGAAGAAGAAGAAGAGAAGGAGAAGAAGGGAGAGTGCCGCCGCGGGGCTCCCCTCCGACGACCACCACCAGAGAGAGAGTAAGAGAGAGGGAGAGAGGGAGTGAGAGTATGTAATGTGGGAGAGGGAAGAGCACGGAGCCACATGCCCCTGCTCAACCTCGACTCCCCATTCTTTTCTTTCTTTTTTTCTTCTTTCGCATTCCCATCACTTGTATCCTCCATCCCGATGCTTTGCAATGTACATGGCCGGTTGTGGCCTTTAGTTTCCATGAATGAAAAACTCCTTTTGGGATCCTTCACTATCTCCATTCGTTTAGGGTTCTTGCGTGGGTTTGATCGTGCGTTGCCTTCTCCCCTGGGGTGTTTGAGTCTCCCTGTAGGGCCATGGACCTCCACTCACATCCCCCTTGCATCCCTGGATGCCCACATCTAATAGCCTCCTTAGGCTCTTTTCTTCCCCCAATCATGCACCACCACCGAACTTCTTCCCCTCCCCAGTTCTAGTCCATCCAGCTAACCCTTGGCCTTCACTCCCCTGAGCTGCCCTCAACTAGATGCACCTCTGCCCCTTTGGCCAACAACCCGCAACCCTCCTTTCTTGGTCGATACACTCAACCCGCCAGCACCTTCACTGGCACAGCCTCTTCAATGGTACGAGCCCCTTGGTCTTTGCCCGGTACACCCTCCATACCCCTCCAACGGCATGCCCTTAGCTCACCCGTTCACTGATACAGCCCCTTCGAAGCCTTCCCTGGTCCGCCCTTCACCGGCATAACTCCTGCCCGGTGCACCCTCAGCACCCAGCTCCCCCTTTACCGATACACACCCAGCTCCCCCCTCACTGGCACACTCTCAGCCAATCCCTCTCTACCGGTGCACCCCATGCCTCGCTCAGTGGTACAGCTCTTTGGCCAGACCCTTCACCGGTTTAGATTGGCTCCCTCCAGCCTGCCTTGCCCGGTACACCTTTAAGCCCCCTTGCCAACACATTAAACCCTGCCTTCCACCCTGTCCCTAAACAAAAACACAAACCATGTCCCTAAACAAAAATACAAAAATAACATCCACATAACCATGTCCACAAACCATGTTCAAAATAAAACAAGTCCATAACACAAACACAAACCAAACATTCACATATAAAATCTATCATCTAGATATTTCTCCCCCTTTGTCATCAATAAAAAGGAGGGAAAGGGAGAGTCATTCATGATGGAGTCTGAAAGATGAAGGCCTCAAGAAGAGGCAGAAGGTGAAGCTGATGGTGATGGGGATCCTGATGGTGATGGGGATGGTGAAGCTGATGGTGAAGCTGATGGTGATGGTGATGGTGGTCGGCGAAGGAAGCCAGACAGCTCATCAAACTTTGAGTTTTGGATGCCCATGGCAGTGTGGAGTGCTTCGATGGACTCGGCCATTGCAGTAAATTTCTGAAGGTATTGCTCTTGTTGAATCTTCATTTTGGATACCTCCTTAGTCAACAGACCTACTGAATTCTTTACTTGGCCAACTTCTCCACTTAACTGATCAAGCTTGGTTTGCAGAGACGTATCAGCTGAGGATGTAGACTGTGATGCTCTAGCTCTCCTACTGGGTGCTTCTTGTTCTTCGCCCTCACCGTCTTCAGAATCCACAACTGGTGCTTTGCCTTTCTTGGAACGCAGTGTGTGGATCAATTTCCCCTCTATCAAAGCATATCCCATTTTTGTACAAATCGAAGGAATTGTGTAAATGTCAGCCTCATGAATTGAGTGAGCGGTGTGCTTGCTCAGGTCAATGTGCAAGTACTGAAAAATAGGAGTTAAGGCTGCTCCATAAGGCAAGTTCCTATTCTTCGACTTCCTACAACTTGTAATGTAATCATATATCATAGCTGAAAAATTAATCTTATCTCCATTCATAATGTAGACAAAAAGAAACTTGTGCATGTCTGTAACTTGTTCCCTAGACCCTGACTGAGGTAATAGAATGGTAGTCATGATATGATGTAATATCCTTTGGAGTGCAGGGAAGTTATTTGCATTTAATTTTGGGACCATCCCTTCTGCCATTGTCTCATCTATCATTGCCTCATAAGCCTCTTCTTCAGTGAACATAGCAACCTCTGGGGTCATGCCAGTATCATATGGCATATTAAGTGCTTTGCCAATCAGTTGAGTAGCCAGGGGAATTGATTTCCCATTCACAGTTGTGTATAACTCATCATGTTTAACAACCATATTTGCATAAAACTGATGAACAAGAGTATGATAGATCTTTCTATGTTCGGACATGAAAGAGATCAAATTGGGTTGCTCCTTAATACGTTCAACAAGTTCAGGCAATGTCTTTTCAATATTCTTGAAATCTACTACACGAGGGCGAAGTACCTTTCTCTCAACAAGCAGTTTAGACTCAGAATCTCTTTTCCTTTTATGAGCTCTGGCCTCTTCTTCCTTTTGCTTGAGCGCTCTGCGAGTGAGGGTTTCCTTTAGTTGCTTTGTGGTCCTCTTCTTGGGTGCCATAGCAGCTCGGATATGCAGATCCTAGCACACTTGGACAGACGAAGGTGCTCTTTGAGTAACTTGGCCTCCACACACCGCACAACAATGGGTCTTGATGGAAGGCGCCTTTCCTTGCGGCTTGGATAGCTTCAAATAAAATAGATGCTGATACAGTCCAGTCTTCACTAAAACAGGTGGAAGAACCCTTGAGCAGGTGGAAGGAGACCGTAGACTTGAACAAGGGGCGCTGCGAATGCTTCAGGAGGAAGAAGAGAGCTGGACACCGCCGCCGCCCATCGGAGGATGCGCTGGGAGGAGGTAGTGTAGGTGGAGGGAAGAAGGGAAGATGAAGAGATAGCAGAGGAGGAGCTGGAGGAAGACTGGAGAAGACAAGCCGTGGATGCTATGGGGAGAGGAAGGAATGCCGCAGTTGCTTCGCCGAAGAGGAAGAATCGCCCGCAGGATGGAGGTGGAAGATGTTTAGGGTAGAAGAGGATGGAAGTGAATGGGTTTTAGGAAGGCCATAGGGGTTTAAGGAAAGGGGTTCGATCAAGTTCAGCCAAAAAGAAGCCCAAGGTGACTTGGGTTCAAACCAATTGAGTGTGTGGCGCGAGGAGTGAACCCTGCGGTCCGGTTCACTAACCGGTCTCCAAAACAAAAGTGTCGACCTTGTGGGTCGACACATTTTTAAGAGTGTTCTGTCCCGCACGAAAAATATGAACACAGGGTAAAAAGGTCGACCCGGTGGGGGGAAGAAGCTGACAAAGCATCTGACAAGGATGGCAGCCTATTCTGGGGGCAAGCGCCAGCCGAAGAAAAGAAGAAAAAATAAAAGAAGAAAAGAAAGGCCAACAAAGCCAAGAAAGAGCTGGTCCTCTCCTGCAACACTCTCTCGGCTCTCTTCAATTTGCCCAGTGAAGACGATGAAGAAGAGATATGCTTCACACCCGTTGCCGGGGGAAGCCGGGCCGAGGCCGCAACCCCTACTCATGCAACCTAGTCAGGCTGGAAATGGGGGCACCAGCTGCCGGCTAATCACAATATTATATTCAGGGGTGAGCATCCCTATAAGATACCTCCCCCGAGGTCAAGGGAGCCCAAATCCCTCCTCTGTCAGGCCTTTACAACCCGAGTGGGGGCAGCACTGTCACCCCTTCCTTCTTGGAATTTCTGAAGATGTCAAAGGGAAAGCAACCGTGTCAGGATGCCGACCCTGTAATAAGGGGTACCCACCTGCAGCCCCGACAACCTTCCAGAGTCCCGGATGAAAATGAAGCTTGCCCGACAGCAGCCAATGAAGGGCAGCAAGAGCATGAAACCAAGCAGAAAGATGCTGAGTCGGAGCCCGATGAAGTAGGCCCATCAGAGGCCGCAGTTCATGGCCTTTCCAAGCCCAAGTGGGCAGAAGAAATGAAGCTGTCTAATGTCTGAGCTAGAAGTAGGATAATGAAGCTACTCAAGAAGCTCCCGGCAAGGTTTACAATCTGGGAGATCCTTTCTCTGAGTGCAGAGACCCGACATGCGATCATCACTACTTTGCAGACACCTACGCAATATGAAACATGCTTGGCTGAAGCATTGCCAGAGGCCAGCAAGACCTTCACTCAGGATGACATGCTACTCCCTACTATCTGCCACAATAGGCCACTGTACATGAAAGGACACCTGAATGGATGGGAGCTGAATAGAATCCTGGTCGATCCTGACGCAGCTGTCAACATCTTGCCATACAGGATATATCAGAGGTACTACTTCAATGTGCGCCTCGAAAAAGTTAGAGATATGCGTATTGTCAGCTTCAACCAAAAGTGTAAAGTATCACTAGGAGTAGCTGAGTTCACACTCACTCTGGAGGACTTCACTACAAGGGTGCAGTTTCATGTCATTGACTCCCACACATCATATAAAGCATTGCTTGGCCGTCCCTGGCTACATGAAAACATGGTGGTGCCCTCCATACTTCACTAGTGCATCAAGTACAGTTTGGAAGGGAAGGAGGAGAGGATATTTGCTGACCTCCACCCATTTGAAGTGTTCGAGTGTCACCTGGCAGACGCTCATCTATATGCAGAATAGTCACAAAAGACCTCTGAAGCCAAGACCCCTACTGGGGCATTGAAAAGCACCTCCGGTGATGACTAGTTCCCTCCACCACCGCGCTAGTATATCAAACCCAAGACGGTCTCTCACATCACCGTCACTGGAGATGTAGGCAGGATAGCACCTCCTGCCATATACCTCGAAGCCAATGAAGCCAAGGTCGATCAGCAGCACGACCACATCAGGATCCCAAATGGCCTTACCAAGCCAATTCTTGGCCTCGATAATGTCACTGTTGAGCCTTTCAAAGTTTGGGAAGCAGTGCAGATAGATGGCCCTAGTAGCTTGTTTTATACAGCTGAAGAGCACCCTACACAGGAAGACACTGATTGTCATTTGCCCAAAGATATAGACAACCCGTCAGTCCCCATTCAGGGTCTGGCGTTCATGACAAATTAGATGGCCAAGATGTTCCGAAAGTAGCACATCCCTTTCGGCCAGCCGCGTAAAGAGAAGGAAGCATTCCAGAAGATGTGGTATCCTGCAAGTCTGGATAAAGAACTGAGACGTGTCTCTCAGCATCTAGGGTTGGGCTTCACCCTTGAAGAATAGTATTACAGCGGGCGCTATGCGGTGGACACCATCTCCGCCTTCTACACCGGGCACTATGCGGTGGACACCATCTCCGCCTTCTACCCAATTGAAGATAGCTCACCGGGGGCAACTTTCGATGAGTACCCAGTAGAAGCTGAAGATGTTGAACCGGCTCGATCAAGAGACTCGAAAATAGAGGCCATTATTCCTTGCCGATGCTGGGAGCAATTCTATCTTGAAGAAGCGGCCCTTCAAGCCAGATTTGACACGGCCAGCAGCAGCGAGGCCGAGAAAACTGAAGAAGTTGGGTTGTCTCCCTCCAGCGGCCCTCCTTCGATGCTCCATTTTGGGATCAATTGCCAATATATGCTGGGTTACTTCGAGGCTGAGACCGGGCATCTCTTTGTAGTTCCAAGCGAAGCAATCATGAAACTCCTGCAGGGACTTCACGTACTCCTCTCTCTCTCGAGGAGGTATGAGGGCACTCAAAAAGGTTGGCCTGGGGTCACTTTCCATGCCAAGGTTAATTTCGATCAGCTCATCGACGGTGGCCTGGCCACCATCTGCAATTTTTGGTGGGGCCAACAGCAAATCGACAAAGTCTTGATCTTTGCCCTCCTCGGCCTCGAGGATGTCGTAGGTCTCATCTTGCTCGTCTTGGCCTGGTGCTGAAGCGACATTCACCTCGCATCCCTCTTGGGTTGCAATCGATGGGCCTGTGGGGTTTCCTGGCGCGGGAGGGCACAAGGCTACTCCGGAGTCTTCTAGGTAATCATCATAGATGGCTTCAGTTGGGGCAGAGGCCGCTGCATCTTCAAGAGCCTGGTGTTGGATGGATATAGTGTAGACTCCTCTGCTGGGGCCGCCTATCATATGGGGACGCGGCGGGGCCACTATGTAGTCTCCCATTCTTAGCTCATCCCTATCAATCAGGTCTTGAGTTATGTCTTTGAAGACATAGCAATCTTCAATACGGCGATCGAGTATCTGGTGATAGAGGCAGAACAGCAGGTCATCGCTTCTCCGAACATCTTGGGGCCTTTTGGACCTGGGGAGGGAAATCTTGTCGTAGTGGCAGGCCCAGTCAAAAATGCCTCGGGTCTTTTCTCTTAGGAAGGCATAGGGCTTCTGCAGCTTCTCTTGCAATGTAAGGCCTCACCCAGCCGGCCGTCTAGCTGAACGACTCGCCGTGTTCCTTGTCCTCCTCCCTGATTGGACGGAGGTATCGGGACTGGTGGCCTGGGACCAAGCCACGTCTTCACCCCACGGGTGGAGGGAGCCCTGGGTCAGATCTGCCACCAGCGCAGCTAATTCAACCAACTGTGCCTTCAACATCTCGATTTCTCGCTACTGCCTATGGTACAAGGCGAGCATAACAGGGTCGTATCGGGGAGGGCCTGAAATACGATCTATACCTCCACTTCTTGCCTTGCCAACAGACGGGGATGATGGAACCCTGATGATGCGGTCCCTCGAGGTTGAGCCTTTGGAAGAGGGAAGGACCTTCCCCGCGCGCCTGCGGTGGAGGGGGTTTCAGAGGAACACTTCTTCATCTTGTGTCTCTTCAGTCGATGGCAGAGGTTGTTCATTACGTCGGGCTTCCTATAAGGCCGCAGCCTTGATGGGGTCACCGCCGAGTGGAGCAGAAACTGATATCACGTCGGCTTCATAGTAGTCTTCTGGTGAGAAGCCCAAACCCGGATGCTTGGTAATCCGTAGCAGCCTCCGGTCCAGGTTTGGTGGGTTCCACATCTTTTCAAACATCTCCTTCTGGCTGGAGGGTTAATAAAGAACAATCCTTTGTTTCCTAACCACCTTGGCCATGTGGTCAGTCATGTAGGGAAGCCCTGCAATTGGGACTTGTAGGTCATGAAGGTTGTCAGGGAGTCGGTAATCATCATCTCCTCTGACTGGTTGTTCTTCGGCCACATAGAAAATAGTGGGCTGGCCTTCAGGATTTGGCACCTCAAAGGTCCTCAGTTGTTCGGCCGATTGGCAGTCAAGCTCTGTTATTGGCTTAATAATTCCTGGCGGGACCCTGACATCCTCTAACAGGTCCTCAAGGCAAGGTGCCCCCGGTGTGGGATAGATGGCGAAAGGAAGTGCCATAAATATCCCTTCTTCTTCTGCAATGAATGGCACATGCGGAGGAGCCACGTAGCCTAGGGGTAGAGGAGAAAACCAGCCCTCTGATTTTATCTTCTTCTTCCCTTTGTCCCAGGGAGCTTTAGGAGTCTGCTTTATCTCTTCCAGATGTAGATTAGCATCTGACAGGTGACACTCGAACACCTCAAACGGGTGGAGGTCAGCAAAGATCCTGGCTTCTTTCCCCTTACAGGGGTACTTGATGCATTGCTGCAAAGTAGATGGCACCACTCTGTTCTGGTGTAGCCAAGGCCGACCAAGCAATGCCTTATAGGAGGTGTTGAAGTTGATGACGTGGAACTAGATCTTGGTGATGAAGTCGTCGAAGGCCAGGTCAAACTCTGCAACCCCCATGGGCACCTCGCACTTCTGGTTAAAGCCAGCAATCTTGACATTCTTCACTTCGACCAGGTGCACATACCCCTTTGATTTGGACCTCTCTTCCAGATCATTGAATCAACAAATTCTTCTCTTCGTCCCTTAGGGTGACGAATATCCCCTCTGATTTGGACCTCCCGTCCAAGTCATTGAATGAATAAACTCTCCTCTCCGTCCCTTCGGGCGGCGAATATCCCTTCTGAATCAACAAACTTTTCTCTTCGTCCCTTCGGGCGACGAACACTTCTTTCAAATCAACGAACTCTCCTCCTCGTCCCTTCGGGCGACAATATCCCTTCTGAATCAACAAACTCTTCTCTGCTGCCCTTCGGGCGACGAACACTTCTTTTAAATCAACGAACTCTCCTCTCCGTCCCTTCGGGCGACGAATATCTCTTTTGAATCAACAAACTCTTCTCTCCGTCCCTTCGGGCGATGAACAATTCTTTCGAAGGAATAAACCCTTCTCTCCGCCCTCGTGGCTCGCCTTCCAATAAATTTGACTTCTATAGCCTGCCTCCCAACAACTTTGGCTTTCATAGCTCGCTCTCCAATGTCTGTCAGCTTTACAGCCTACTTCCCTAACTTCGGCTCCTATAGCCTGTCTCCCAACATCCTTCAGCTCGATAGCCTGCTCCCAGTTTCGGCCCGCCTAGCCTGCTCCCAGAATTTTGGCTCTTGTAGCCCGCTTGCCTGACTTCAGCTTTGGCTCGTGTGGCCTGCTTTTCCAAAATCAACTTGGGCTCCTAACGCTTGCCTGCTTTCACCAGAAGCATTGACTTTGACTTTTCTAGCCTGCTTCCCGGGTTACGGCCCACGTGGCCTGGTTTCTCGACCGCAATAATCAGCCTCTGCATCGACAACTATTTAATTATCGGCCTCTGAGCCGACAACTATTCAATCATCGGTATCCCAGCCGACAGCTTTCCGACCATTGGCTCCCTGCCAATAGCTTTCCAACCATCGGCGTCCTAACTGATAGCTTTCTAATCATCATCATCCCAGCTGACAGCTATCCAATTATTGGCATTCATGCCAGTAGCTGTCCAGAGTTATTATAAAGAGAAAAAAAGGAGGAGAAAGAGAGAAAAGAAAGGAAAGAAGATACCCTGTGAGGGCAAGTGCACCCACGTGCACTGCTTGTCTCATCCTTCACCAGCGCTACCCGTGGGTGGGGGGCATTTGTGGGCACTAAAAAAATTCTCACCCCATATTTACGTGTAGGGGAATAAAGAAGAGGAGAAAAGAGAAGAGAAGGTGAGAAGAAGAAAAGAAGAAAAGGAAACCCTTCAACGTGCCCTTCAATGGCACACCCCTTAAACGTGCCCTTCAAACGGCACACCCTCAAGTGCCCTCCAACGGCACACTGCCAAACGCCTCCAACGGCATGCCATGAGAAGCCTCCAACGGCATACTCCCTCAAGCCCCAACGGCACACCATTGAAGCCGCACCGACACACCCAGGCTATCCTTCAACGGCATGCCTGCAAGGCCCTCTAATGGCACGCCATCAAGGCCCCTTCATCTGGCACACCCCGGGCGCCCTGCATCCAGCAGGCGCTTGGAGCCCCTCTGTCGGTGCACCTTCCCAACGCCCGTGAATGACACGCCTTCAGTGCCTTTTCAACGGCACGTCTTCAGTGCCCCTCCAGTGGCACACACCCCCGCGAGTGTCCCAACAGCACACCCTCGAAGCCCTTAGCGACACACACCCAGGCAAGCCGTTCAGCGGCACACCCAGGCTGGCCCTCAGTGACACGCCTTCAAGGCCCTCGGTGGCACCCCAGTCTGGTGCCTCCAGCGGTACGCCTGTCTGAAACCTCCAGTGGCACAGCGGTCATCCCCCTTCACTCAGTGTAGCCATCAGAATAGATCTAGGGCCATGCCCTACTATCCTTGGCACACAGCAGAGATATCTCAGAGTAGCTGAGGTGTCACCCACTGAGGAAGACACCCAGGCTACCCCCTGCAACCGAGGACGGGACGAGGTCAAACCTATTTAATGCCCGTCGTTCCGGCCACCGGTGCTCATGGCTAAACGCTCCCGCTATGAGGGTTATAAAAGACCCCCTCTCCGCTGCAAAAAAAAAAAGAGACACATACGTAGAGACCCAGACGGGTGCAGAGGAGAAGAAGAGAAGAAGAATAAAAGGCCCGCTACTCCGATCGCCGCCCGAGTGAAGAGAGAAGGTAGAAGAGAAGAAGAGAGAAAGGGTGAGAGATAGTGAGAGAGAGGGGGCGAGGATTGAGGGGAAGGAGCCCGTGGCTCCAACATTCTTGAGCCCAAAGGGCATGTGGGTGTAGTAGTAGAGGACGTGGTTCGTGACTAAGGCTGTCTTGTCTTGGTCGAGCCCGTACACGCTTATCTGATGGTACCCGGAATATGTGTCTAGGAAGCTCAACATCTCATGCCCGGCCGTGGTATCGACCAGTTGGTCTATCCGTGCAGGGGGAAGCTATCCTTTGGCATAACTTTGTTAAGGTCAATGTAGTGTATGCACATCCGCCACTTCCCGTTACTTTTGGGGAGCAAGATTACATTAGCCCCCCAGTCAACGTACTGGATGGGACGCAATAGTCCCGAGTGTAATTTCTCACTCACCTACTCCCGGATGACAGCTTACTGCTCGAGGTTGCAGTGCCACCTAGGCTGCTGAACTAGGTGGTAGCTTGAGTCTAGCTTCAGCTGGTGAGTTATGATCTCTAGTGGGATTCCTGGTTGTTAATCCTCGGACTAGGTGAACACATCCTGGTTTGCCACTAGAAAGTTGGTATACGCTTCTTTCTCTTCGTCAGACAAGGTGGCTCTGATCCTCAGTATTTTGCTCAGATCTTCCCCCGCCTGGATGAGGTATAGATCCTCCACTAGAGTGCTCATGCTTGGACCCAGGTCCTCTGTCCTGGTCTTCTTTACGGGAGGCACTTCCTAGGGCTGCTAGTCGCATGTCGCGATGAGATAGCATCTTCTTGACTCCCTTTGATCTCCACAAACATCCCCTACTCTGCGAGAGGTGGGGAACTTGAGTTTCTAGTGATACAAGGAAGGGACGCCATGAAGGGTGCTGAGGATGCCTCGCCTGATGATAACATTGTATCTAGTCATTCCGCAGACCACCATGAAGTCTGCTAGGAATGTTACGTCCATGGGCGCAGGACCGAATGTAATTGGCAAGGAGATGCGTCCTTCTGGGAGGACAGTAGTGTAAGAAAATTCGTACAGGGGTGTGTGCAGTGACGTGATCTATGATAAATCCATACCCATGAGTACTAGACAGTCGTATGAGATAACATCGCGGATGCTCCTGTTATCCACTAGAATTCATCGGACAGTATATTAGTTGATCGTCGCCGAGACCACCAAAGCATCAGAATGTGGAGTAGTTACACCATCTAAGTAGTCGTCTGAAAGGATGATGGGGTATTTGAGATGTCCTTAGGCAGTAGCTTCCCACTGGCTACTGTCACCTGGCTCTGCAGTGTTGATGGCTGATGCGTATTGTCGATGCCTTCTGGAGCTATCTCCACCCGAGATTGGCCCCCCAAAGATCATCATGATCTCCCTCCTGTTAGGTCAGTTGTCGAGGGGTGAAGATATCCGCTCATGCTGCCGCTTTTTCGCGGCCTTGGCAACAAACCTATCGAGGAGTCCTTACCGAATGAGGTCCTCGATGGCATCTTTCAAGTTGATACAGTCGGCTATTTTGTGGCCGTGGTCACGATGGAAGCGGTAGTACTTCCTCTTGCTCCTCGTACTCAGATCTGACTTCATCTTGGGTGGCCATTTGAGGAATGGCTCTTCATGGATCTCCATGAGGATTTGGTCAAGAGGGGCTATCAAGGACGTGTAGTAGCAGTAACTACCCCTTTCCTTATTCTTCGAGCGATCGCTACGATCTCGGTCCCGTCGCTCCCGCTTACTCTACCCATCCCTAGGCAAGTTGGCGGATCTCTTCTTGTTGGATTGCTCTATTCCCGCCGTGCGGCCTAGGGCCGTGGTGTTCTCCTCACATCCTACATACTTTTGAGCCAAAGCGAGGAGGTCGGCCAGGGTGGTTGGGGCTTCGACTTCGAGCAATCGTGGAAGGACGGAATCCTGAGTGCCCTAGGTGAGTGCGATGGTGGCGATGCTGATGTCGAGGTGAGGGATATGGAGTGCCTCCGCTCAGAAATGGGATACGTAGTCCCAGAGGCCTCCTCTCGCCCTTGCCTGATGGAGAGTAGGCTCACCATGGACTTGGCTTCCTTCCGGTAGCCAATGAAGTTCTCCTTAAACTACTTCTTCAACTATTGAAAGGAGAAAATGCTCCCGGCCGGCAGGGACTCGAACCATGTCTGGGAGTTCTCCCTAACGGTAGTAACGAATGCTAGACATTTCACAGTGTCTGAGGCCCGGTGGAACACCAGGTTGGACTCAAAATTATGCATGTGGTTGGTCGGGTCGGTGGTGTCATCGTATGGGGTGAACGACAGCAATTGTACCTTTGGCAACAAAACACTCTGCACCCTGCTAGCAAAAAACATCAACTCCAGTAAGAAAGACTGGGAAGAGAAAATGTACAAGGCGCTGTGGGCATATTATATAGTCTACAAGACCCCAACTAGCTGCTCTCCATTCTCCTTGGTGTATGGATCAGAGGCAGTGGTGCCAATAGAGCTGGAGGTGCCATCATTGTGAGTCACTATCTAGCATGGTTTAGCTAGCGGCGGATAAACAAACATAGAAAGAAGATTGGAAGAGCTTGCTGAGCTCGAAGGAAGACAACTCCAGGCGCAACAGAACATCCAACTATACCAAGCTCGCATGGCCTGTGCTTTTGATAAGCTAGTCAAAGAGTGAGAGTTCAAGAAAGGTGGCCTGGTAATGGTAAAAAGAAGAGAAGTAATGGCCTCCAACCCCAAAGGGAAGTTGGTTGAAATTGGGTGGGACTCTATGTCGTCCACAGAGTCTATGAGGGTGGTGCCTATGTTCTCGTAGACCACAAAGGGGTAGTTCAATTCTCCCCTCTCAATGGGAAACACCTGAAGCTGTATCATACAGCCTTGCCGGCATTTGAAGAATGACCAAAATGTAACTTAGGCTAGTGACACTCCGCCCTGACCGAGCTCTCCAATATATACATACCCAACTCAAACCAATCTCGTGGTCGTTGGCCCGCAATTGCAGAAGCCTCCCCAATACACACCAATCCCAGGGCTCCTTGAGAACCCCACATAGTCCCACTGGGCTGCCACTATACACACACCACCATGTTGGACCTTACGTCCACATTGGTGCATAAACCATTTCCTTTGTGCTGGCGTTATCCCCGTGCATGTGAATATGCATCTTTCGGCAAAAGGCTTTACGCCTGAGCCAATATTTACACACATCATCATGTTGGACCTTACGTCCACATTGGTGCATAAACCATTTTCGTTGCGCTGACGTTATCCCCGTGCTTGCGAATATGCATCTTTCGACGAAAGGCTTTGAGCCCGAGCCGACATTTACACACATCACTGTGTTAGACCTTACGTCTACATTGGTGCATAAACCATTTCCTTTATGCTAGCACTATCCCCACGCCCATGAATATACATCCTCCGGTGCAAGACTTCGTGCCCTAGCCGACATATACACATTATCGCCATTGCGGACCTTACATCTGAATCGGCGCATAAAATCTTTTCCTTGCATTGGTATTACCTTCTTGCCAATGAATATACCCTCTTTCGATGTAAGGCCTCGTGCCCTAACCGATATCCACACATTATCGCCATTATGGATCTTATGTCTGAATCGGCGCACAAAATCTCTTTTTTGCATTGGCATTACCTTCTTGCTAATGAATATACCCTCTTTCAACACAAGGCCCCGTGCCCTAGCCGATATCCGCACATTATCGCCATTGCAGACCTTACGTCCGAATCGACGCACAAACTCTTTCCTTGCGTTAGCATTACCTTCTTGCCAACGAATATGCCTATTTTGGCACAAGATCTCGTACCCTAGCTGATGTCCACACATTATCGCCATTGTGGACCTTACGTCCTAATCGGCACATAAAATCTTTTCCTTGCATTAGCATTACCTTCTTGCTAATGAATATGGCTATTTCAGTGCAAGGCCTCGTGCCCTAGCTGATGTCTACACATTATCGTCATTACAGACCTTACGTCTAAATCAACATATAAAATCTTTTTCTTGCGTTGGCATTACCTTCTTGCCAATAAATATGCCTCTTCCGAAGCAAGGCTTCGTGCCCTAGCCGATATCCACACGTTATCACCATTATGGACCTTATCCGAATCAGCGTATAAATCATTTTCCTTGCATTGGCATTACCTTCCTGCCAATGAATACACCCTTTTCTAGCACAAGACTTTGTACCCTAATCGATATCCACACATTATTGCCATTGCGGACCTTACGTCTGAATCGACGCATAAACTTTTCCTTATGTTGGCATTAGCTTCTTGCCGATGAATGAACCTTGTCTGGCGTAATTCGTGCAAGTCTCACCGAAAATCATCTTTTCATATAATGTCAAGCTGAACCTTTCATCCTCATTAATGAATAAACCCACATTTGCTTTGGAATTTATCCAATGTCGATGAACAAACCAATGCTGATCCTCGTCATCATCGGCGAGATCAGTGAATATCCTATTAACCTGGACATTTCATCCTCGTTAATGAATAAACCCACCTTTGCTTCGATATTTAGCCCGATAAATTAATTTTTAATTAATGGGATTCAGATTCCATTCAAATCATGGCTTTTTAGGATTTTTTTCAAGGGTGTTTGGCCTTATATGTAAGAGGATAGGGCATATTTATAATTTTGATTTTTTTAGGGTTTTGGGGAAATCCCAAAACCTTTCCATTTTCCCGTTAATGCCACCCCTGCTCCTCTATCTCCTCACTCTTCCTCCACTTTTGATTACGAGACTCACTCGCCCTCCTCTCTGGCTACAGATGGTGAGCTCGAGGGAGAGCACGATCGATGACGGTGGTGGGCTAGGCGAGCGTGGGGAAGGTGGTTCGTGCGTGCATGTGCGGGATCATGTTTCCTCATGTGTGTGGTCGAGATCCAGTGGTGCCGACGTGATTCAAATTAAGGTTTAAAGCTTCGCCGAGGTAGGGGGATGGATCCCTAGATCCCCTCTCACATGTCCTTTTCGATCGACGATGATTTGGGTGAGAGAGTGGGTGCCTTGCATTTTTGTGAGAAAATACCATGTTCGGGGATGTGCGTTCGAATCGGCCTAGTTCTTTACAATTTTTAGTTTAGATCCACTTTTTCGAATGCCATCCACGTCGGTGACGAGTTCCACTTGTTTTTACGGGGTTCCCACTAGCAATGGAGGTGAGACGGGCTTGGGAGGACATTCTGGAAGAGTTCTGGGTGGTTCCTGCTCCAGAGACAGCCAGTTGGGTTGTCCTCTCTGCCTAGTAGGGTGGCCACTAGGCGGGGCGCCTGAGTGGGCTGGGAGGCCACTTGGTTGGCCGCCGAGGAAGCCCCTTCCTCTACGTAGCCACAACCCTGGTCGCCTAGACATCTGGGTGGCCAGAGTGCTTGCCACCCATGCTCTATTCTAGGTGACCACAAGGGTGGCCATCTAGGGTGATTTAGCCAGCTGGCTGGCTACACAATCCTATTCTAGGCAGCCACAGAGGTGGCCGCGAGGGTGTTTTTTCCCAAGGACTAGGCGCTAGATGGCTAGCCGCCCTATCTTGTTCTGGGCGGCCATTAGGCTGAGCACCCAAGCAGGGAGGCTAGGGTGCTGGCCGGCCAGGCCATGGGTGTTGGGTGGCGACTATCCTAGCCACCCAAACCCCTAGGCAGCCATGAGGTTGGACACCATGGCCAGACAGCCTGTTGGCCCTTTCCTCCCCATTCCAAGCTTTCGAGTGATTTTGACTCGTGTCCTTTGCAGCAGTAGACGATGGATTAGCCAATTAGTCTGATGTCTTTGGTTCTGTGTTACGAGCCATCTCATGGTGTGTTTTGTGCATACAATTGGGTTAGTACAATCCGATGGTACTCTAGTGGTTTCTACTTCTTAGCGAGTTACACCACCAGTGACCTTTCCCACTCATCATAGCTTTTCTATGCACGCATGTATGGAGCCACTTTGGGAGTGGTGGAGAGCGTGTCCTAGTGAGACCATTTTTAGGATGGTTACCATAGGGCCCCTAGTCTTTGGAGTCTTAGTTTACGCTAAGTGGGAAACTAGCTAGAGGACCTGATTTAGAGTGCATAGTTTGTGTGTGCACATGTGGTTGGGGACGTCGAACCCGCGCTGATGAGCGCGACCCTAGCTAATCCTTATTTTGTGGTTACATAGTTGTGTATCTCAGTTACTAGCTGGGACAAGTAGGGAGACACCTAGGCCATGGACTAAGACATCACTAGATGTATCCAACCTTCCTTTTAGTGGGTAGTACCCCTGTCTCCTATGAGGTAGCTATTTTGGTTCCTTTCATCTCGAGCGACTCAGTACTTTTAGTTCCTCGTGACACGTGATTTGTGAGGCTTGCACTTTTGTACTTACATTTTATTTTATTTACTCTCTCCTTCTATTATATGCTTATTATTTATTATCCTCGCTTATTATTTATCATGTCATTGTGTTTCACATTGTGAGGCAGGGATCTGCGGGAGGCCTATTGAGCCAATGAGATGAGGCTCACCCCCTTTACTTTGCAGGTTAGGCAAGGTTGATGTGGAGTACATCGGAGGCTCCTCATGGTGTCGGTGGTCCAGTGTAGGAGCCAATTTGCTAGAGAGGGGGTATGCCTTGTGTTCTTGTACTTTTCTTTCTATTGACTATACCTATTAAGGACTTGGATATTCTGGATAGTATAAATGTTTAATTATGTAAAATGTTTAATTTCTTGCTTTAATAGATATTATCTTGTGGTTCTGTAATTATTTTTAGATTCTTGATCCCTACTCCGACCAGAGAATTAAAGAAGAGAGAATTAACAAAGAGACCCTTTCACTTTGGTTCGGATCCCTCTCCGATCAGAGAATCAAAGAAGAGAGAATTAACAAAGAGACCCTTTCACTTTGGTTCGAATCCTTCCCCGGCCAGAGAATTAAAGAAGAGAGAATGAAAGAAAAAAAACCTTTCCACTCTGGCTTGGACATTCCATCCCTATCAGAGAACACAAAAAGAACCCCCATGTAGTCAGCGTTACGACTCTCTGTCTAAGTCGATGAATATCCTACCTTGGCCAGAATCACCGTCTGAATGAAATACCGCCTTTGGCCAACACCAAAACAAAAAATAAAAAATACAGATAAAAAATGTAAAATAAAAACAAAATAAAAAAACAAATAAGAGAAAATCAAAAAAATAAAATAAAATAATAGCAAAAAACTCTAGCATGTTCTTCAACTTTGAACGCTATTCCTGCATGCTTGCCTGTATTATAGCCTACCACATTTTCCTTGAAAAGTCAAAGACCATATTTTCTTGAATAAATAATACCGCCCTACTCGGGACACGTGTGTGTCATGCCACATGCTAAGGGGGAAGAAACTAATTCTGGTGAGTACATACGTCAAGGGGAAGAGTCATAGTTATGTCATTAGTAGAACTCGCAAAATATACCTTAGACACACTCCCACCCTTCGCACATAATGTGAATCGATGACTTTGACTGTAGGGATTCTGGATTTTCTTTCTAGCACCCTATGGACGCTCGAATGCCTACACTCACATGGAAGGCGATCGTGAGGAAAAAGCTGCCTACCCTCTTTTCCAAAAAAAAAAAGAAAAAAATGACGAATAAGTGGAATGTGGATCTAAGTAGTCGGGAATCCCCACTGAAATAAATGAGGAAACTCACGCGAAAATAGTGAAGCAAACTGCAATAGAGATGAATCCTAGTAGCCGGAAATCCCCACTGAAACAAATGAGAAAACTCGCGCCGAACGGTAAAGTCTAAAACTCTAAATGGACAAGGGGGACTGTGCGAAGTTACCAAAAGTTGAGAACCTGAAATGAACATGTGGGCGGTAGAGTAACCCTTGAGTGTTACCTAGAAAGCCTGCATATCCCTATGTTTAGGGTCCATTGCCTATATACCTACACTCCCGCACCACGGAGAAATTGTCTCGAGTATAAATTGTAGTTTTGACTATGAACATAGATTATGCAGTTTCCCCGTCATGTATGCACACCCCTTTTAGTTGCGCGTCGGGAATCACACGCTGTCATGGAATCATGGGTGTTTTCCTTATCCCATCCCCAATAGAGGGGAGTTATAATACTATGTACTTATGTCGTGCATGTTATGCTGAATGCCTGCATGTCTGCGTGCTTGGGTATAAATAAAAATGAATGAAATAAGTAAAACGAATGAATGAACAAAATAACAAATAACAAGAGACGAATAAAAATGAAAGGAAAGAAAGAAAAAATAACACCTCAATACTACAACCTTTTGTCCCACTGACAAATAAACCTATGGCCCAGACCTTCTGTCTAGAGCCATGAACAAAAGTCACTTCCACTCTAGGTCAGACCTTCCGTCCGGCTAGAGAACAAAATCCCTCGTCACTTTGGCCTGGACTTTACACCCAGTCGAAGAAAAAAAAGACCCCTTTCACTTTAGTTTGGACATTCCGCTCGACTGAAGAATTAATTAAAAAAAACCCCTTATATAGCCGGTACCCCCAGCGCATTAAAGAATAAAACATCCTGTCCCTCTGACTCGGACCTTCCATCCGGTCGGAGAACAAAAAAACTCTCTCCTCTCTAGATCGGATCTCCCGTTCAGTTAGAGAATTGAAAAATCCTTTCCACTTTAGCTTGGACCTTCTGTTCTGCTAAAGAATTAAAAACCCTTCATATAGCCAGTACCCTCGGCACATTAAAGAACAAAGGAACCTTTCACTCTGACTCGGACCTTCCGTCTAACCAGAAAATAAAATGACCCTTGCATTGACACTAACCCTGTGTTAACGAATCAGCCAAGAGACGAAGAAACCAGGTTGGTCTAAGATGCCCTGCCGGTCTCGACAACTGCATACCTGATTCGGACCTTCTGCCCGGACCGGGGAAGGGAGAACAAGCCCCTGTCTTTGCGTTGGCATTAACCCCATGCTAACCAACCCACGAGGAAGACAAAGAAGTTGTGTCAGCCTCCAACATTTTGTTCAATTGCTTCTCCTCAAGCTTGACCCCTTTTTCTTTGTCTCGATCTCACGAGCTCTCTCTTCTTTTCTTTCTTCTTTGCTCTCACGATCTTACGGTCTAGCTCTATTTCCTTCTCTTCTTCCTCTTCTCTCACTCACAGACTTCTGCTAGTGGAATCTGCCTTTTTCTTCTCTCTGCTGCTCTCTTCTTGTAGCGGCCCCTTCTTCAGAGAAGGATACTCCCTATCTATAAGAGAAACAGGGCTCCGGAGATTCAATTCCATTTCCCGTTCTTTGGATCGATTCTTGTGGTCCCCACAAGATTCCATCGAGGGCGTGTGGAGGGAACACTCCCGCCAAAACAACTTCTGGCAGATACTCAGCCACATGTCAAAAGAGTCTCTAAGATGTAGCCACGTGGAGAGTTATTTCATTGGGAATCTCCAGTATGTTGGGAGGTTGCTACGGATCACGTGCCATAGGTTAATGACCTGAGCCACGTAACCACACTGAGTGTAAGGCATGCTGCCTTTCATATGTTTGATCTGGGGTCTTTCAGTGACTTAAGTCCCTGCCAATCAGAACAAAGGCATTTAGTCAAACACCTTATTCACTAGAGTTCATACTTGGAAACTAATAAGATAATTCATATGCTCAGACTTATCACATGAGTGTTTTGGGAATGCCTTAAAACATGGATTATGATGCTCAGACTTAGTAACGTGAAAACCAGATGTGCATCAACCTTGTTTCATCATATGCACAGATCTTGAACATGCATAGACCTATATCTGCAAAGACTAGAAATTGTGCATAGACCTTGAAACCAGAATGTGCATAGACTCTAAAATGTGCATAGACCTATATGCAGCATGTGCGTGAACCATACAAGACACATTGAGAAATGTGCATCGACCTTGTATGCTTGAATACAAATGTGCACCGACTTGACTATGAGAACAGCCAAAAGGTGCATCGACGTTACATGCTATTGCTAACACATGTGCACCGACCTGACATTACTAAATACAAATGTGCACAGACCTTATGAATGACTAAGGCAGATGTGCATCGACCTTATATATGACCAATGCAAATGTGCATCGACCGTATATATGACCAATGTAAATGTGCATCGACCTTATATGCATTCTACAAAATGTGCACCGACCTTGTATGCAGACTAACAAAATGTGCATCGACCTTATATGCATTCTACAAAATGTACACAGACTTCATGTTGCACAGACATAGCCTAGCGTTGACCTGATATATGCATGTGCACCAACCTATGTGATGGTGTGAACAGGGATATGCATCGACCTTCATGACTGTGAACAAGGATATGCATCGACCTTGCATTTCACAGGGTGAAAACATGCATCAACCTTAGATGCTGCACTTGGCAAACTAGTGTCAGCCTTATGTGACAGAATGCGAGAATGCACAGACCTTATACTCTTAAGGCAATAACATGCATCGACCTTATAGCAATTGCTAGACAACAAGCATCGACCTTCACTGTAGTCGCTAGCCAGCTAGCATCGACCTTATATGCGTGTCAGTGCCATGTGCATCGACCTTATTATGCCTAGCGATATATGTGCACTGACCTCCTTAGTCAGAAACACATATGTGCATCGACCTTTATGCAATAAAATGAACATGTGCATTGACTTTGGTATGAAAATGATTGAACCTTATGAAGGTGCTCAGACCTTAAAAAGACTCTTATGCATGTGCATTGACTATCGACCTGTGAAAAATGTTTCTGCGCACAACCAGTTCGGTAAAATGAATATGCATGCAACCTGTTTGATTAATGACCAGAATGTTTAAATGTGCACAGTAGACTCAGGATGTAGCGACATAGTGTCTGACATCATCAAGGCCACACTAAAGTCACATCAAAACTGCAGTATCAAGGCAACACAAACACATATGACATTATGTACATGAGTCATAGTGTTTGACATCATCAAAATCACAGGATTATAATAATCTCCCCCCTTTTGATGATGGCAACACTATGAGTCACACACAAATAAAATGTAGACTCATATCAAATTATTCTCCCCCTTCGACATCATCAAAAAGAAATCAATAATTTGATTAATGTAGAGATGTCATGTTACATTCTCCCACTTTTTAAAAAGCTACCCTGCTCCTTGTAACAAATGGAAAGCAGTGAAAACATAAGAGAAGGAATGGAGAATTTCAGAAAGTGAACATATGTTCTCCCTTTGAAGCATCAATGCAAGGAGCTCACCCCTGGACTACAAAGGCGCGCTAAGGAGATTTGTGTGTGTGTTTGCTAGGCTCACGCCGAGGGCATGCTGCATGGTCATCCCACATACGGCGTCTAGCCCAAACACCAACCCCCTAACAGGTGGCCCCCTGTTTTGATGAACGTATGTCGTCTTGATAATCATGCACGACCCCAGATCTTGCTTGGTGAAAGCACTCTGCCCGGGTCCTGTGTCGATATTCATGCACGACCCTGATGCCGCTTGATGAAAGCACTTTGCCCGAGCCCTGTCTCGATAGTCATGCACCCCCAGACATTGCTCGATGAGAACACCCTGCTCTGCCCTGCCTCGACATTTGCGCATGACCTCTGATGCTGCTTCATGGAGGCACCCTGTCCAGTCCCTACCTCGATAATCATGCACGGTCCTCAAACGCTGCTCGATTGAGGTGCCCTGCCCGATCTCTACCTCGACGTTCGTGCACGACACAGACCTTGCTCGATGGGAGCACTCTGCCTAGTCTCTGTTTCGATGATCGTGTGTCGCTAGACGCGGCTGAATCGAAGCGCCCTGTCAGGCTCCCTGCCTCGATAATCACACGCCACCCCAATGTCACCTTGAAAAGTGTGCCCTCAGTGCTATTACATGGACAATGGGCACATTTCACAAGTCCCGGCGCAAGATGAAGCGCCAGGCCCCTGCCTCTGTCGACGGGCCCCGAGCACGACCATCAAGGTCTCGTGGCGCCCATCTACTTCAATCATAACGGTGCCCCCGGCACCTGATTGCTAGTCACTCCAGTCACATCGGGGCCCGTAGCGCCCGACCACTCAGCTCCTTCAGTCACAACGGTGCCCTCGGCACCCGACTGCCAGTCACTTCAGTCACAACGGTGCCCCCGGCACCCAACTGCCAGCCACTTCAGTCACAACAGTGTCTATGGCACCCGATTGCCAGCCACTTCAGTCACAACGGTGTCCCCGGCGTCCGACTGCCAGCCACTTCAGTCACAACGGTGCCCCCGGCACCTGACTGCCAGCCACTTTAGTCACAACGGTGCCCGCGGCACCCGACTGCCAGCCACTTCAGTCACAATGGTGCCCCCGACACCTGACTGCCAGCCACTTCAGTCACAACGGTGCCCGCGGCACCCGACTGCAGCCACTCCAGCCACAACGGTGCCCCCAGCACCTGACTGCCAGCCACTCAGTCACAACGGTGCCCCCGGCACCCGACTGCCCTCCACTCCAATCACATCGGGGCCTGCGGCATCCGATCGTTCGACCACTCAGCCACAATAGTGCCCCCGGCACCTGACTGCCCGCCACTCCAGTCACATCGGGCCCCCCAGCATCTGATCGCCCAACCACTCAGTCATAACGGTGCCCCCGGCACCCGACTGTCAGCCACTCCAGTCACATCGGGGCCCCCGGCACTCGACCACTCAGCCCACTCAGTCACAACTGTGCCCTCGGCACCCGACTGTCAGCCACCCCAGTCACATCGGGGATCCCGGCACCCAACCACTCAGCTCACTCAGTCACAACGGTGCCCCCGGCACCCGACTGTCAATCACTCCAGTCACATCGGGGCTCCCGGCACCCGGCCACTCCCGACCACTTAGCTCACTTAGTCACAATGGTGCCCCCGACACCCGACTGCCAGTCACTCCAGTCACATCGGGGCCCTCGGCACCTGACCACTCAACAACCTCAGTCACAACGGTGCCCCCCGTACCCGACTGCCAGCTACTCCAATCACATCGGGAGTCACGGTGCCCGATCGCTTAACAACTCCAGTCCCACCAGTGCCCACGACACCCGATAATCCTGAGCTCAACGACTTTTGGTCGCTCCAGTCATGGCGATGCTCACGCCGTCCAATCGCTCAAGTCTCAACAGCGTCTGGCCGCTCTAGTGACAAGTGGTGCCTACGTCATTCGATCGCCTCGGCCTTGGTGACGTTCAACTGCTCCAGCACAACGGTGCCTACGGCACCCTGTGGACGTATAAAATTACGCGTCCATGTGTCCCGACCAATTCAACATCAACAAGTAACTTCAACCGAAGAAAATGCGGAGAGGACGGGCCGTCCGAACTCTCCGAACGAGCAACACACTATCGTGGAGCCGTCTCCGGAGTCACGACAGCGAAGAGAAACCAACCCCCGGGAAGCCCACAATCCATGGGCCCCGAAGAAGAATTAAATGAACCAAAACTTTGGATAGATTAATCCATGAAAGATATCCCTCCATTTATCTAACTCTCTATCAAAGAGGGGCTAAGGGTATAACCAGCTTGGCATCCTAGTGGGAATCCTAGGCTCGTAGAGATTTATGGAGGCCTTGAAACAAGATCACCTAGTCTGGTGGAAGGAATATCCAACGGAGAGGATCACAAGCTCAAGAGATATGCCTATAATGATGTGACACCACCTTGGGGGTGATAGCCACTAGACCGATGCCCCTTGGACCAAGATCCGCAAGCAAGCAATGAAGCAGCAGTCTCACTCAGGTGAGCCCACTCGCGTAGCGCGCACAATGGCATGTAGGCAAACTGGCGATGGTGGGAAGGGTCCGAGTTGGGACCTCATTGTTCCAGGGTTTGGCTAGCTTGAGGCTAAACCCCTAAGGGCCTGGGATGCCCAACTTCTCCGGTGGCCAGCACGCCAAGGGCGTGGGTTGTAGGGTCTCTCTCACAACTCACTCCCATGGTGGACGCGTAATTTGATGAAATTTGGGGTCGGGCGCTCCCTCACCATCTGACGAAGCTAAGAGTAATACTAAGTAAGCAAGAGATCAACCAGCAAGGGGTGTGACCAGGCACTCACCTGATCAGTGTGAAGACACTGATCTCGGTTGGAGATGAGGGCGAGCGGGGAGGCGAGGGTACGCACCCGCATGCCGCGTCGGTGTAACTTTGACCTAAAATGACAAGGGTACACAACTACACCTCACGCAGGAGGGGGATCTTGGGGTAGGGGTTAATCTTTTACAACCAAAACTACCTCCACGTTGGGAGGGGCTTTCAGTCAGCCAGGTGGGGTAGGGGAACAAGCCAAAGTCGAATCTATCCCAGTGCTGGTTCTACAGGGATAGTAGGCTAATTGTGGGGTTGCCATGATCACCTTCGATTGTTGATGATGACAGGACTGACGTAGAAGTGTTCGGGATAGGTCCAGGAATGCGCTGTATGAATTTGGTGCTGATCGGAGTCTGGCTGGGGCCGTAGCAGCCCTGGGATCAAGACTGGTCGGATGTGGCTCTATCAGTTCCAGAACTGCAATTGCATGAAGAAAAAGCCGCCACGATCTCCTCCATGCTCTAATGAAGGTGGGGACTAGCGCCGACGTACTCGTGGGAGAGTCCTCTCTTAGCAGGAACTGATGAAACTCTGAGAAAAGGTGGAGTAGAGCGTAGGAAGCAGAACAGTGACAAGGGGTCCGTCCTGGTTCTGAAGAAGTCAATCTACCCCAATGGGGGAAAATAGTTGGAATGTGGTTCCCCAGTGCTCAAACGGCCTCCTTCCTTCTGGGGCTTGCAGGGGACTTGCAGATGACAACCTCCTCTGAAAGCCACATCAGGATCCTCACAGAAGCGACCGTGATTGCATCTGCACTCGGGCTCAGATCTGTATCCAGATGCTGGATGCACAGTACTCAGAACCACAAGGGTCTGAGAAAACTGCTGCCACGAACTCCCCCGGGATTTGATGAATGCAAAGCTGGTGTCATCGTGACCGTGGGGAAGTCCTCTTCTCAATGGAGCTGATGGGGAAACCAGAAGAGGTCAGAGCAGAGGATGGCAAGTAGAATAGCAGGATAGGGTCCAACCTAGCTCTGGTGAGTACTGTCGGTGCAGGTTGGGGAAGATGACTGGAACGGGATGCTTCGGTGGGTGAATGACTTCCTACTTCCTGGGACGTGAGGGGGACTAGATAAGGAATCCCTCCTCCGAAGGGAGCTCCAGGAAGCTCACCGAGCCGGTAGTGGA
Source organism: Amorphophallus titanum (assembly GCA_024336825.1). NCBI lineage: Eukaryota > Viridiplantae > Streptophyta > Magnoliopsida > Alismatales > Araceae > Amorphophallus > Amorphophallus titanum. Next base: position 1,047,749 of record JANBPO010001167.1, read on the forward strand.
AGCCTCTGCAAGTCGCCTCTGGCTGTCTGCTGGAGACAGAGTGTGCAGTCTGGGAAGAACTACTTCTCCGAATAGCACGGACGTCAGATGGAGGCAGGACCACCTAGCCTGCGAAGCTACTTGGACAACCTTTCCACTATTATATGGCTTGACTTCTGGAACCTCGTGGTGGTGGCAGGGCAGACTCTGCAGCTCAGACATTTATTGTTGCCTGTGAACTGGCATGAGCAAGGTGGTGATAGGTGATGGGAAATAGGGTTAGATGGGAGGGGAATTGCAGTGGATGGGTGTGTGGGCAACCCCTAGTTGTGAGGGGGTCTGGGAGGGGGTGAACCAAGGTGAGGGATGGGGAGAATGGGGGCTAGAAGGGGGTCTAGCAGGTGGGGGGAGGGGGGGTAGTGAATTTAGGTTGGGAGGGAGAGAGGGAAGGAGGGATTGTTGGGTTGATAAACACTTGATCATCTGCACCTCCCGAGCTTCGTAGTCCCCGTTGACTTGGTTGGCGACCAGTTGGGAGTCGGTATGAATTCGAACTCGCTCAGCTCCCAGGCGTCGCGCCATCCTGGCCCGGGAGATGAGAGCCACATACTCGGAGACGTTGTTGGACGCCGAGAAGCTGAATTTCAAGGCGTATTACTGTTCTGCTCTTTCGGGGGATCGTCAGAGGACACCGGCTCCGCATCCGACTGAGTTGGAGGACACGTCGACGAAGATGTCCCAGGCGGGGCCCGTCGGGTTAAAGTCTCGGCCAAGTCGGCGAAATGGTCTTCGACTTTCAGCGACTTCATGAGCATGTCATCAACATAAGCTTCAATGTTTCGGCCCATCTGCTCCTCGAAGATCTAATTGACCAACCTCTGATTAGTAGCTCCGGCGTTCTTTAACCCGAACGACATCCGGGTATAGCAGTAGACGCCGGAGTCGGTGATGAAGGCGGTCTTCTCTATGTCTTCGGGGTTCAGTTGGATCTGGTGGTAGTCAGAGTACGCGTCCAGGAAGTTGAGGAGTTCGTTACCCGCAGTGGGATCGACGAGATGGTCGATACTTGGCAGCGGATGATAGTCCTTCGGGGTGGCTCTGTTGAAGTCGGTGAAGTCGACGCACATCCGCCACTTGCCTGAAGCTTTGGGTACCATGACGATGTTGGCAAGCCACGTCGGGTAAAGGACTGGACAGAACAACCCGGTTTCCTTCCCCTTGTGAATATGCTCTCTGATAATCGCCTACTTCTCAGGGGCGTGCTTCCTCCTTTGTTGTTGTACTGGTTTTACTGCTGGGTCGAGGTTGAGGTGGTGCATTACTGTCTCCTTGGGGATGTCAGGGAGATCCTCATCAAACCATGCAAAAATATGTACATACTTCGAAAGGAAATCACTGTATTGAGCTTGGAGTTCGGGTGACAGGTCTGCCCCGATTTTCACTTCGAGGGTCGGATCATTTCTGAGGAAAACAGATAGGAACTCTCCCCCGGCCTGGCTCGCCATTTTGTCTTCAGTAATCCCAAGCTCTTTGCCCTGGTCCTCTGGCCTTATGGCTTCCACCAAGATCACGTAGCACCTTCTAGCCATTGCCTGACTGCCTCGGACTTCCCTGGTGCCGTATTTGGTGGGAAACTTCATCTTTTAGTCGTAGGTGGAGGGCACTACCTTGATTTGGCCGAGGATTCGTCGGTCGAAAATGGCATTATAGACCGATATCTCCTTGACCACTATGAAGTTTGCCACAAAGGTGACAGCATTGGGCGGGGAACCGAGGGTGATAGGTAGGCTTAGGGCTCCCTCGGGGTAGGTTACCTAGCTGCTGAACCCGCAGAGGGGGGTTTGGATCGGACGCAGTTTTGACAGGTTTTCACCCATCTTTAGCAAACACTCGTACGACAAAATATTAGGAGAACTGCATTATCCACTAGCATCCGGTCCACGCTACAATGATTTATTGTGGCCGAGATAACAAGGGCGTCATCATGGGGGGTGACCACTCCTTCAAGATCTTGGTCCGAGAAGACCAAGGTCTGCTGGTCAGTCACCGGGGAAGCCTTGGGGGGCTCAGAGACCCGGGAGGCTCGCTCAGCATAGTGCTTCCTCCCTCGGCTACTATCTCCTCCTGAGGCGGATCCTCCTGAGATGACATTGATGTGGACTCCATGGGGGCGGTTGTCAATATCTTATGGGGGGACTCTGCGGCCTTCCTGTCACTTGACCACGTACTGGGATAAGCGGCCTTGGCAGATGAGACTTTCGATCTCGTCCTTGAGGCATTGGCAGTCCCCAGTATAGTGGTCGTGGTCATCGTGGAACTGACAGTGCTTTCGATGACTTCAGCACCTTGGGTCGATCTTCATCCGCTCGGGGCGGCAAAGTAGCCCCGAATCCTTTATCTCTTCATAAATTTGGTAGATAGGTGCAGTCAAAGGAGTGTAGCGCTCAAACTTACGTGGGGGTTCCTTTCGGTCGCCCTCTCGATTCCTCCTCTTCCCCTGCCCAGAAGGCTGGTCGGATGACCTCTTTCTCTCCCCCTCCCGTCCTAAGCTTGCGGGATCTCGACAGGCGATGAGGACCTCCTCGCATTCTGCATGGGACAGAGCCAAGGTCACGAGATCAGTGAGGGAGGAGGGAGGGTGGAGCACTAGTTCTCGTCAAAGATTCTCGTCGTGGGTGCCCCCGGTTAGTGCGGTGCTCAGGGTGACAGATGGACAGATGATGAAATCGAATCCATCTCCAGTGAAATTGTGATGGCTCGGGCCCCTCCAGCATGAATCCCCTCCACCCTCCCTTTGATTCTGACTCACCTACACATGTACCAAACCATAATTAGATCAAATCCTATTCAAATCCATATCTGAAGCCCTCAGTCCAAAATCCCCAAAAATCCCTAAAATAGAGCACCGTATAGAAGCCTACTTTAAACATTCTCGGCGCCAAACCTTCCCGGCACCATGAATAGTCCACGGCGCGAGGGTTTGCAAGCCGATACCCATCTGCGCCAGAATCCCCCCCTCCATCTTGCCTGCTCCAATTCCACTACGCCGAGAACCTATACCCAACATTTATTTGGTGGCGCGTCGAGATCCTTTTCCCCTCTCTTTCCCTCCAAATAGCCAAGCCGAGAACCTATGCGCCGAGAAGCCTGTTTGTCGTGCCGAGAGCTCTCATGCATTCAAGGCCTCCCACGTCGAGAACCCTCCGCAGACCTTGGACAAACCACCATCAACCCTACTAGGCTTGTCCAGGGGATGCCCATGAGTCATCACATCTGCCTCAGGAGATATATTAATGGGGGTTGACCTCCCCCTACATTCCATCGTCCCGAATCGGACCCATATGTAACCCCGTAAGTTCGGAGGCCTCTGCCTCTGCATGAGTCCCATCGACTTCCAAAGGGGAACATCAAACGTTGCCGTAAGACAATTACACTATTTAGGAGCCTCAGCGCTCTTCCGTTCCGACCATCATCCCGACACTTCGTGGGTGATGGCCTATTTCCTCCTTGGCATAACCCAAAATGAGGGGAAAGGCTGCCGGAATTTCGTCTGACAATGTTAACCCTGAAGGGTCAAGGGAGTGTGACCGATACACACCCTGCTTGGCCTTACCCCTCGGGGAAAATGAATACTTTGGAGCGTCCGATCAAACAGGGAACTCAAGGGGAAAATGCCCCATTATTTATCTGGATTCCATCCCGCCACTGCGTAGATGGTCTCCTATACCTACCCGACATGACCAAAAGTCTAGGGGTCATGCTGTCTGATTTGTCTCGCCAAGCTCGACAGGATAATCATTTGCCTACTCTCTTTTATTATGATATAAACTGTTTATCACGCACATTAATATTTTAAATGCCCCCTGAGGCCTCCTACTTTTGCATTTAATCAAGGGTTGTCCTTCTTCGGAAGGGCGTAATTAACGCCATAACCTTTACGGTATGGCAGACTTCTGGTCCCGACCCGAACCTTATAATCGACTGACCAAGTCAGATCAAGTGCATAATAAATTTGTCACACATGTGACTGGCACGCCAATAAATAATTATTAAATAGATAAATAATAATATCAAGAAGTGCGTCCACAATACAATGTCCACGTAAGAGGTTTTCCATCTTCTTCAATCGGGCCTTCAAATCCTAAGCCAACTCTAAGGATTACCCGGGCCTTCTTCACCGGCCTCAACCTTCCTTGTAATTGTGCTCCTAGACCCCTGCCTTGCTGATAGCCTAAGTTGCTCATGATCTCCCATCCTTTGGAATGGGAAGGGGAACGTGGCATTGGCCTGGGAAGCGGCTTCTTTTGTGTTAGTGAGGCATGGCTGGGGTCGCACACATCTAGCAACGACAGCATGGGCCTATGGGTCGGCCAGATAGAGGGCAATGAAGAAGTGATGGCATCCACCATAGGGAGCAGGGGCATGCTAAACACTTTGATGATCCATCCCTTGTATGGAAATTTTATGCATTGGTGGTTGGTGGAAGGGACGGCATTCAATGTCTTTATGTAAGGACGCCCCAATATGCCCTTGAATGTGGGGTCATAGTTGTCAAGGTGGGCGCCTAGGCGTCGCCTAGGCACCGCCTAGGCACCCAGGCGCTCTTGAACTAGCTAGGCGGTGCAGCGCCTAGTTAAAACTAGAAAAGGCAAGCTAGGTGCCTGCCAAGGCGAGCTAGGCGCCAAGGCGGGTGCCTAGGCGCCAAGGCGGGCCAACCCACCTGTTATCTTCCCTGTGGATTAACATCAAATAAGTCATTCTTAAGGATGGCACCTATCATCTTCCCACTGGATTCAATCTACAAGCATGTATGCATATCATTGCTCTGAAATAAAAGAATACGGATTCTACCAATGTGGATATAAAGGCGGGGAAGGTGAAACTGTTTAGCTTGGGACATGATGAGCTTCCATCTGAGAGTACTCTCAGGAGGCGTGTTCTCAGTTTAACACGGCCAGTAAGAGGCCAATTACCCTCGTGAGTCATTTTGGGTGAATTTATGAAAATTGCCTATTTGGTAGTCATTTTGTGTTTTTCTGGATCCCTTCCGGCTTGTGGAAGGTGGATATCGATGTTAGGGATGTTTCCCCATTGTTTAGAAGCAATTGGGGCATGGCAAGACCGAGTTTTGTAGATTTCGACGATTTTATCATCGTCATGATGACGCATCGGTCATGCTAGTTGGGTTCTCAGTAGAACGCGCACCAATCAGGCACTGCATCTTGTGTATAAGAAGAATAGTAGGGTGGTTAGGAATGCGGCCCTTGTGATGGGCGCGATCCTATGTTAATGCGACTCAAGAGGAAGCCGCGTCCTTCTGTTGTCATGCCTGAGGTTTAGGCCACGACTATTATTACGACCTAGGCGAGCGCCGCAATAGTAAGTGATCGTGACCCAAGTGTTGGGTGCATTCTGGTGACATCGCGACCCTCAGTAGGGGTGCGTTAACCATCGCGATGGGGGCAATAGGTGCGTTAATGCCTTCTATTTTTGGAGTATTATTCGAGTTGTCTCAGGCTCCAGTGAACCCAAGATTCAATGCCTTGTTGGCCTTTGGCTCGATGGATGCCTTGGGTGCTCCATGAAAGTCATATGTGTGTCAAGGGATCCCGAAAGAGTGACTTTATCCTGAGTAGTGTACGGTGTTTCTTTCGTCTTGGTTTGGCTTGCGGTTGGCTTGGCTTTGACCCCTTGATTAGCCCATTTTTCGTGTATGTCTTGGATGTCCTATGAGGGCCATGATCGGGTTATAGGGTGTTCGAAAGTGCCATTATATCGAGTAGTGTTTTATGTTATTTCGAGATTTATTATGGTTTCTGGTCAACCCAGTTGTGACCCAGTGGTTGACATGTGACCTCGTGAGTGTCTCGACTATCCTATATGGATCGAGGCTCTGGTTTTGGACGCATGGAGGTATTATCTTACCTCGATTTGTGTGCCTATCTTATCTAAGGGCTTTGACGTTCCCTCCTATTTCATGGTTTGTATTGTGCGGAATTAAGAGTCCTTTGTGCAGTCTAGGGGCTAAGGACTTGTGTTTTATAGTGATTTTTGGCTTAGGGACTAGGCTGATTAACAGTATGTTGCCATGATGTGTGATGATCTTGACCCGAGTCATGTGACTCAAGGATCGTTGTGTGTAGGTGTAGTTATCTATCCTGAGTCTGGCAGCAATTCTGTATACTGCTTTGTGTTTCGTAGTACATGTGATAGGTGAGTGCTTACCATATCCGTACTTCGCTATTTTGAGTCTCTGTGTTTAGTGAGCCTCCACTAGTCGTAGCTTGACGACACTTCAGCGTGTCGGCCCACTTGGGAGTGGTGGCGGGGTGAGTTCTCGAGCGATGATTTTTAGGCTAGTTTTCATGGGCCCCCTTACTTTGCAGTAGCGTCCTACTGGGGGGAAACTAGCTAGAGGCCTAACTCAAGGCATTGGGCTTGTGTGTACACACGTGGTCAGGGGCGTTTGGACGAGCGTCGATGGGCATGACCCTGACTAGTCACTCGTTACTGTTGTTACTTATACTTGGCACAGTGTCTCAGTCATCGTGTTCGAGGTGAGTGTGAGACACTTGAGGTGTAGTGTAAGATGTCAGTGGACGCATCTGGCTTTGCTTCTAGTGAGGAGGTGCTTCTGTCACATGACACGTGACTTGTGGTTTTATGACCGGTTGTTCGTCATGGTTGACGTAGTGCTTTGGGTAGCCTGTGTTTGGCTTTATCGTGGCTTATGTAGCGTACACGCCGGTGAGGTCGTTTATGCGCCAATGTTTTGGGTGGTGTTTCCTACGTCCGAGAGGTCGTGATGTAAAGCCTACACATCTGTTGTAGCATGACGTGTTCTGGCAATGTAATCAGGGTTTCTTGAGATTAGTCTAGCAACTCCCTATCAGGTCTATGGGAAGTTGTGCCTTTCCCGATTAGGAGTAGCTTAGAGGGCCGAGGTCTTATCGGTTGTTATGGTTTCTTCTATACGGCTTTACCTCTTTACTTCTGTGTTGTTACTCCTGCTCCTGTTGCTCTTACTGCTGTTGCTCTTGTTGTAGTTACTGCTATTACCACTTTGGTTTCTTGGTGGGGATCTGCATGACCCCTATTGAGCCAGTGACACGAGGCTCACCCCTAACTTTTCAGGTGTGGCTAGGAGAAAAGAGAGAAGAATTTGATCCGGTGGCCGAACGGAGCCCCGCTTCTTGGAGGAGGAAGAAGACTCGTCGAATAAGGTGTCGGCCAAGTTCCGTCATCAGATCTTCAGACCACTGGTCGTGGCAGTATCTGCAATCGTTCTCAGGTTACTGACTGGGGCTCTTCTGCGCAGTCGGGGTAGATCGCATCCCTCATTTGCGTACTCACTCGCGCTACTCGCCACCAACAACAACAGGACAATGGCTGCCGTGACATACGAGCCCCAGGTTGTTGCCAACCATGCCAGGTTTGGATACCTGGCAACTCCGATCGTGTTCGGCGACTTCTCAGCCGTCGTTGGGTGACTTGGGTCGCCCTTCTTTTTGGGCGTTGTCCCTGTGGCTGAGGCCGCTCAGGCCACGCCTAAATTTCCCCCCTTTTTTTCCTCTAAAAGGCTCAGTAAGAAATTTATGAAACCAATGGGGAAGAATATTCCGTGATCCAACAGTGTCCAAGATCCGCATTAATAGCAGGAGTTGTATTAATGCAGTGTCATCATCCACTGTCTCACGGCTTGGACTGAAGACGGTACCCGATCCTAACCCTTACAAAGTCTCTTGGGTCGACATATCATCCATCTCTATCAGTGAAAGGTGTTTCATCCCACTTACATTCTCAACCTATAGTGACTCGATTTGGTGTGACATTGTCAGGATTGGATGTGGGACACATCATTTTAGGTCGACCTTGGCTCTAATGATCTCGATGTCACTATTTATGGTCGGACCAGCTCCTGTGCGTTCCAGCATTAGGGGAAGAAAATACGGCTCAACCCTTTACCCCCTAAAGTGGGGCAGGCAGCCAGAAAAGGTGACAAGGCTGACAAAAGTTTGCATATTATCAACCCTAGGAAATTTGAGAGAGAGATAGCCCAAGAACTTGAGCCCGAATTTTTTGCTCTTGTAGCTAGAGAGTCATCTGAGGAGTCAATTGACCCACCTCCTGATGAAGTGAAGCCTGCCCTAAGTGAATTTCAAGATGTGCTTTGAGAGGATCTTTCAAATAAACTTCCCCCTTTGCATGACATCCAACATGCAATTGACTTGGTCCCAGGGGCAACATTGCCAAACTTGCCCCATTATTGCACCAACCTTGCTGGACACGTCGAGGTGGCAAGGCAAGTTGGAGAAGGGATAGGCAAAGGTTTTGTCAGGGAGAGCATGAGTCCTTATGTTGTTCCTGTCTTACTGGCACCGAAGAAAGATGGCTCATAGAAGATGTGCATTGATAGTCGATCCATCAACATGATCACTGTGAAATATAGGTTTCCTATCCCCAGATTGGACGATATGCTTGATATGATGGCTGGTACCACATTCTTTTCCAAGATTGACTTAAAGAGTAGTTATCATCAGATTCGAATCCGTCCAGGTGATGAGTGGAAGACAACATTTAAGACGAAGGATGGTCTTTACGAGTAGCTTGTGATGCCCTTCAGCCTGTCAAATGCTCCTAACACATTCATGAGGGTGATGACACAAGTGTTTTGACCATTTTTGGGCAAGTTTATGGTCGTCTATTTTGATGACATCCTCATCTACGTCAGTCCAAGAAGTAGCATTTAGACCATCTTTGTCAAGTCTTTCTGGCCCTGAGGAGAGAGGAATTGTATGCCAACCCAAAGAAGTGTTCATTTATGACCAATCAAGTTGTCTTCTTGGGGTTCATGGTCTCTTCAGAGGGCGTGTCAGCCGACCCACAGAAGGTCAAAGCAATAGTAAAGTGATGTGAACCACGGGATATCCACGAGGTCCGTAGCTTTGATGGTCTCGCCACCTTCTATCGTCGCTTCATTCGGGGTTCAACGCCATCATGTCTCCCATTACTGACTGCCTAAAGAAGAGAGAGTTTCGATAGACCCCAGCGGCATCAAAGGCATTCCATGACATTAAGCATAGGATGAGTAATGCCCCAGTAATGCGCCTGCCTGATTTCTCTAAGGGTTTTGAAGTTGCTTATGATGCATCGGGCATTGGATTAGGAGGAGTGCTGAGTCCAGAAGGTCATCCAATGGCGTACTTCATTGAGAATTTGAATGAGGCCAAACAAAGTTACACCACTTATGATAAGGAATTTTATGCGGTAGTGCAATCACTTTGCTATGAAAAGATTATTATCGATACCTCATGAATGCTATGTCATGAGTAGTACTTGATATCTCATCATGAAAGTTCTTGCTATCTCTCCCCATCTCATTTCTCTCCCTCTCCCTCACGTTTCTCTCTTTCTCTCCCCCTCTTCTCTGGGCGGCCAATGGAGGTGGAGGATGGTGAGACGGAGGTGGCACGCAGGCAAGGAGTGGCGTGGATGGGCCAGGATAAAGGCAGTGGAGGAGCGGCGAGCTTTGTTTGTGAGTTTGGGGTGTCAGCGACAGTTCGTGCAGTGTTTTCACATGGAAACAACGTCCTTGGCACATGACTTCTTCGGTAGAGGTAGCGGGATGGATCCCTAACCCTTGTACTTCCTTTCCCATGATTTTGGTAGGTCGAGGTGAGCCGTGAGTGGGTTTATTTCACGCTAAGGGGTTAAAAGTATGTTTTAGGGTGTGTGACGATTTCGTCGGATTGATCGACATTTTGCCATTTACTTCCCTTCATATTTGTGGTTTGGGACCCAGGGAATGGCCCCCGTTGTTTTCCCCCTCAATTGGGATCGAGTGGGAATGGAAATCGAGCTCTGAGGTTGAGCCCAAATGGGTCCCTGTCATTTTCGATAGGACGACTGGTTGAGACCGATCGACCGAATGACATTTTCCATGAACAGGGCAGATCGCCCAGTTCGGTCGACTGAACGGCCTAGTTCGGTCAACTGATTGGGCCTGACCTTTTGTTGGTCGCGGCCGCGTCAACCGATCCCTGATGGTCGACTGACCCCAGGGCATTGGTTGATCGATTTGTCTTGTTTGGACCATTTTGGCCCCCGGTCAACCTAGTTGTGAGCCATTGGTCAACCTTTGACCCCATTGATGTCCCAGACACCCTGTGGGGACCATAATCGTGTTTATGGGTGTCTGGAGATATTGTGTAACCACAATTAGCATGCCCATGGGTTTTAAGGGTCCGGGTGACACTCTTGTGTTCTGGGTTTTCGTGTTACACTTAATCGAGCCACCGTATGTCAGTGTAAGTATGAAGGGCCATTCCCGCACATCGTTAGCTTTCACGAAAAGTGATTTCCATGTGGGCCATGCGTATGGCTTGAGAACTGTAAGTCTCGTGACCTAGCTTGGGGCTAGAGGGTTTCTTAGCTTCCCTTTGGAAAGGGATTAGGTTTGGCGGTTATGTGCCGCCTAATAAATTATTTTACCTTGATTTCTGACCTAGGGATAGGCCAGATTGATGGCATGGAGCTGTCCTGTACAACGGCCTTGACCTAAGTCTTGTGACTCAAGGGCCATTGGATTTAGTTGGTCTAGTGGACTGCCAAGAGTCAGGTGGCATCGTTCCACCCGTGTTTCGAGCTAGATGTGATAGGCTTATATGTAGCCTATTCGTATTTCGATGGTTTCCATCGAGAGTCATCTACTTAGTGGCCCCCTACTAGTTCTAACTTTCTTGGGCACGTGTGTGCCTACCCACTTGGGAGTAGGTGGAGAGGTAGACCCGAGAGTGCGATGGTTTCTAGGCTGGTCGCCATAGGGCCTCCCACTGTAGCAGCTCGAGTCCGGGCCAAGAGAAAAATTGGCTAGTGGGCCTGACGTTGTGTAGTCAGTTAGTGTGTGCACACATGGTTGGGGACTTTGGACGTATGCTGACGAGCACGGCCCCGACTAGACCCTTGTTCTATAGTCACTGGTACGGTGTCTCAATGTCTGCCTAGGGCGAGTAGGGAGACACTTGAGGCATAGACTAAGATGTCAGTGGATGCATCTAACCTTACTTCTTGTGGGCAGTACTCCCATCACGTGACAATTAACTCTCGTGACTCGAGTCTTGGTTTCTCGTCTGTGAGACGTGGTTTTGCATGTTTTCTCAATATGGAGGTCTAGGGTTTTCGGTAAGGGTTACCATAGGTTTTCCATAGGTGGTGTAGGGTTCACGACGGCGAGATCATGACCGTGTTCCCAGACCGCATGGTCTAGGGCTGGGCCTTAGTCAACAAGGATAGGCCTCCACGATAGAGGTGTCGTGGTGTTTCCTCTGGCTGCATGGCCAAGGTTTTTTCGTTAGTCCGGTGGTCCCCCAACGGTGAGATTGGGGATGGTTTTCTATGTCGGTAGGGGTAGCTTGATAGAGCTGTGGCTTCCCAGTGACCATGCTTAGGGGTTCAGATTCGTGTACGGCTGTTCCTTCCACCGTTGTGGTTGTCGTTGCTACTCCTGCTATTGTTGTTGTTCTGTTAGCGCTGCTTGTTATCACTATTATTTTACAGTTGGGGTTCCATGGGACCCCTACTGAGCCAATGCCTCCAGGCTGTCTCCGAGCCAGATGGATGCTGTGGTGGCTCGAGTCGTGCTCCGCGTGCGGTACTGGTGGCTCGGTGTGTCGCGCCGGTCGACTGCTCGGGTGTCCGCACCACTGGGGCAACATACCAGAGGCTGGTCAACCACATGTTCGAAGGACAGCTCGATCGGAACGTCGAGGCCTACGTTGATGACATGCTTGTTAAGACGCCTAAGGTCGAAAACCACTTTGTCGATTTAGCCGAGACCTTCAACACCCTTCTAAGGTACAACATGAAGCTCAACCCTGCTAAATGTGCCTTCGGAGTCAGATCTCAGAAGTTCCTAGGCTTCCTAGTAACCCAGCGCGGGATCAAGGCCAACCCCGACAAGGTCCAAGCCATCCTGGATACGCAGCCGCCTACCTGCGTCAAGGATGTTCAACGCCTTATCGGGCGCATTGTCGTGCTCAATCGATTCCTGTCCCGAGCGGCCGAACGATGCCTACCCTTCTTCAAGCTATTGAGGGGACCCAAAATGGCATCTGCCACGTTCACATGGAACGAGGAGTGTCAAAAGGTGTTCATTGAGCTTAAAGAATTTCTAGCTTCACCCCCGGTGCCATCTAAGCCGGTCCCAGGTGAAGCCCTACATCTCTACTCTCGGCGACCCCATCCACCGTAAGCTCAGTCCTGGTCAGGAATGACGCAGGAGTCGAGAGACCGGTTTATTATACCAGCAAGGTGCTTAATGAGGCTGAAAGAAGGTACCCTGCAACCAAGAGACTTGTGCTAGCATTGGTTACCTTAGCCAAGCACCTTCGACCCTACTTCCAAGGGCACTCCATCGTCGTACTTACCAGCGAACCCCTGAAGAGGGTCCTTGCTCATCCTGAAGCCTCAAGACGCCTCGTCAAATGGGCCATCATGCTCGGGGCCTATGATATTTCATACCGGCCTCGCTCGGCCATCAAAGGACAAGCACTCGCAGACTTCATGGTCGAGAGCACCGTCCCGACCGAGGAAAAGCTTATGACCGCGCCTGGGCCAACCTAGGACCTGTTCGTTGATGGCTCCTCAAACTCGACTGGGAGCAGTGCTGTCATCCTCCTTAAGTCCTCCGAAGGAGCGGAGCTACAGTACGCCTTAAAGTTCAACTTCCAGGCATCCAACAACGCCTCCGAGTACGAAGCCCTTATCTCAGGGACCTGGATGGCCTGACGGTTAGGGGCTGAGAGGGTCAGGATTTACACTTGACTCCCAGTTGGTCAATAGCCAAGTCAGTGGTGATTACTCGGCTCGGGAAGAACCAATGATTAAATACCTCCAATTGGTTAAGGGGTTGGCACAACAGTTCGAGGGCTTTAAGGTAGTCCGGATAGCCTGGGAGAAAAACTCCCGCGCGGACGCCCTCTCTCGGCTGGCCTCCTCTCTTGACCCTGAGGGTACTCGATCAGTTCTCCTCGAGGAATTAGAGCGACCGAGCATCGATTCGGAGCTCATGACCGTTGACTCAACCTCCTCGAGTGACTGGCGTACCCCCTATCTGTCTTGGCTTCGAGACTCAAGAGAGCCCCCCGATCCACAGGACGCTCGAAGGCTAAAATACCAAGCTCGGCGCTTCGTCCTCCTAGATGACACTTTGTACCACAGATCTTTCTCTGGCCCCCTCCTTAAGTGCATCAGTACCGACGAAGCCAGCCGAGCGGTGCAAGAAGTGCATGAAGGCATGTGCGAAGCACATCAGGGAGGGCAGTCACTTGCCAGAATCTTGCTTCGGCAAGGATACTGGTGGCCCACTCTCCAGTGCGATTGTTCCGTATACGTACAAAAATGCGACCGGTGCCAGCACTTTGACCACCTGGTCCACCAACCAGAGTCAGAACTGGTCACCCTGACCGAGCCTTATCCATTCGCTCGGTGGGGAATCGACATCCTCGGGCCATTCCCTATGGCTCAGGCCCAGAAAAAGTTCATCATTGTCGTCATCGATTACTTCACCAAGTGGATCGAGGCCGAAGCTACGGCAAGGATCACCGAGACAGTCATGTGAAGTTTCATCTAGAAGTCGATCATTTGTCGCTATGACATCCCCCGAGTGATTGTGAGCGATAATGGTCGGCAATTCGATTCTCATTATTTCAGAGACAGATGCGCCAACCTAGGCATTCGCAACCACTTCACTTCGGTCGCCCACCCTCAGGCTAACGGGCTGGTCAAAAATGGTAATAAAATCATATTAAAAGCTCCCCATTTCTGTCATTCTCTCTCTCTCTTCTCTTGGTCTCTCCTTCTCCCCACTCCTTCTCTGGGCTGCCGACGGAGGATGGCGTGGACGAGGCGAAGGTGACGTGGGGTGGCGAGCGTTCAAGAACAGGAGTGAGGAATAGAGGCAGCGGCATGGCATGCTTCGTTCACAGATTCGGGACCTCATCGATAGTTCAAGCGACATCTTCGCGTGGAATCAGAGTCCTCGGTGTGGAAAATCATCGATGGAGATAGGGGGACAGATCCCTAGCCTGTGCATTCCCTTTTCCCATGATTTATAGGCCGAGGTGAGGCAGAGAGTGATTTTCTTTCCACGTGGGGGTTAAATGTATGTTTTTAGGGTGAGAGACGGTTTTAGCGGTTCGGCGGGATTTTTGTGGATGGAATGGGACCTCCATGTGCTAAGCAGGTTGGGGAAGGGTTTCTCCTTATTTTTTCCCTCAAATGGATTGAGTGGGGCATGGTTTAAGCTCCCACGGTGGAGCTCTCGCAGGTGCGTCGCTAGAATCGGTCGACCAAATGGGCAATTCGGTCGACCGGTGGCACGTTTGCGATGGGCAGGGTAGGCTGGCATGGTTCGGTTGACCAACCTAGGATTTCAGTCGACCGACCCATGCCCAGTAGATGGGCTGATGGTGGTCCGGTCTACCAACCCAATGGGTCGGTCGACCGACCCCTGTTTTGGTCAACCGACCCAGTGGGCTGGTCGACCGAAACACAGTTCTTTCGCCCATTTTGGCATCTGTTCGACCCAGTTGTGACCCTTTGGTCGACCTTTGGTCCCATGGATGTCTCAAACATCTCGTGGGGACTGGATTTGTATTTTTGGGTGTCCGGAGAAAACATTGTATCTCGATTAGCATGCCCGTGTGATTTAGAGGGTCTAGGTGACCCCGCGCGTTCCGGGCTTCTTTGTTGTGCTAGATTGAGTCACTGTGTACCACTGTAGGTGTAGAGGGCTGTCCCCGCACGATGCTAGCTTCTTCAGAAAGTAGTTTCTGTGTGGGCTTGTTGACACCGAAATTTTTTTTTAGCTACGACAGCAAGCCCCACGTTAGGCAAAGAAGAAAAGAAAGAAGATGAAGAAGAAAAAAGAAGAGAAAAAAGAATCTGAGGTACCGTGTCTGCACCTTCACCCGGCATGTTTTAACAGCACCCTCGTTAAAGTTCCGGTCGGCCACCCCGGCACCAGCAGAGAAGAAAAAAGAGAACACCATAATATACCACGATATGTCAGAAACGGTGAGAAGACAAGGTGTTCCTAAGTTATACTGCTGCGAGTGCGACAGTGAGAACCCGACAGCGAAGAAATAGAAGAAGAGGCAGGAACAGCTAACTTTCAACACAATGAGGGTGCTATGTATGATCGTTGTGGTCTGGAGTGTGGAAGCCCAGACTTCAGAAAGAGGAAGAGGAAAAGAAAAGAAGAAAGACAAGAAGAAAAAGGGAAATGAGAAGAATAAAAGAAGAAGAAGGGATAAATAAGAAAGTAGGAAGAAGAAAAAAGAATGAAAAAAGGGGTGCATCTGACAACCCCCCCATGAGCATTTAATTCTCTTAGAATGTGGCTAAATAACCCATCCAGCAGGCCCAGGGGCTCTCAACCGATAGCTATGTGCCGAATCAACAGCATCCTTATCCAGCAGGCACTCACATCCGACGACAGACTCATCAAGGGCCTCATCCGGCAGCTATGTGCTGAACCGGCAACCTCCTGCCAAGACCATCCGGCAGGGCCGTTCCCCCCAAGCTGGCAGCAAGCCATCTCGGAGCCCCCTCCGGCAGCCCAAAGGGCCCCTCATCCGATAGTAAGCTCTTGAGCCCCTCGACCGACAGGCCTCCAGGCCCTGAAGTGGCACCCCCAATCAGAGCACACAAAGGAGAACCAGCATGGGCCTTCCCCATCCGGCAGGCTTCCACGTATCGTGATCAGGCTAAAACACCCATCCAACAGCAGCAACCACCGTAGTGGGTATTGGCCCCATCCGGTGGCCTTTCTTCAAATGCTGAGCCGACAAGGTGTGCCATGCCCATCTGGCAAGCCCCAACATTCACACGACCCTGCAGGAGAACCACTGAATCGGCATCAGCCATGTCACGCCCCGAGCGCGGAAGATTACCCGAAAATGACGTGACGAGTCTATAACGTTCATGTCAATCAGAGCGTAGTGCATTCAACACAAAGACAGAGTGCGCAAGATCTGGAACGTCAGCGTTCCATAGTCGTTGATTTCGTGTCGATTGGCTGTCATTCTGGACCGTTAGGTGCCCGAGAAGTCCAGTGGTTCCATTTAGGTCAATTCCGTAGAATTGTCCGTTTCTCGCCGTTTCTCAGCCAATCTGACTCCTGTCGGAGTCTAAATGTTGTATGTCATCGATGTGGTTGTATTCCCCTTCGTTTCGGAATGAATGGGGTGTGGAAAGGCCACGATCGGGCTGATCCCACGAATCTCACGTCGTGACGCCTACATGGTTTAACAGAAACCGTTTAGGGCTTGGCGCGGTGTGGGTGAGACCGTTCAGTGTAGGTCGTTGGGCGTCTGCATGGTCGCGTGATAGACCGCCCAGTGGATGGCATAGCCAGGTGTAAGCCGTCCAGTCTACTTGAGCGGCTGGTGCCCAGCCGTTTTGTTTTCCCCGTTGTTTTGAGCGGCTCCAGCCTAGCCGTTCTGGTCATTGGACGGTCGGTAGATAATCGTCCAGTGGCTCGAAGCGATTTGTGGGGCGGATTTCCCCCAACCGTTCTGTGTTTTTGAGCCGTTTGGTCAAAACCATTCTGACCGTTGACTAGGTTTGATTGAGCTACTATAGTAGGTTGGTTTGACTGAGCGGCCTATCCCAGACCGTTCAGCTCCCTTGGAATGGCCTTCTCCAGACCGTTCCTTCCCCTTTGAACGGCCTTGCCCTAGACCGTTCATCTCCCTGAGTAGCCCCTTTGTGACCGCGCTATGGGATGAGTCTGTAGTATTGTTGGTTGACCCCAGTGGTTCAACCATTGTTCGCCTATCTTTGGTCCGTGTCTCAGGATGGTTAGTCAGTCCGTGTCGCGGGTCTTCTATAGACCGCTTGGCGGTTTGTCGGGTAGGTCAGCCAAAGTTGACTGATCCTAGTGGTCATATCCTTGATCGCTACAGTCGCGTCATGGCCCTACCCCTGACCGCTAGTATCTTGGCCTCTGTGTATGTAGCGATTCTTTCCTTGCCTGCTTACGTCGTTGAGCGACCGAGTGATTGATCGCTTATGCCCAGAGTGTCGTTTCCCATCGTTCTGGTTCTTTGATGTCTCGGCTTGACCTTGTGGTTTGCCATTCCCGTGGATGTGTCCTGACGTCCTATGAGGGATAAGACCACGCTATGTGGTAGCCAGGAGTTTTCTTGCTTGAAGTGGGATTCTCTTTCCTACTATAGAGTCGTCATAGTCTGGTTCCCGTCAACCTGGTGTGACCCAGTGGTTGACAGGCGACCTTGTGTGTCTCGACAGTTCTGTCTAGTTCGAGACATGATTCTGGATGTCGTGAGGTGTCATCTTACCTTATTCTGCGTATCCAGATGTGTTGAGGGTCCTCGGTGTTCCCTCAGGTCTCTGTGTGTCGTTTCCTGTAGTGAGTCGGCTTCTCTGGCTTAGGATTAGACCGATTGGCGGTATGTTCCGATTTGTATGATGATCTTGACTCTGAGTCGTGAGACTCAAGAATCGTTGTAGCTTCAGGTCTAGTTGCCTTGTCCTGAGTCTGTCGGCAGTCTCCTGTGCTGCCATTGGTGCTTCGTAATACTTGTGGCAGTGCTTCCTTGCCTGTCTGTACTCTAGCACTCGTATTTTTAAGTCTCTGCGTCTAGTGAGCCTCCACTAGTCATAGCCTTAGGACACGTTACGGTGTGTCGGCCCTTGTGGCAGGGTAGTTCCCATTGTACGATTTTTAAGCTAGTTCCGTGGGCCCCCGGTTCAACTTTAGTGTCCTGCAGAGGGGCAATACTAAGTAGAGGCCTGGCTTAGGCAGTGAGCCAGTGTGTGCACACGTGGTCAGGGGCTTGGACTGATGTCGACGGGCGTTACCCTGTCTAGTCACTCGTGACTGTAATTTCTGATCGGGTTCAGCGTGTACCTCGGTCTTCGCCATCCCACGCGTCCGTAAAGAGGTACTTGTGGCGCAGCATAAGACATCAGTGGACGCAGCTAGCCGTTCTTCTAGTGAGGGGGTACTTCCGTCACGTGACACGTGACTCTCATGTTTCTCGCGCGTCATGACCTTTCCGGGTTAGCCTTCCCTAGGCTTTGCCCGAGGTTAGTGTTGTGTCGTGTGCACGATGTCCTAGTCGTGTGTGTGTGGTCGTGTCTAGAAGGGTGTGCATGGTAATCGAGACGTGTATGCTTTAGGATTTGTCTTGCCTATCTAGGGATTTTACCCTGTTTTTATATAGGTCTTTACTTATTCGCTCCAGAAGAAGCCCCGCTCAGTTTTGACTTCGACACTGATCGCGTCGACCATTTTTGTGCAACTGCACCAGATTCACACCCGAACCTGAGTATCATTTGGCAGCGACTGCGCCATCTTCTACAGCACGAATCAGCCTGAGATCTCTTCAAAAGAGTTCTTCCTCGTGGAGTTTCCATCGACCCAGAGGTGGTCCCGCCCCTTTTCGACTTTGGCACCACCCGTGGCAGCCGTTCTCCGAAGACTGCGCCAGACTGGTGTGACGCAGTACATCCAGAACATGCAGCAGACTCGTCAGCCCCGACACGCCTTCCTCTGCTGATTTTTGGCCCAAGTCATCTTCACCAAAGTCAGAGATCTCGACGTCTTGAAACCACTATAG
This sequence comes from Amorphophallus titanum, assembly GCA_024336825.1. Taxonomy (NCBI): domain Eukaryota; kingdom Viridiplantae; phylum Streptophyta; class Magnoliopsida; order Alismatales; family Araceae; genus Amorphophallus; species Amorphophallus titanum. Next base: position 1,066,375 of record JANBPO010001167.1, read on the forward strand.
GTCGTTTCGTCATGATCCGCGCTCAGTGCTGCCCTTGCCACTGTGCATGCCCGACTATGTCTAGTTGTTTGCCTAGAATCCAGTGTGCCCTTCCAGAAGCGACCACGGGCATCCCTGAGCTCTGACGCCTGCCAAACATGGCTGGAACGTAGGTCTTCCTGTCCTCTTTTAATCCACACAGGTCCTGCCTCAATCAGAGTTTGGTGGAGAGCGTACCACCATCTGCACGCCAACTGAGGAGACCGGACCTGCAGGACAGAATCGTGCAACTCATCGTCGGCGATCGGCCCCGCCCCCTTGCGATCTCAGAACGACGCCGAACTTCCAAGAGCTCTTCTACACTTCACCAGCTTTGTCTGAGTGCCATTGGAGGCCTGTTCTGATCCCTGTGTGTGGCGTGCCATCTGAGTCACGTCAGTTCTGCCCCACCGGGCAGACATAGGGCAGCAGGCCCAACTTCCCCTTCCCCTTGCTCCCCCCCTGCATGAGGGTAGTTTTGTATTGATCAATCCCATCCCCGTGATCCCCTCCCTACGTGGAGCGTAGTGCCATAAGGCTGTATTCACAGGTTCGCACCGGACGTCGCCGTCGCCATTCCTATACTCGCGCTTGTCCCGCATCAGACCATCTCTTGGCTTCTGGAACTACCTACAATTGACAACACTGACTACGAAGAGGGTTCCAATGTTCCGGGTTCCCTCACGACAATAATCCCTGCTTCCAAGGACCATCAAAGTCATCCCTGAGGCCAAAGACATCAATCTCTTGGTTCTCAGGGTGACAGATGATGAAATCAAATAGATCTCCTGGGATTGGCGAAATTGTGATGGCTCCGGTCCCTCCAACATGAGTCCCCCTCCACCCTCCCTTTGATTCTGGCTACCAGACCATAATCCGATCAAACCCTGTTCAAATTCATATCTGAAGCCCAAAAATCATTAGAACAAAGCCTCCTCACCCTCTCCAGTTTCATGGATTTGAAACCAAAAGCCCTCAGTCCAAAATCCCTAAAATAGAGCACCGTATAGAATCCCTACCCTGGACCTTCTCAGCGCCAAACCATCTCGGTGTCGTGAATAGTCCTCGGTGCTAGGGTTCACGCGTAGAGACCTGGGCGTGCCGAGATCCTACTCCCTCTAATTAGCCAAGCCAAGAACCTATGCGCCGAGACGCCTGTTTGCCGTGCCGAGAGCTCTCATACAGTCAAGGCCTCCCGCGCCGAGAACCCTCCACAGATCTTGGTTGAACCTCCATCAACCTTGCTAGGCTTGTCCAGGGGATGCCCATGAGTCATCACATCTGCCTCAGGAGATAAATTAATGGGGGTCGACCTCCCCTACATTCCATTGTCCCGAATCGGACCCACATGTAACCCCATAAGTTCGGAGGGCTCTACCTCTGCATGAGTCCCGTCGGCTGCCAAAGGGGAATATCAAACGTTGCCGTAAGGCAATTACACTGTTTAGGAGCCTCAGCGCCCTTCCGTTCTGACCATCATCCCGGCACTTCATGGGTGATGGCCTATTTCCTCTTTGACATGACCCAAAATAAGGGAAGATGCTGCCGGAATTCTGTCTGACAATGTCAACCCTGGAGGGTCAAGGGAGTGTGACCGATACACACCCCACACGGCCTTACCCCTCGGGAAAAATGAATACTTTGGAGCATCCGGTCAAATAGGGAACTCAAGGGGAAAATGGCCCATTGTTTATCTGGATTCCATCCCGCCACTACGTAGATGGTCTCCTATCCCTACCTGACATGACCAAAAGTCTAGGGGTCGTGCTGTCCGATTTGTCTCCCCAAGCTTGACAGGATAATCGTTTGCCTACTCTCTTTTATTATGATATAAACTATTTATCACGCCCATTAATATTTTAAATGCCTCCCGAGGCCTCCTACTTTGGCGTTTAATCAAGGGTTGTCATTCTTCGGAAGGGCGTAATTAACGCCATAGCCTTTACGATATGGCGGACTTCTGGTCCCAACCCGAACCTTATAATCGACTGACCAAGTCAGATCGAGCGCATAATAAATTTGTCACACGTATGACTGGCATGCCAATTAACAATAAATAAACAAATAAATAGTAATATATTTTAAACAAGATAAAAATAAGATAAAGCGCATCCACATGGCCCAGTTGGATCCGGCCTAACTTCAGGCCCTTTACCAGACCTTGCAGGGCTCAGGTGCCCCATCCCCCATGATTTCGCAAGGTCTATCTACTACTTTCATCTCTCAGTCTAGGGTTGATGGGCCCGTGGCTCTGTCGATTTCTATTGATCTTACCCCAATCTAGCCCAAGATCCCTCGTTTCTCCAATTTGGAGGCAGGCCTGTCCTCTAGTTCTGCCCCTCAACCTCTTGATAAAAGGAAGACCGCTCTTCCCTCATGTACCCAGATTGATCCTTACAGGTCCATTCCCTCGGCCCAACAAGTCCTTGTTGGCCTGGCCAATTTTGCTCGACCTCAGCGATGGGTGGGCCCACCTTATTCTAGTTTGGGTCATCCTTCGGTCCAATATCCTTCTTATGGGCCTCCCCATCCTTCTGTCTATCCTTCGATTCCTCGCTATGAGCCCGCTCTTTTCACTCCACGTACTCCATCTCAAGAGCAGGAACTTCTTGATAAATTGGCTGCCATGCACCAATAGCTCGACTTTCTTCAAAAATGGGTCAGCCCACAATCCTTGGCAGATGTTCCTGTTCCTAGCTTTCACAACATTCGGTTCCCTCCTCAATTCGAGCTCCCCACATACCGCAAGTATGACAGGAATAGTAACCCCTATGTTCATGTGAGGGATTTCATGTATGAATCAGCGCAGTTCCAGTATGATAATCGCCTAATAACGTATTTGTTCTGCCGATCATTGGATGGAGTTGCACTAGAGTGGTTTTACGCTTTGCCACTGGAAGATGCTGAGAGTTTTAAAATTGTCAAAAAGAAATTTATTCAGAGATTCCAAGATCGGGTCGGCCTGGAATATTCTTTTACAGATTTGGTTGCCGAGAAAATGAAGGCTGATGAGGATTTCACTGCTTATGCTGACAGATGGAGGCAGATGGCTACCCGTGTGCCTGGTCACATTCCGAAGGAGGAAAAGGTCAAGTTGCTTATTTCCAATGCTACCCCTGCCTTCCACAACATTTTGGCCATGAATGATATCGCCAACATGCACCAATTATATGGCCAGGCAAGGTTTATCCAGACCCAATTCAAGGACTACCCCATCTGCTCTCTCTTTGAGGCCCAAAAGTCCAAATATAATAGAAAACCTCAGGGGCCCATCACCGAAAGAGTCCAGACTAATGAGCAGGTGCAAGCCGTTGCTTTCCCCTTCCCTAACCAATCTGCTCCACCCTGCTTTCCACAAACTCCACAACGCAACCCTCAGTTCCTTACTCCACAGAATGCTCAACCCATTTTCCACACTCCACAAAATGCCCAGCCTATTTTCCCCACTCCGTAAAATGCTTTTCCGCTCCCCAACAGCCGCAACAACGCCCACAATACCACAATGCCCCTCCACCTAATGGCTATGCATCCAAATGCCCAGCTCTAAAGAGGGCGCAGTATCCTCCTTTGCCCGAGTCCCTCCCAGATATCTTTTCAACTCTCATGTCCATTGGTGCAATTCAACTTCCTCCAGAGTGGCCTAACTGGAACCCGACCGTTGATCAGACCAAATATTACATGTTCCACCGACAGCCTAGGCACAATATTGATGGTTGTTTCTAGTTCAGAGATCTTGTATATGATCGGCATGAAGGCCAGCGTATTGATTGGGCTGAGATGCATAAGGCCATCATTGAAATCAAAGAAAAAAGAAGGCAAGCACCGAGCCAGCAAGTGCAGCAGCAAGCACCGTAGCCGCAGCCACAGCCACAATAGTAGTAGCCTATTCAGGATTTGGGGATCCATCAAAACTCCATGCCGAATCATCCGCCTGCTCTACAACCTCAGCCACCAGCACCGGCTAAGGTCAACCTTGTCAAACGCCCAGACCTCTATGTCGGGTGGTGTTATGATGATGAAGCTTCGATTCAGCGGCTCATGGCTCTCCACCACACCTACCGCAACCCCCCACTGCCTTCTACACCTATCATCCTCCCACCAAACCATCAAACCCCTCCATTATCCGCTTCCCTTGTTCCTTTTAAACCCCTCATCTTGCCACTTGCTTCCCCCGTTGTTCCACCTGTCCTTGCTCCCCCACAGTTGACCACCCCGCCTATCATCACCATGCCACCATCCAACCCTTCACCAGGTATCCTCCTACCATGGCCCATCATCACTGCCACTACTCCCACAACCCCCATTATCTCTGCCACACCCACCCCCACACCGCTTATCCACGCCGTTGGGCCTATTTAGCATCCCACTATGAGACCATCTGATGCTGTGTCGGCCCAGAACCTTGCCCTGCGGAGTGGGCGTTTATTCCATCTGAACTATCCTACCACTGGTGCACCAGCACCCAATCCCCAGTCCTCACAATAGGCTACTAATAATGAAGAGGCAGATCCTGTAGCACGGAGGGATATGTTTCTCGTAGCAGAGTCAGGGCATCGTCTTTCACGTCTAGGGGGGGTCGTCACAGTTGGTATCAGAGCATTATTGTGTAAAGTAGATGGGAATCCAAGATATACAGTTTCTAGAGTCTTGAAAGACTAGTACAGTCTTCAGTTGGCATTAGGTTCGCGATTCTTTGTCGCTTCATTTTCCATGTGTCGTCTTGTGCGTGTCGTGTTGGCACTGTACGAGATGGTTTTTGCTCTTGTCAGGATGTGACAAGATGCTTCTTTTTCATTGTGGTGTCTGTTTCGGTCAAGTTGTACTTGGCAGAGTTTGCCAGAAGGCGTGAATCTGCTATACATTGTTTGAGGTTTTTCTGTCGCTTGTTCAGGTGGATGGTGACTTTTGGCGTTGGTGTGATGGCCATACACATTCTTACGTTGTTTTGGTCATCCTAGCTTGAGTCTGTTCAGCTCCTGATGTGTTTCGCTTTTGTTGAAGTGGTCGATTAGATTCCTTGGTTGAGAAGATGCTCAAGCGACCTAGGATTTTCCCTTCCTGGTGAGCTACTATTGGTGGGCTTGATTCTTCTCATCCTATTTGGTGGAGTCTTTTTGAGGTAAGCCTTAGAATTGCTATCTTAGTGATGCCTTTGTCCTATGTCTGCTTAAGTATGGATAGTGTTTATCTAAAACTGATCTGCTCCTTGTGCTATGGTTGCTTGGCTTTGGACCTAATTTTTATGTTGAGAGCCATTGTGCACCGTGTTCGTCGTGCTGTGTCTGGCAGTTGATGTGTTGTGAGGGCTCGATAATTATTTCAGGACGTAATGGTAAGCTGAGACTAGCATTTTCTTTGTGCTTTATGCTGAAGCTGGTACTCTCCTTCATTTGCAGTTAGGCTACTTGTGATCGGTTGTTCACAGGATCAGTACTCATGGCATGTTATATTGCCATTTTTCTGAATTGCGATGGCACCGAGTGTGTTCTGAGATGCGGATATCGAGGTATTTCTGATGCCTGTGTGCATTGTATGAGTGCGCAGCAGAAGTGTGTGGGCTAATAACCCATGGGTCGAGGATCGTTGTTGTCAAATTTTGGCTGGTCGAGAGAATTATTCTCCTTGATGTGACTTCATCTTGGCTTCCTGTGCCTTGACATTATCTATTGCCATGTTGTTGCTGGAGTTATTCTGGTGTTGGCAGTGGCATGTGTGAGTATTGGGGAATCTGTTGACATTCTTGCTGGTTGAGTACCCTCTACTTTGTAATTCTTTCTTGGGTGTTATGTTCTCGGTATGTGATCATGGTCCTTGAAATGCATTCCCTGAGATCGTTGTTTCCTTGTTGTCGTGGGTCCTTTTTGTTGGTGAGCTGCTCGATGCATGACTAGTCCCTCGTAGTCATGCTTTCAGCTGTCGTTGCGCCTTGATGTGACCTAGCTTGTAGTTGTGTTCCGTGGTTCAATGTTCTGTACGGAGCCGAGATCCTGCAAGGGCTGTCGATGTTGTCATTTTATTACTGTTTCTCTATGATTTTATGTATCTATCTTGGCACTGTGTGGACCGTAGTCTTGTCAGTTAGTTTGCTGTACTCTTCTTTCCTGGTAGAGTTAGCATGCGACTCGATCAGATGTAATATCTGAGTGAGGACTGACTTGATTGTGTTTGTGGTCTGGTGTTGTCGTTGGCGTCCTGTGTGCTAGGTGTTCCCTGTTGCCTTTGGCACTGGAGCCATTGATGTCGAGCTGTCAGCTGAGAGGACCGTGTTTCCTTGTTTAAGCTGATGCTTATCGTATCTATCGTTCTATTTTCTCGAGATTTGTTGTCATGGCATGTGTCGTGTCTCCTTTACCATGAGACGTAAGCGACGTTACCTTGTTTCGGAGGTGTCAGACTTGTGTTCACTTGTGCTGTGCTCGGTCCAGAGCGTGTGCTTGTGATTATAGTTTCATCGTGTTCCTCTGAGCTATGTTCTCGTGACTCGTGTTATTTTCGAGTTGTGCCTTAGGGTTTGTTCTTCCCTGCTTCTCCTTTGCTAGTTCTTTAAATTTTGAAGATGAAATTTCTTGAAGGAGGGGAGAATGTAATGCCCTGGAGTCTTATTAGGTATTTTGGATCCTTATTGGAGAGTTTTGGATCATTTTTGTAGCTCCTAAGTTAAGTTTTACGATCCGTGTGGATTTTTCTCTCGTACAAATTACAGAACCCTGCAGGGAGTTTATTCCTCAGTTCATCGACTCGAACTAGGATAGGACTCGCCATACCCCTTTGGGAGACCCTCTAGCCTTGCTGGCCCTCTACCAGCAAGGGACCAGCCCTCACATTCTCCACTCGGCATCGCCGAGTTACCCACAGGTTTGGGTGAGTGTCGAGTGAGTTGGCCGCCAATATCAGCCCGTTCGGTTTGCGAATTTGCTTGCTTGCCTAGGTCCGAGGTTGCGTCACATCAGATCTTTTTTGAAGAGTTTCGGATCACTTTTGTGGCTCCTGAGTTGAGTTTTACGTTCTGTGTGGGTTTTTCATTCGTACAAGTTACGGAACCCTGAGGTGAGTTTATTTCTCAGTTCATCGACTCGTGGACGTGACAGCTGCGATGTACTCTTCGTGAGGATCATTCCGACTAATTTTTTATATTTTTATGAATTAGTATATTTTTTGCATAAATATCAAAATTAGAAAATTTCTTAATTTTTCTTCTATTTAACCCACCTCACCCTCTCTCCTCCCTCATTCTCAACCTCCCTTTCTCTCACTCCGTTCTCTCTCGTCTCTGGTCTGTTCGGCGTAGGGCACGCACCATTGCGAAGCTGGCTAAGGCTGGGACGCGTTGGGGAGATCGATTCGCGGGATGGAGCGTTGATTTTAGTGTGGTGTGGCGCGATCCCTCAGTGGATTTTGAGAAGGCGTCGTTCGTGTTCCGGGTAGTTTTCAGCATGGATTAGTCACTTCAGCGCATGGTTCCTTCGGTGGGGTAGGGAGACAGATCACCTACCATTCCTGCACATTTTCCCTACAGTTTCACGTCGTTCGGTGCTAGAACGAGTGAGTTTAGGCTCATTGTAGTTTTTCGGAGTTCGTAGGCTTCGCTGGAAAATGGCAACGGTTCTGCGATCAATTAGTGTCTATGGACTCCCTGGAACGTCAGCGTTCCATAGTCACTGATTTCGTGTCGAATGGTGGTCTATCAGGGCCGGTAGGAGGCCGGGAACCTCGTTAACCCCATTTGGGTGATTTTGTTAGAATCGCTCATTTCTTTCGATTCATGTGTCATTTTGACTCCGGTCGAAGTCTATGTGATTGCCAGGGAGGTTGTGGCGGTATCCCCTTTGTTTCAGCATGAACGGGGTGTGGAAAGGCCACGATTGAACGAACCCCTGGGTTTGCTCGCCATGACACTTGAACGGTCACACCGAAGATCGTTCATGTGTATGGGTGGCTATTTTCAGACTGCTTATCTTGTGTCAGTTTGAGGTTGAGTGGTCGTTTGATAGACCGTTCATCCTCCTTGAGTGGTCCATCTCGAACCGTTCATCCTTTCGTTGGGTTGAGTGGTCAGGTCTTGACCGCTTATGCCGGTTGACCCTTCGGTCAATAATTTTATGTCTGTTTGGGTCAGCGGTTTGGTCAAAATTATTCTGACCGTTGATTGGGTTTTGACCGGTCAATGTAGTAGGTCAGTTGGCTTGAGCGGCTAGTCCTTAACCGCTTATGCCTTTGGGCGGCCCAGCCCTAACCGCCCATCTGTTTTAGTGTGTAGGGGTCTATTCCCTTAGGCGGTTGGCTCCCAACCATTCATCCCCTTTGAATGGTCCATCATAGACCGTTCATCCCCCTTGAGTGGTCCATTGTGGACTGTTCTTCTTCCCTTGAGTGGTCCAATCCAGATCGCTCATCCCCATGAGCGGCCCAGTGTTGACTGCCCATGTTACTGTGTTCATTGAGTTGTCTATTGGCTGTGATGGCTTGTGCTGTGTCCATCTATCTTAGGTTTGTGTCCTAGGGCAGTGTCTAAGTGTCGGTGGTGCACTGGAATTGTCGGTTGAAGGTTGACTAAGTGTGGTCTATTCTCAAACTGCCGTAGTTTTCCTAACGACTCAGTCTAGGACTACCATTATGCGGAATGTCGTTTCCCGACGTCTTGGTTTTCGTTTATCTTGGCTTGACCTTATGGTTTACCCGTTGTCCCGTGGATGTCTCTTGATGTCCTATGAGGGCTATAACCATGATAAAAGGTGGCTAGGAGTGTTCTTGCCATGGGCAGTCTTCTGTACTACTTTTTATGTCATTGTCTGGTTCTAGTCAACCCGGTGTGACCCAGTGGTTGATAGGTGACCTTGTGTGTGTCTCGGCAGTTCTGTCCAGTTTGAGACATGATTCTAGATGCAGTGAGGTGTTATCTTACCTCATTCTATGTATCCAGGTGTGATGAGGGTTCTCGGTGTTCCCTCAGGTCTCCGTGAGCCATTTTATACAATCGAAGATGAGGGAGATACCGAAAGGGAGAGAAACCTAGGGCAAATGAGACTAGGCGGGCTAGACGGACAGACACTCAAAGATGAACTAACCTAAATGGGCCTAATTAACCAAGCTATTGTGGATGCAACACACAATGGAGCTAATCAAGACAAACCAAATGAAGTGTGAAAGTACAACAAAGAAAATCAACCAAACAACTCAACAATGCACACAAGGGATGGAAGAGATGAGAGAAGAACTGACCACTTAATCAACCAAGTTTTCAAATGATGCACGAAAAAAAAAATTATAAGTTCCTCTTTAGGACCTTAGTGGATTAATTAGAAATATGAATTCACTCAACCACAAGGTACCTAATTAGGGAAGAGAACGGGAAACTGACTGACTCTAAGGACACTCCCTCTCGCGGATGCAGACCCTAGACTGGGGGGGATGGTACAATCTACTCGATGTCTGTGTGGGAATTCACGACTCACGGGAACTTACGGAGGTCCTCAGTAAGCTCACCTAGTCAGCTCCAAGGAATATGGAGACGAGAGGAAACCCTACCTCGGTAGGATTGCAACTAGTGATGAAATGGATGCATGAATCCTATGCGCACCGGAATGCATGCAAAATCTAGCCAAGAAACTAGCAATCAATGATCAGACAAGACATGCTAAAATAGAAATGACAATCATGCACAAATTAACAAAACCATAGGGGGATGATCAGTAGCACCAAAATAACATGAAGGATATGAAATGATAATCAAAATTTGACGCTCGGGTGCACTATAGCAGAGATGGGCGGTCTATGACAGACCACACAGGGAGATGGACGGTCCTGTGAGGGCCGTTCAATAACAGGGAGTAATAAAACATAAACTACCAAAGGATGATAAAGTGAGGAAGAGATTGGGAAACGTGGATGCACCTGGATGGATGGCCTTACACTGGCGGTGTAATATATGGAACGGGCCTGTCACCACTGCATATGGTCAGTCATAGCAACATTGTAAAGGCGTAGGCATACCTGTGCCAGGAGAATGGCTAGTCTATCGCCGACCGCAGGAATTCTTAACTGGCCGCTTAGGGCCACCAATGGCAGCAGGCTCGCAAAGTAAACAGCACTGTGATTAGCTAAGGATGGCTGACATATTACGGTATAAAGTAGTGGGCGGCTCCGTGATGCCCGCACATCCACCGGATGGTAAGAAACGTACAAACCAGCAAACAACCTGTAACGCTTCACGAAAAAGGAAACTGTAGATGCAAACAAACAGGTTAGCAAAACACCAACACAATGGGCACCAGGTGTCCCACTGTGATCTCCAGAAATTTGGGATGTTGATATGTTTTCCTACCTGTGTAAATCTTCTATCTATCCCTTTCCACTAAACAAATATGAGAAATAAGCAAAGTATAGGGAGAAGGGAATAGAAGTAGAACCTGTGATCGCCACCAAGGCACCAGCCGTGATAAATGTGCCATACCTTGGAAAGAGGGGACACTCACATTTAACCAGCACAAACGAGATGCGCAACTCCTCAGGAACCGCCTATATCGATGCACGGCCGCATGACAGACCGCTCGTCGGTGCCGGGGTGAAATGCGGGATGAAGGACTGTGGAGGAAGAGCAGCCCGTAGTCAACCGCAGGAGGAAAAAGAGCAACCTGGAAGAAGCCGCACGTCCTCGCGAGCGGTCAGGAGGAAGCTGTGCAAGACCACCATGCCTTAAGTTGAAGGGTTCAAACCTCCACCCTTTTCGGCCGGCCAGAAAGAGTAGGCCTCATGTTAATGTGCCGCTGACCTGCAAAACAAAGTGGAGAACACAAAAAAGAACACCCAAATTAGAACTATAATGTGTAGCAAGTGCTAGACTCGAAGTAAATAAACATGACTAAATGAAATGGGGTTTACCTAGAGGTTTTTAAACCCCTAGGGGCACCAAAACATGGGAGGGTGTGTGTGATGTGATGAATAAATGAACAAGTGTGGAGGAGAAGCAAGAAAATGCATGCAATGATAAGAAAGATGGCGGGACTAGGATAAACAACGACTCAAAATGCATTAATCCCTTGAACCAGAGGCCTACGAGGACGTAGAAGGCCTCCCTCCCTATCTTGGGTCGCTCTAGAATCCGGCAGAGCTTCGCCTTCGACCAGAAATCTCCCCCCCCCCCTTCAAGCTTTACCTTTAGGGTCTGTTTATAGAGCCTTAAAAGGTAGCCCATGAGACACAGTCCTTGCTCCTCCTCTTCTGAAGAATCTTCTTCAATATCCTCTTCCTCGTCACTCCATGTGCAGAGTCACTCCATGTGTAGACCATAGCTTGAGCCCTTTTCTTCTTCTGCACCTTTGGGTTCTTTTTCATGAGCTCCAGACATTCACTTTTCATGTGTCCTGGTTTTCTACAATGATAACATGTAAACTTATCAGAGCTTCTATTCTTATCAAATTTAGAATTGGATTTCTTACCACCCTGTTGTCCCCTTCTTCTCCTGAAGGTCTTACCTCTGGTTCTCAGAAATTTCTAAAACTGTCGGGTGAGCATTGCCTGCTACTCATCATCGAGACCTGAGAGATTCTCATATTCATCACTGCTCTCACCACTACTTCTGGATATCTTAAGAGCAATGTTCTTTCCCCTTTTATTATTTTCTTCAACATTTCTTTTAAAATTCATTTCATAAGTCATTAGGGATCCTTTTAGTTCCGTGACTGTCATGGTTGACAGATCCCTAAACTCCTCTGACATAGTGGCCTTAGTTTGCCACGCTGGTGTTAATGACCTAAGTATTTTTCGGACAAGATCTCCTTCTGGAACCTATTTCCCAAGACCCTTGAGGCTATTCGTGATCAACGATAGTCTAGCATACATCTCAATAATTGTCTCCTCAGAGTTCATCTTAAACAATTCATACTCAGAGATTAGCATGTTTACCTTTGTAGCCTTGACCTGGGATGTACCTTCATACATAAGTTCTAGTTCATCCCACATTTTCTTTGTAGTCTTACAAGTTGATATCCTAGCATATTCCTCAGGACGGCCTACGCACTGCATTATATTTAGTGACATCCAGTTCACAGTGGAAAGTCTGATTTGTTCCCTTGTCCATATATTCTCATCCTCTGGAAGCTCGAACGGTCCTGAGGTGATCACTCTCCATAGTTCGTGCTCTTAGGAACACTTCCATCCTTTTTTTCCAGTAAATGTAATTATTACCATCAAAGAAAAGAGGGTGGTTAATAGAATGTCCCTCAGCAATGAAGCTACGAGGGGTACTAGATCCAAGTCTACCCTGGTCGTTGGACCACATGTTGGGTAATCGACTCTAATACCAATTGATAGACACCGAGAATGTGATCCAAAAGGGGGGTGATGAATAGATCACTCCCAACTTTTAACGATGATGGAATTTAAGTGATGAAGACAGAGACCCAGCAAGTGTACCAACACTCAACAAGCTATAGCCAAAATAGACCAACAAATATTGCTCAAAAAATCAAACTTAGATGGTGCAACGATCGAACAGATAACGTCCCAGCAAGTAGACAAATAGTCAGACTCTCCAAGGTTCGAATAGAGTGAGCTGAATAGAATGGGAACCAAATGATATCTTAGATAGGAGCGAGGGATATGCGGCGGAGGTTAGACTCTAGAGTCTCCTCACGTAAGAAGGCAACCCTCTAGATAGGCATGACCTATCGTTTGAGCTGCGTCTTTGAAAATACCTTCTGGGCACAGCGAATCCACACAAGCAATCACTAAAACAAAGAAGCAAACCACACGAGATGGCATAGAAGATTTTTTAGGTGGTTCGATTGCTACCCGCAATCTACGTCCACCCCTCGCTCACATCGAGCGAGGATTCCTTGCACTAAGTAAAAAGTTCAAGCAGACTTAGTCTGCAATAGAATGCTGGCTCACAGCTTGAAAATCGAGGGAGACAAATCCCTCAACCCAAGTTCTGCTACCCTCAGAACCCTGGCACCTGGGCTTGCTACCTGCAAGTCCAGAACTGGAGAACTATCTCCCTTCCTCTGAATCCTAAGAGGGAACCCTTGAGAGACACCTTGTCTCCCACAACCAGAGACCTTTGTCTCCCTTCCTCCAAGTACCCTTGGAGGGAACAAAATGATAAGCCAAACAAGAACAAAATGAGAAGAACAGAAAACTGAAATGAAGAAACAAAATGTAGTTTTGTAGAAGCACTTTGAAATGAAAAAGGCTAGCTGCTCTCAAGCTTTCTCTTCTCACTCTTTCTCTCTTTCTGGCGCTGCTCTCTGTAGACACGCCAAAATTGACGCTTTGTTGAGTAAAACTCATGCTGCTATGATAATGCCCCAAGTGGATTTTAATATTGTCATAATATGAAGGTTTTCGATTCCTATGAGGTTTTGTTACATTTTTGTGAATCGCGACCTAGAAAAGGGCGTTATTTAAAAAAAAGGAGAGAGAGGGGGTAGTCCCCACTCTATAAAAGCCTAATTTTTCCTATTTTTGTCCTACTGTGAGTAAGAGCAAGAGGACAAAAGGATACTGGAAGGATACTGACTGTTGGAGGATAATGGGGTTGATATTGCCCGCGAGTGTGGACCCAACATGTGACCTTGTGTTATTGTTGCCGAATCCTTCCGCGCACGGTATGCCGGTTAACTTTGCACGATCTTTGCACAAAATGGGAGCACAAACTGGGAGCAACTGGGATCGGGAGATGGTCATGAGCCCACTGGGCTGGGAGGAGGGCACGTTCCCCAAGGGGGTTTGCCCTCCTCCGAGCACAACTGCACCGGGGGAAAACTCCCCCCTAGGCAAGCCGCGACCCCGAGGGATGTCCCTCGGGGGTCTCCTTTCATCGTTTGAGGCTGTCCTTTGAAGGACGGGGGACTCTGGGACGCTGAGATTGGCCAGTGGGGGCTTTTTGTTGTCGAGTCATAGTTGTCACTCTCAAGGTGTTCAGGTAAATTCTCGACATGCCTCGGGTTGTCGAACGACCTGAGTAAAATTGGCTGAGGGGTCTTAAAATTGGCCTGGGGGTGAGGGTAGGAGCTTGCACAAGTCTGGAGAAGGCGCTTTGGGCGTGTGGGCGCTGCCTTGGTGGTATATGCCACGTTGTAAGGTGGGTTGATATGGTATCCTTGGGTTTCCCCGGGAGCTAAAATGTACGGCTCATCGTCGCATATCTAAGGGTCGAGGGTGGCCCTGACTTACTGGAGGGTCGTTGTAGGACCCAGCTGGTGTGCTGCAGCTGTGGGTCAGCCCACGATTTGCTGCAGAGTGGCTGGGATATATGCGCCCGCAAGACATTTGGGGAAATTTTTGACACTCGTGCATGGGCCGTATATGCATGCTGCGGTCCTCCATAGCCTGTGGTTGACTTAGCTATGTCTCCCTTTCACCTTGGAGGGCTGGAGGAAGGTGTATTGGGGTTAGACCCCGACCTTGTTACTAGGTGCCACGCGGCGTGGTTTGTAGTCAGGACGCCCTTGGGTTGGCCCGGGTGGCCGTGTAGAACACGGGAAAAGCCCACAATTGAGCGATTAGGAGTAATCCCAATCAATTGTTGATGTCACTGAAGGTTACAGCCAGCTGGTCGAGACCCTTAGTGGGGCCCAAAAAGTCGTAGGAGGGGCTGGGTAGCCCATGCCTTAAGGGTGCTCGAGGAATTTCCCAGACCCTTATTCGTTAATATTTTTGCTGGGAAATTATCTAGGTACAACAAATGCCCCCCACGAGGCGTGTGTCAGAGGTGGAGACGAGGGCGTATGCCCCGTTAGCTCCTCATTCTAGGTTGTTGTAGTTGTATTTTGACACATCATATGCCTTTCTTTTGCTGTGTTGTATATGTTGACTTTCTGGTGTGCTGACCATGTTTATGTATTTTACCTTGCAGTAATGGCAAGATTTGGCAGAGACGAGCGAGTCCTAAAGCATGTCGCTCAGGAGGAGGATTATTGGGTGAGGAGAACTAAGTGGCCCATGCCTCCTCTGGGCTCGTCAGTCATTATTGAAGCTAGCATGGACCAGCTTGACTTAGGGCATACATTGGTGGTTGAGGGCCCTATCGGAGAGGGGGTAGGCGGAGCCAGGACCGTGGAGTTGGCCCAGATTTCAGAGGCGGGCGGGATCTACACTTATGACTGCAGCAGAGGCCATCCGGTGGAGTTCTCACTGGACCGCTACCTGTTCGAGTTTATCAGGAGCTACATTCCGTTTGACATGGAGGAGGGTGACTCCCGAGTTGGTGGAGCACGCCACCGACTGGAGCGGGCGATCTTAGTTGGCAGGGACAGCCTGCATGGGGTCACTCTCTACAGTTTCTCGAGATTTTCTATAGACTGCTGGAGGTAGTGCCAGTTCCCCAGAGCTAAGTGCCTTGGTTTCTATATCAGAGCAGGCCAGTTCGGGGTCTGAGTCGGAGTGATGGGTCCCGCTTCTTAGGACTTGCACGGCCATCACCGGATAGAAATTATGATGCCCCGGATCCTTATTGGGTCTTATCGGATTCCTTTTAGGTATTTCAGATCCTTATTTTTTGGTCCTAGATTTGTTTTCTCCGAGTGTCTTACTCCGTTGTGTCTGAAATTACATTCCAAACATCTTTTGTGTTCGGATTGGCGCGATCTGGAGCTGTTTCGGAGGCCCGGAGGCGTTCCACAGTCTTTTTCGCGTGGCATCACTGCGCAACAATGGTGGCCACTACACCCCCGAGGGTCGGTCATCGCCAGTTCTAGTCCCAATTTTCAGCTACTACGCATCAGCGGTTGGCCGGCCAGCTCCAGTTCCAGTTTCAACTCCAGTTTCAACTCCAGTTCCACCCCCAGCCTCTGGCTACACCACCTCAGCGGTCAGCCGGCTAGCTCCAGTTCCAGTTCCAGTGCCAGCTCCAGTTTCAGTCCCAGCCTCCGGCTACAACACCTCAGCAGTTAGCCAGCCAACTCTAGTTCTAGTCCCAGCCTCCGGCTACAACACCTTAGCGGTTAGCCAGCCAGCTCCAGTTCTAGTTCCAATACCAGTTCCAGTATTCCGGCTACAACACCTCAGCGGTTAGCTGGCCAGCTCCAAACTCGGCACCAGTTCCAGCTCCAGTTCCAGTTCCGATTCCAGCCTCAGCCTTCTGGCTACCACATCATCCATTAGCCGGTCAGTTCTTGTGCCAGTCCTAGTTCCTGGCTACAACGCCTTCCATGGCCAGCCGGCCAGCCCAGCTCCAATTCCCCAGACTAGTGTGAATTACATTTCCAGCTAACAACATGCCAGTAGCCGGTTCGTCAGTACTCGGCCTATAACTGACACACTTCAGAATCACCCAGCAACCCTAACAGTATAGGCCATCACATCCTTACGTGTTGATCCCGACCCCTAGTAACATAGGTCCACACCCCTTGAGGGGTTAGCCCCAACCACCAGTTCATAACTCCTAGCTCCCAGCTCTCTGAACCATTAAATCTATACCTGTAATTTCCCAGCCCCTCAGCCCTTATTTAGCTCCAGTTAGCATACCCTAGTTGGGCGAGCCCTCAGTGCCCGACCCCCAGCTCCAGTACCCGATACCTTGTCCCCAGTACTCAGCACTAAGTTTCCAGCACCCAGCATCAAGTCTGCACCATTCTATGCTCAGTGCCCTGCTCCTGCACCCGAATTCGGGTATACCCAGTTCCCTATCACCTATGCCAGTACATAGTAGAAACATTAAGCACGACTAACAGTAAGTGGTCGCCAGCTCATGCACACAACAGTGTTCCACGAGAAAAGAGGTAGGACGACTCAGGAAATGGCAAAAGAAACCCAGAAGTTTGTCATTCATACTCTGTAAAGAGAGCCCAAGACATGCCCTTGGGGTGACAAAATACATACAACCAGGGTACATATAATAAGAAAGTGAAGGAGATACAATCAAATTCCAAGCTCGCTCCCCTCCAACGCTGCAAGCTCTGCCTCAAGAGTGGATAAGAGCTGAGCACTGGCCTCGACCGTGCCTCCAGCCTCTCGTCGCTCAGCCCTGGCACGTTCCACGGTAAACAACTGCTCCTCCAAGGCCTTCCTCAAGGCCTCAGCCTAACTCTCGGCCTCCCCTAGCTGAACAGCTCGGTCTCAAAAAAATGACTCAGTTGCCTCGATGTGGCCCCTCTACTCAGCTATAGTTGACGCGAGCCGAGCCCGTTGCTCCCGCACCTCCCGGATGGCTGCCAGCCTACGAGCCCTCTGCTCCTGTGCCTAGCAGAGTGCAAGTACTCTGCCCATATCTCGGCTAGTCTAGACATCCAAGGCTCATGCGGGAAGCTGAGGATGTGGTAACCCCAGGTGCACTCTATCAGGCGCTACCTCAGATCCTCCGGACAAGGGAGGGGGTCGCTCTGGAGGTAGCCTCGTGCTCGCTGAAGCAAGGAGGCACCCACACTCGCATCAAATAATGGCTCCAGCGGTGGGGTGGAAGTAGGCCACTAGACCCCAAGCGCGGGGAGGAGTCCCCTATCTCCGCTAGCACACTAGTAGAGGCTGCACGGTTCCAGCAAACACAAAGGGAAAGTGAGAAATACAAGCAAAACTTCCCATGATAAACAAGGCGAAAAACCTGAGAAAATTTGTAGCCCTTACCCAGTGCAAACCCCTCCACGCCTGCGGCGTCACCCGCCGGGGTCGGGGAAGGCAATGACTCCTCCACGCCTGCGGCGTCCCTCTCCAGGGTCGGGGAGGGCAGTGATTCCTCCATGACCAAGGAGCCCTCTACTACAGCCTGGTCACCTCCAGCAACTATAGGCATGGGGGAGCTCCTTTTTTTGATAAAAAGCCCTACCTAGTGGTGATTAGGAAAGTGCATCCCAATTCGGACTACACTTTCTATCTCACACCTAGGGGGTATATTATTGATCAATGAGGAAAAACATATTACATCAGGATCCCAACCCCACTAGTTTCGTGTCGATTGGTCGTCATTTGGGGCCGGTAGGAGTCCGGGAACCCCAGTGATGTGTTTTGGGACGATTTGTCGAAATCACCCCATTTGTGCATTTTAATGTGTTCCGACGTGTGCATGTGGTATTTTTGGCCTTCTGCAGTCATTTCCCGTCGATTGGGTGGGTTTCCCCTGTGCTACAGCGTGCGCGGGGCGTGGAACGGGTCGAATGGGCTGTTCTACCGTTTTAGACGTCAGATCACTTTAACGGTCCTTCCAAAGACCGTTATGGTCATAACAGTCCCTCGATAGACGTTATGGCATGTGTGTTGTCTCGGGTCTTGTGGGGTAAACACGGTTTAATGGACCAGGACTGGTCCGTTATAGTTGATATAACGCCCCTGTGTCGGTGCATTATGCCCTGTGGATTTTGAGGACTAAGAGTGTCAGTTCCTCGTTGACCGTGTCTCCTTCGAAGACCGTGTTAGTCGGTTCATTTAATGGATCGTTCCCTGTTTATTATGGTTCAGGTAACGCACTTGTGTGGATCTCTTATGGTGTGTTTGACCGACATTTGACTGGGTGTGGCGGTTGATATAACGCGCCTCACCCTATGCATTATGTGGCTATGGTGGACTGGTCGTGGTCCATTATATGTCATTTTATTGTGAGTTTGGGTCTATTGGCCATAACGCCCCTGTGATGGTGCGTTATGTTGATATAGCGTGCCTGCCCTTGTGCGTTATATCGTTTGAGTCTCCGTTTTGTGTCTGGCAACCATGACGCCCCTCTTTTGGTGCGTCATAGCATGTAGTGCCCCTCTGGGGGTGCATTATATCCATGTTATGTTTCGCATGGATTTTGTTGTGTTTTGATTGTACCCATCTGTCTTAGGTTTGTGTCTTAGGGCGGTGGTCGCGTGTCGGTGGTCTTCTGGATCGGTCGGTCTAGGTGACTGGATGTGATCGTGTGTAGGCAGTTCCCTAATGAACCAATCTGGATACTACTAGGGTGCTTGTCTCTGGTAGCGTGGCATCTCTTCCTTGACTGCTGGGCTTGCCCAATGGATGAGTGACGGATGGCCTATGCCCAGAGAGGGTTTTACTGGTGTTTCAGTTTCTGAAATGTCTTTGCTTGACCTTGTGGTCAACTCGTTGACCCATGGATGTCGTTCGATGTCCTATGAGGGTTAAGACCATATTGTGAGGTGGCCAGGAGTCTTCTTACTTGTAGTAGGATTCTCTTTCCTACTGTTGAATTGTCATAGTCTGGTTCCGGTCAACCAGGGGTCACCCAGTGGTTGACACGTAGCCATATGTGTCTCGGTTGTTCTGCCCAACCCGAGACCTTAGCTCTAGATGCCTCAGGGTGTTGTCCTACCTCGATCCGTGCATCCAGGCATGCTGAGGATGTTCAGTACTACCTCAGGTCTTCGTCGGTCGTTTCGCGCCGAATGTTTCATTTCCTTCTGACTTAGTAGTAGACCTATTGGCGGCTTGTCCCGCTGCCTATGATGATCTTGCCTTCGAGTCGCCTGACTCAGGGATCGTTCCACCGGTAGGTCTAGTTGCTTTGTCCTGAGTCTATTGGCAGTTGCTGGTGCTGCCATTGGGGCTTTGTAGTACAGGTGACAGTGCATGATTGGGCTGTCTGTACCTCGGCACTTGCGTTTTGAGTCCTTTGTGTTTCGTGAGCCTCCCTTCTTGTTGCCCTGAGACTATGGTGGTCGACCCACCTCTGGAGTGGTGTTCTCATCAAATGGTTCCTAAGCTAGTTCTGTGGGCTCCCGGCTGGGTGTGTCACCTTCGACCGTAGCATCCTACAGGGGGAGAATACTAGCTAGAGGCCTGGCTCTAGGTAGGAGCTAGTGTGTGCACACATGGTCAGAGACTAGGACCTGACGCCGATGGGCATTCCCCTTGCTAGTACTTGTATTTTGGTCTTTGTTCTTGGTTGGACAGTGCATACCTGAGACTCCGCCCTAGCATTGTGTGGTTGGCTCGGTACGTGTGGCGCAGTATGAGTCGTTAGTGGATGCAGTCGGCTGTGCTTTTGGAGGTTCTCCCATCACGTGACACATGACTCTCCATGTTTCTCGAGTGCCGTGACCTATTTGGGTTAGCCGAGCAGTGGCGTTATCCGAGGTCAGTGTTGCGTCTTGTGCATGATGTTCAGGTCGTGAGTGGTCGCGTCTGGAAGTGCGAGCATGGCATTCGGGCCGTGATTTCGGATAGAGATCCGAGATTCACCTCTCATTTCTGGAAAGTGTTGCAATCATATCTGGGTACTTGGCTGAACTTTAGCATAACTTTTTACCCTCAGACAGATGGACAAACTGGGAGGATGAATTAGATTATCAAAGACATGTTGAGGGTCTGTATGACAGATTTTGGTGGAAGTTAGCATGAGCACTTTCCATTGATTGAATTTACATATAACAATAGTTATCAGTCTAGCACTCAAACGACACCTTTTGAAGCACTATATGGCAGGAGTTGTAGACCACCTCTACTCTGGTGTTGACGTGACACAACCTAAGGGTGCCACGGGGAATGACTCGAATGCACCTAGGATCTATGACTCACAAGCAATCAACGAACAAGCACCGGGCTCACGTGGACGGTTCACTCGCGTGGCGCTCACTTGACGCATAGTCAATCAACAATGATGGAGAGGATCCGAGGTGAGACCTCACCTTTTCAGGAGTTTGGCTAGCTTGGGCTGAACCCCTAAGGCCTTGGGATGCCCAATTCCGCGGGCAGCCAACACACCAAGGGCGTGGGCTGTAGGGTCTCTCTCACAACTCACTCCACGGTGGACACTCAATTTGATGGATTGGTTGAATAGGCACTCACTCACCATCTGACGGAGCTAAAGACTATACTAGACTAGCAAAGTAAGCCAGTAAAGGGCTGTGACCAGGTGCTCACCTGATCGGCATGAAGACGCCGATCCCGGTCGGAGATGAGACGAGCGGGGAAGCGTGGGTATACCCCGCACGCTGTGCCAGTGTAGCTCTAACCTGAAAATCAAAAAATTACACCACTATGCCTCTCATAGGAGGGGGATCTCGGGGCAGGGGTTAATTTAAGATTACAAATAAAACTACCTCCAGGTAGGGAGGGGCTGTCAGCCGGCCAGGCGGGGGTGGGGAATATGTCGACACCGGTCTATCCCGGTGCCGATTCTGTTGGGACAACAAGCTGAGGATGGAGCTACCACGGGCACTGTCGGGAGCTGCAGGAGGTGAGGCCAGGACCCGATGAGCAGGGGACGAGGTAGCAGATTGCAGCAGGGGTCGTGGGCCGTCTGGAGATCGGGGCAAGGTGCGGCAGGACCAACTTCTTGACCCGTACCAGTGCTGTCTGAACAGGACCTGCCTGATAGGGAGCTGATACGGGGATGGTCACGATCTCCTCCGGTCGCTGCTGATGGCGAGACTAGTGTAGAAATGTCCCAGGGTGGCCCAGGAACGTGCCGGAGGAGTTGCAGGTCGAGCAGGGCTTGGGTAAGGGTGTGACAGCCCTGGGATCAAGACTGGTCAGCTGCAGCTCTGTCTGTCCCAGAACTGCAGTTGCCTGGAGAAAATGTCGCCACGATCTCTTCCGTGCTCTGATGGAGGTGGGACTGGTGCTGACGTACTCGTGGGAGAGTCCTCTTTCAGAAGGAACTGACAGAGCTTCAAAAAGAGGTAGAAGTAGAGCGCAGGAAGTAGAAGAGTGATAGGGGGTCTGACCTATTACAGCTGGTAGTCAATCTGTGCAGTCTGGGGACGAAGACTGGAATGAGGTGCTCCGGAGCCCGAATGACCTCCTTCTTCTTGGGGCTGGTAGAGGACTTGGGGAAGCTTGCCTCAACCAAAAATAACATCAAGATCTTCACAGGTCTGACCCTGGTGGCATCTGCAACTAGCTTCAGGTGTTCTGCTAGAGCTCGATTGCACAGGCTGACGAGAATCAGTCTCTTGGTCAGCATGGACATCAGATGAAGGAGGAAGAGCCCTTGTTGGAAAGCTAGCTTGGAGACAAATCGAGTTGCTATTGGGATGTTCACCTGGATCTGCTCAGACGAGGTAGGATCGACACTGCAAGTTGCTGGCACTCTGCTACTGCAAGTTTTTGTGGGATAGTAGATGGGGATAGTGGGAATGGAGGGGAGGTGGAGGGGATGGACGTGGGGGAGAGGGGTGGGGGTGCTGCCTGGTTGAGAGGAGGGCCAGGGGAGGTCGAACCAGGGTGAGGGAGGGGGTGTAGGAGCTTCTGGGGTCGAAGCTAGCAAGGTGGGGGAGAGGGGTGCGGCCAGGAGTGAGGAGGGAGAGAGAGGGGGGGCGCAGGTTGGCAAAGTGGGAGGGAAATGGATTTTGAAATTTTGGTTAATGGTGGTGATTAATGTTGGCCTTGGGGAGGGGAAAGTGTGTGTTGGGGAAGGGAAGGGGTGCTTGGGGAGAGAAATGAAAATTGAGATGAGATATACAATGATGAGCACAGGGGGGAGCAACGCAAGAAACCCTCACCTTCTACCCTACCTTCTCCTTTCTCACGATCCTTCTTTCTCTCTGGGTGTTTCTCTGCCTCTCGGGTGCTTAGCTCTTTATTTTTTTTATCTGCTCTCTTTTCTCCTCTTCTCTATTTTTCATCTTCTCTCTTCTGTTTGATCGAGGGTGAACGCCTGTGCTTTATAGATGAATTGAGAGTAGGGGAGTCGGTGGCGATGGCACCGAATCATCGGCCTGTCACACAGATGCACCATTGACTCGTCGGCCTGCCTCTATCGTGAACGCCACTGACTACGCTGCGTAGGATGGGGCCACCGACTCGCCGTACACTGGCTTTTGGATCGACGCTCGGTGCCACCGGCTCAAGCTGCACATGACGCCATCGACTTTCCCAATTCAGCACTATCGAATCAATGCCCGGGAGCACCACCGATTCAACAATTGGAGGTGCCGCCGACTCGCTAAGAGTGGCATTTTGGTAATTTTGGCTTTTTACCCTGAAATTGACCCGGTGAGAGCTTGTCGTCCAGAGTAGCCCTGGAGTTGATTCAGTGGCCCCGAAATGTAATTTAAAGTCCTGATTCGGGGTTTCAGGTGATTTTCGGCACGTGCCAAACCCATACCGGCTTTCTCAGGTTTTGCTCTGATTTGACCTTCGGCACTGTGACTTGTGCTGTCAGGCTTGCTTTAGAGCCACATGGGACTTCTTCATCGAGTGGTCTACCCCTTGAAGCATTTTCATCTTCACTGGGCCTCTTTTAGGTTTCTACGGCCCTTTTCTGGTGCCGTGTGTACCCGAATAGGGTAACCCAGGTTTCCCCTGATTTAGCATCTGGCATGTCGATTTGTGTCGCCAACTCCAATTTGAGGGCATGTGGAGGATCTTCATTAGGAGGGCCATCCCTCATAGCGTTTTCACTTTGACTGGACATCTTTATGGCCACTTACGGACCATTCCAGCATTCTATGGGTGTGGAGCAGACTTCTTGGGTTTTTCGCTAATATCGCCTTCGACACTACACATCGTGCTTTCAGGCTTGCCTTACGCCTGTAGGAAGCGTCTTCGCTAAGTGGGCAACCACTTTGAAAATTTTCATCCCCACGGGATAGCTTTTCGGTCACTTACGGACCACTTCGACATTCCGAGGGCCCTGATCAGGTCATCTGGATTTTTCGCTGATTTAGCCTTTGGCTCCCTATTTTGAGGAACCAGGGGCATTTCTTCATCTTGGGAGGGCTTCTTTATCAAGTGAGGAATCACGTGGTACATTCTCGTCCTTGCTGGACGGGGTGTGGAGATATATCCAACACGATTGCTTCGATGTCGGTTCATTGGCTCTGACCATTATAAGGCCTTAGCGATCTGCGGTAGGTGGTTTTACCCTGAGATAATGAAATGTGGAGTCCCCAGTACTTCTTATGCGGTGACCTGAGGCTTCAGCAGTCCGAGTGGATCCGTCTTTGACTTCATTTGGCTCCTTCGGGCACATAATTAATGCCCAGTAATGTTTTGAATGTCAACAAATGCCCCCCAGCCGTGGGCATCGCAAGTGAGGGACGAGCGAAGCGGGGTCCGCGGATGTGCTTGTTTTATCAGGACCTTTACAAGTGGGGCCCACATTGCCTTGAGTCAGTGTCACGACTTGAGCGGTGTGAATCGGTGATGACCCTAGGTGGGCTGATTTGGTGATGCTTTGGCCCCTTGAGTTGGTGGCGTGCGTTGCTGCTGATTCGGCTACATCTTGGCCACTCAATTCGGTGGCAGGGCTAAGCCTTGAATCGGTAGCGTAGTCTTGGCACTTGATTCGGCAGCGGGACTCGTGACTTTGATTCGATGAGGATTTCGAAGGGGCGGGACAGTGAGTCAGTGAAGCTGGTATCGACTCACCCCCCTTTTTCTTCTGAAAACCCCTTCGTAGGGTTTTACAACCCCCCCTTTTTATTCCTTGCCTTTTTGCCATCGTGGATGAGCCTTCCTTTCCTCTCTGATTTCGATGGCGGGTTCCCTCTCTGGCGCATGCGGCGGCCTATTCTGTGGTGGGCTCCCTTCCTTCCCCAATCTCTGGCGAGCGTAGCGGTGGGGAAAGGTGGGTGCCTCGGTCCACTTCCTTCTTCCTTACGGGGGACGAGGGCACCGCGGCAGAGGACTTCCCCTCCTATTCCTTCCCCGGTGAAGGTGGCAGTGAAGGTGGCAGGCTTTTGGCTGGGGAGCCGGTGACAGGTCTCTCTTCTTTGGCCACGGAGCAGGATAAGCCGGTGGCCGTAGCCACCCTTCTTCTTCACCAACGGTGGCGAGCCCTTCCTCATTCATCTTGGGAGCTCGGGCAGGGGGGTTTGACAGTGTGCTATTAACGTGCAATGCTTTCGAAGGGGGTTCATCCCTTCCTCATTAAATGGCTTCGGGGAGGTTGCTAGTAGGCTAGCCCTCGGAACCCGCATTCCCCATTGTCCATTCGACCTAGGTGCATCACCTATGCTTTATTTTGAGGGACCGTGCCACCTTACTGTGTGGACGTGCTCCCCTGTTGTTCTGGGATGCTCCATACTAAGGGGAGACTCTGTCAAATTTTCATCAAAAATTTTCTTTGAGCATATCTTTTTCTTTTCTAATTTTTTTCCCCTTTTTATTACAGCTGTGACGATGGCTTCATCAGCTTCTTCTGCAGCCGCGCAAGGGACCAATGCCTCTTTCGGTGTGCGCCCGGTCATCACATGGCAGAACATTAACGATCTTGACCAAGGGCAGAGGCGTCTAGCGGTAGTGTCAGAATCTTCTGACTAGGAGATGGACTCCATGGATGTTGGTCGACTGACCCTTTCTGAGAGAGGCCAATTCTCATTCGAACGAGGCCAGTGCTATAGGATGGACTTCCCAAAGGATAAGCACTTATTGTCTTTCTTTGACTGCTTTCATCTCATGGGGAAGCGAGATATTCTAGCTGTTCGGGTGGCAGAGCACAGCATACTCCTAAGTCGAGATAGCATGATTGACTCAGTAGTGAGAGGTGAGCCAGTTTATCTTCCGGGGGAAGCCCGTGAGTGGGGAGCTGTCATTGGTGTGCTGGAACTAACCCCGGCTCAAGGACTACTAACTCGAGCCCCAGAATTCACTCCCACCAAGTGAGATTTATCAGTACGAAATCTGCATAAAGAGAAGCATACGTTTGGCCTTTTCTTGGCCCTGTTGAAGTGGGGGTCAGAGAAGAACCATTCCTTTTGGATTGTTTAGCGATCAGGTTCAAACATCAGATCACTGTCGGCTGGTTTGCAGACTTTAAAGCCACTGACGCCCATGCCTTTTGGGATAGAGCTGTTGAATTCACGGAATACGTGCTCCAACATTATGGTCCCATTTTGATGAGAGCTGGAGTATATCACAGCATTTATGTTTCCCGCTTTTGGTACCCGATTTCAAAGGGTTTGTGCTGCCGAATGATGGAGGTGTTTTGTCTAGAGTACAACACCTTCTATACAGTGGAAGGGGAGACTTCTTTGGATTTATGGAGCTTACATCGGCTATCCGGTCTTCCCATCGATGGTGAACCGTATGAAGAAGTATGTTGGTCAGACTGGCTCAAAGACCGCACCGACGGTGAAGGCCGATACTATCTTGGGTATGCATATCGATACCTCATGAAAGTGTCTCGGACATTGTGGCTGTCTATTTAGGAAGTCCCGAAAACTTCTTCTTCTCACACCCGTTCACGCAAGGAAATGAAGCGGGTGCAAATGGGGCTGTGCCTGGAATATTTCTTCGGAGGTGAGGAGAAGTACAAGGATTTTCACTCCATTGGAGCAGCTCCGAGCATGTTGAAGAAGCGGGCCCGTCAGAAGACTCATCTGTCTCCTTCTCTTCGTAATGGGTGGCAAAGAGGCCCTAACCCGGCGGGAGTAGACCCCATCACACACTGTGTAGCCTATCTGACATATTGGCTGTGTGCATTCGCTCTCCCACAAGGAGACGAGACAGTGATTCGCACTGAGGCTATATACCCAACGTGCTTGATGGCATGGGCGTGAAGCTGTCTCTCTGCCCTGTCGCATAATGCTTGATTTATAAGATGCTAGGACATCTCCACTATACTCATCTCCCAGGGAATCTATGGATGGTAGGTCTGCTTCACTTCTTTAATTATTGGGTGTGCTCCTTATCCCCCGAGTATGCTACCCTGGTGCTGTAGTCATCCAATCTATTTCCAAGAATGCTAGAATTTGCCAGTGCCGAGCCCCAATAAGCATTAGACTAGCTCTTCGCAATCAGGGGGTAGTTGACAAAAGTGTCCGTAAATGCCCCTGGAGCTTTACACTTCTGGAGTTTGGCTGTCCACTCCAGCCCATTGGTAAACTACCTGCGGGAATGCAAATTTGTTGAAGTGGAAGAATATATTCACCCTGTTTCGGGCAGAGTCTATACAAGACCATCTTTAGAGCCGGAGCTAGTAGACTGGGTATTATCTATTAGAACCAGTGTTTTGGTCTTCAGGAAGGACGTGAGCACATATCTGGAACCCTATTATCCCTTCTGGTTCGGCAGAAACTTCGGCTATGACCAACAAATTGCACCATCTTCAGCACAGTTTCTACTGGAGAGCCGGTCAAGAGTAGGGTCGGCTGCAATTGAAGAAGCCTGCACATGGTGGGACTATTTCCATCACCGTGAGGCTATTTCTTTCAGAGTGCCAGCTCCCGGGTGGTTCCCTTGCGTGACACCAGAATATATTAATTGGTGGAATGCCCGCACTGCCTTCTACAGGCTTTCCCGAAATGACTATTGGGATCTTGCAGAGCGTAAATTCTTGAATTCCCAGCCTTCTCCGGTATTTGAGATCGATCTTTATCATCTGCGGAGACTAAAGTCCAGAGGGAGCCTGAAGTGCAAAATTGAGGGAGAGTAATGCACGGCGTTTTCCTGGCCGACTCACCGATAAATCGAGGGAGATTGCATAGGATGTGTAAAATGTCCTTGAAAAGTGTAGAAGATACGGCCAATTGCCTCTTGAATAGGGAATCCATCAGACTCTTGGTGGCCGTATGAGTTAGCACAATCTGAGTAGAGAACCCCTCTTGGCCAGTGAACTGAACAGCAATCAAGTGAGAGGTAATAACAACATCAATAATCGAACCTTCGATGAGTAATGAGATTGCCACCAGCCTTGCGTTTGAAGAAACTGAGACTAATGTAATGGAACTCTTCTTAGCAACCATCTTTGAAAGGGCAGGCTCATCCCCAAAACAACCAGAGACCAGGACGTGAATAGGCATGCGGCAAATGAAATCTTGAATTTTGTAATGCAGAACCGGCATTGAACTGTCCTGACCTGGCTCGTCATCTCCGTGGGGACCAGACCGGAGGGGCACCAAAGGTAGCGCACACCTACTCCGTGGAGTGGAAATGGATGGAGAAGTGGAGGTAATAGGTTTGGAAGGCGTAAGTGGGGGTAAAGGCGAAGGTGGAGGTGTAGCGGCAATGGCAGGCTCAGGTGGAGGCAAAAGCACAGGTGGAGGCATAGGAGGGGGTATAGGCGAAGGTGGAGGTGAAGGTGTAGGCATAGCCTGCTCAGGTTCGGGCAATGATGGTAAAGGCGGAGGAGATGGTGGAAGTAATAGAATAGGGGTCTTTGGGAGAGGAGGCGGTGGTGATGGCAGTGGGGATGGCAATGTGAAAAGTGGTGGTGAGGCGGAGGAAGTGGAGGGTCATGGCACCCACCTTCGACGTATCGACACGACACATCAAGCGGCATTGGGAGTAGAAGCGGTGGTGGAAATGGAGGAGGAAGGAGAGGTAGCACTAGCCTGAGCAAAGGCTTGGGTCTGCGGAGGTGTTGGGGACGGAGTAGGAATAGGTGAAGATGAGGATGAGGTAGGTGGAAATGAAGATGGAGTAGGCGATGGAACATGTGATGGAGCAGGCGCTACACTAATCAAAGAATCACAGGGGTGCCCCTGGTCTTTTAGTGACGGAGACAGCTACCTGGGTGACACTTGCTACTGCTGCTTACTGTGGAGATATAAAATGACTTTGTGAATGATGGCCCAATTGATCCTCTTATCATCTTCTAGGCCATAAACATACGACTTTGTGAATGATGGCCCAATTGATCCTCTTATCATCTTCTAGGCCATAAACATACTCCCAGAACTCGGGATAATCCTTGACCAAATGCCCCTGCTGGCGGTGATAATCACAAAATTGGAGTATATTCTCAATCGCGGGTCGACAAGGCACAACCGAAGGGAGTTGCAAAGTGTGAATGGCCATCAAAGCCCTGAAAATATCGATAAATGACTCCGACAATGGAGAACGAGGACCCTGCTTCGGACAAGGTGGATGCCGAGGGATATGTGATGGAGATGGTTGTGGGGACGGGAGCGGAGGTTGCATAGGTAAAGGCGTATGGCCATTGGTGGAGGGACTAGGTGGAGGCATATGCAGAGCAGAAAGGGAGGTGGGAGGTATGTAGATGACATCCACCTACTCGAGGTGTGATAGTTTCTTGGCCAGAGGTGGAGACGCATGTGGATATATGGGAGCGGAAGGCTGACTCGTAGAAGAATATGTGGCAGAGTACGGGTATGTGGGAGCGGAAGGCTGACTCATGGAAGGATATGTGGCGGAGGGCTGACTGATGGGGGATGATGGATAGGAGACGTATGTGGGCGTAGAAGGTGAGGGAGACTCGGGGTCAAGGGAAACTTGGAGTTGTTGGCAGATGAAGCAGGCTCGACTATAAAGCTGGTGCCATGAGGTGATATTATTCAAGGCTAAAACGAACCGATACTCAGGTGTTGCATTAGAGATGAGCATCTTGATTTTCTCTCCCTCTGGAATATGCCCCGGGACTTGAGCAGCCAAGTGACACCAGCGGTTAGCAAAGGTAGAGAACTCCTCATTGGGCTTCATCTTCTCGTGGGCCAGATCAACCATAAAATACTTGGGCCCAACCTAGTCTTGATACTCCTGAACGAACTTGTCTTGTACAACTTGGAAATTCACCACTTGATCTTACGACAATGTAAAGAACCAATCCCGAGTCGGGCCTTCTAAGGACAGACCAAACAGATAGGCCATCAAGTGTTGGTCATGTCGAAATTGGGCTGACTCATTATATTTTCGCCTATTTAATAAGGCTCCACCCCTTGACCAAATATCAAGAATTGGTCATTCTCTAACTTGTCACCGGCAAGGGGTTGAGCCTAAGAACATATATAAATTATTTTCTTGTTTAAGTATGTGCAGACGCAGGTTCAAACACTCAAGATTCAAGGCTCGCGAAGCTCTTTGCCTCTGGTCCCTTACAGTCTAAATTTAGACCGCTAAGGTCCCTTAGCGGTCCATATCCCGACCGCTTTCCTCTCCCGAGGGTTAAAAATTGAAGTTCTCAGTAAACTATCCCTCGCGATCTTACATTAGACCGTTAGTACATTCTCGCGGTCCACTATGCGACTACATGACTCTCCCGAGAGTAGTAAACTCTCAATTTTTCTAGGTGGTTTCTCTGGTGGTCTATCATTAGGCCATTAGTGGTTGTTAGCGGTCCTGTTTACCAGACAGAAAACTTTGTTCTAAGCCAATTTGTCCATCCATTCAAGTTCAAAGAGTCACCCATTGCACATATCTCAAACTTAGCATTCTTATTCCATCCAATCAAGTTTATTGAACATCATTTTATCCATAATTTCAAGAACATCAAGAACAAAGCTCAATTTACATTCAATTTTCCATCCACACGAGGCCGGATCTTGCGTAATTCCTTCACATAAGCACGGTACTCCTCTCTGTCCTCTGCCACTTTTGCTTGCAAGGCACGTACCCAGCTGACCTCCCACATGGTCAGAGCGCTCTGGACTGCTCTCTCATCCTCCTCGATCCCGATCTTCCTAACTTGAAGGGGAGGGAAATGCGATATTACAGGAACCAAAGTATGAGGTAGCCCAACTTGAAGATAGCACCGGTGCAGATTTTAGATCACCAAAGTAGTGTCCCCCACTAGCTGTAGGTCTAGGCCCGGTCGTCAAGGTAGTCTGAGGGTGGTGCTATGAAGAACCTTTGGTTGCATTATGAACTTTTCAATTGGCAAAGTGTTGAGGTAGAGGGGCCAATCATCACGTGTTTTCTTATCTACCGTTCGACACTCAACCTGTGAAGAGAATCTAGATCCGCCTCCTATAAAGGATAGAGGGTGGCTCCCAAATATCTGGCTAGCTGAAGGCATGTCCTCCTTGGGTAGGAATTTAAGTCTCACTCCCATCCAACAATCAAGGATGATTATTGACCTGAAGATTGGTCCCCCTAGTGAAGCTGAACTAAGGCCTTCATAGAGGTAAGAAAGGACCGCTTGAGAGATAGATAAACCCCGCCATAACCCACTAATAATGCTGAGATTTTGGATGTCTAAGAGGTGGTCGGTGGTGGAGAAAAGAAAAACCCTGCATAGGTAAATTAAGGTAGCCTTGGGTATGGCTTCAAATCTCCCACTCTCATTCTTGCAATAAGCGGTGATCCATTGAGCCATGGGTATCAAATGGACATGACGTGGGCTGATCATGATTCTCACATCCTTTGGATTGTGAATGAAATTCCCCAAAATGAGTGATGGGTCTATGGGCTCTACCGTATGACACACTAGGTCTTCATCCCCCACCTTAGTCTTAGGAAGGACTAGGTAGGTCTCTACCTCCTCTAATAGGATAGTGGCTTCAAAGGTTGGGAATAAGAAAGTGTGTGTTTGAGGATGCCATAGCTCTATAAGGGCTGAAATGCTTGACCAATCTAAGGATATTTTCTGAAAATTCTTCGCTAGAACTACTAAAGGGTGAAGGTGCCATGCCCTTAAGATAGAGAGGACCTCTAAAGGAAGTTCCTTGATCATGGGAGCCACCCACTTTAGGCTGGAGTGGCATCTTGGGTCAGGAAGAAGCTAAGTAGAAGAAAAGGAAGAAGAGAAAGAAGAGAGGGGTGCCATTAGAAGGAAATTAAGGACAATTGAATTTGAATCAAATTTTTAACTTACCTCTCTTGAAGAACTTGAGCTCAAGTGCTCGGGGATGGAAGTCAGTCGTTGCAGCTTTCCGTGTTCTTTCCTAGCCGCCTTTGGCCTGGTATAGATCATCTCCCCCATGGTGCTAGTTTCAAAGCTCCTCTTCATGGTAAGATTGGGTGTTTTTACTGAAATTTAAAGGCTTGTAGCAGAGGATTTCTGGGAGCTACGAATTCTAGGATTGTTCCCACTTATAGGGCTTTGGTTTTAGTGTTGTTGCATTAGGATTAGGGTTGGGTAGCCCCAATTAAAGTTAGGATGGGTTCTAGTGCAGGTTAGAGGCCTCATTTAAACCCTCAAATTCCCCTAATTGTATAAATATCCAATTTGATTATTTAAATACTCAAACTCTCACTTAAAAATGCCAGAAAATAGCCGAAAAATTCCTAAAAATCGGCAGATCTGACAAAAGTGGATCCAGGCTCGACCCACTATGGATCCATCAAAGCACAAACGTTACATTTGGTCACTAACAAACTTAACTGGTGAGAAGATGCACCCGAGCGGGGTCACTCGGGTCTTTCGCTGACATGCCCTTTGACACCTTGTTCTGAGGGGCCAGGGACATTTTATCACCTCAGGAGGGCTTTTCATCAGGTGGCAGACCACCAGGTACATTCTCATCCTTGATCGAATGACAGATGGTGTTTTTTCGGCATGATCGGGTCAATGCTAGTTCATTGGACAGGCCAAACGACACTGTCGATTTGTTGTGAATTTTTTCTTATCCTCCTGAGGTGAAGTGCCTGGTGCTCATGTCAGATGACCTGGGATTCCAGTAGTTTGAGAAGACCGTTGTGTATCGATTTCCTTTGACTTCTGCACTTTAGCAGGCTGCATTCCTTTGTTGTTTAGGCGTGACTGCTATTGAACATATTTTGGGTGCCTAGAAATGCCCCCCAGCCACGGGTGCCGCAAGCAAGGAACAAGTGACGCGTGACCGGTGGGTGCACTCAGACTGAGCATATTCTTCGTCTGATTGGCATAAAGGATTGATTCGGTGTAGCTGAGAAGCAGTTAAAGTAGCACGGCCCCATAATGGCCTTAAAACAGCACGGCCATGGCTTTGGCCATTAAAACAGTGCGACATGCTTAACTGGTGCGCCCTGGTGTGTGTTAATCTGGCGTGGGCATATGGCATTGTTAATCCGGTGCGAGGTGCCTTAAAATGGTCGGTCCCATAGCTAAAATGGCACGCACTTTAGTGCGCCAGATTAAACCCCTCAAACCCCCTATATATTCTTCATCTTTCTTTTACTTTCCTCATTCCATTTCATTTTCATCCTGAGCTTCTCTCTCCTCTCCACCCCTCTTCTCACGGCACAGAGTGCTTGAGTGTTGCTGTGGCGGTGGAGGTGGTCATAGCTGGTGAGGGAGAGGTCCATTTGACTCCATTCGGCGGATTCAAATCCCTTTTCCCAGTCCCTGGGAGGCTCCTAGTAGGCTTGTCCTCAGAGCTATTCCATTAGGTGTTCTTTTTTATCCTCAGTGTGATACCCACAACCTATTTTATGGACCATCTCTTGATGGACGTGTTCCCATTTCCTTCTAGCAAGCTCCCGGGCTGGGGAGACTGTGTCAAAATTTTGTCATAAATTTTGTTTTCAGCAACCATTTTCTTACTTTGTTTATTTTCTTTGGTTTGATTTTTGTGTAGATAAGATGGCATCTAGCTCTTCTTCTTTTTCTTCCCGCGTCGTGTTGACATGGGAAAATGTTAACTCTTTAGACCGGGGTCACGAGGAGCTAGCTATAGTTGTAGAATCTTCTGATTCAGAAATTGACACAGTAGACACTGGTCGTCTTCTCATCATTGGGGGTGATTCCTTTAAGTATGACCACAGAGATGACATCAGGCGGGACCATCCCAAAGACAAGCACTTGATGTCCTTTTTGAGGCGATTCAATCTTCAAGGGAAGAGAGATATGCTCCTTATTAGAAAGGCAGAATAGGCACTACTCATTGAGAGGGATAGCTTGACGAACTTTGTGGTGTGCGGAAGGCCCATCTACCTGCCAGGCGAGCCCAGGAAATGGAGTCCTGTTGGTCCGGACACCAGATCGAGAGATCACCTAGACTCAGCAGGCCACTGGTTACAGACACATAGCACGGCTCAGACGACGTCGACTTCCTTATGGCTGGGGGACAATCTAGAGTCTCCACATTGAGTTATGTATTTGGAGTGTATTTATGTTTGTATTTGTGTATTTGGTGCGTTTAATTAGGCTAAGTTAGTTGGTTTCATGGTAATATGGCCACTTGGGCCTGGCAGGACCCCACTCTCTCTCCCATTTGCCCACTTGGCTGCTAGGGTCCACGGAGGCTGGTCCACGATCCACCTTGGACTTGGACCAAGGGGAGGAAAGAAGGAGAATTCAAACCTTCTCCCCCTTTGTCAAGGGGCGCCCCCTTCTTGTCCCCCATAGGGGACCGGACTATGACTCCCGAAGGGTCCCCTTGACCACACAAGTCATGCACACAAGCAACATAACCCTCTGCGTACTCAATCCTTCCCACAGCATTTCCCCCTCCTCATCTCCCCACTATCATCCCCTTCCACCACCATACCTTGTTCTGTTCGTAGGTAACAGATCTGGTGCCTGATTGCAGAGCCTGCCCCAGAGTCATCGGGCATCTTTAGGTGGCTTTCCATACATATCTGGAAAGCTCATTGCGGCAGCTTCGCAGCCGGGGTGGTCTCGCCAGCATCCGACATCCCTGCTGCCCAGAGAGTCCATTCTCCCCCGACTATGCAGGATCACTCAGGTAGAGAACTAGAGCCCTAGAGAAAGTTTGACAACGGCCACTCCCTTGTAAGTCTGGATGTGAAACATGGCTGAGAGCATCGTATGCCAGTCCTCTATCATCCCAAGAAGCAGAGTGAAGTTTGGACCCCGACATCAAGAGTTCCAAATTTCTTCCCTGAGGTGCGTCAGGTCAGTTCCCTTGTTCCTGAAATGACCCACCCCCACCATTCTGGCCAATACAATCAGCCCCGACATTAGCTAAGGTTTTCATCAGTCCCGTATGAAAGAAGGCTTGTCCACGGTCGTAACGGTACCAGCCCTGGCTCCAACCGAGTTCAGGACTGTCCGTGCCACCTCCCTCTTCCAGTAGCACTACCCTGTGAGCGACCAGAACCAAAACTATCTAGCGTTATTCCAAGTCCTGCCCCGGCCAGTGACCTTATCAGGGTAAATCAAGAAAATTCAGGCGTCTTCCCAGGCCAAGTCAAAAAGTTTTGGCACTGGTCTCAGCTCATTTGGATTTCGTTAGTATCCGTGACAGTGCCCACTTTGACTGACTGTCCAGTGGTTCTAGAAGCTGGTAGCACCGACAAGGAGCTCGGCACAACAAGTTTCTAGCTTCGTCCCCTCCCCTCACTTGGCCGACTGAAGGCCCCTCCCTGCGTGGATGTAGTTTTAGTTTTAAACAACTTAACCCCCACCCCAAGAACCCCCCTCCTACGTGAGGTGTAGTGCTGTAACTATTTTATTTCCAGGTCAAGCACCTCCGACACGACGTGCGGGTACGTACCCACGCTTACCCGCTCGCCATCGTCTTCGATCGGGATCAGTGTTTTCACACCAGTCAGGTAAGCGTCTGGTACCCTTGACTGGTTGAATTCTTTACTCATTTAGTATTGTCTTGAATGCCCGTCGGACAGTGAGAAGAGAGCCCGATCTCATACACCACTTGAGTGTGCCCACTGCGGACCATGAGTGAGTGCCACCCAAACCCCCTCCCCGACGGGCCGGCCGCCCACAAAGTTGGGAAACCCCAGGCCCTTAGGGGTCAGCCTACACCTGTTAGGTCTTTAGAAATGATTGGGTCCCACCTCGGGCCCTTGCCCTCATCCCCCGGTCACCATCGGGAGGTCGTGTGCGCCATACGAGTGAACCGCTAGCGTGAGTCCGTGTTCTTCTTTGTATGCTTGCAGGTCTAAGTCCTAGGTTCATCAATTCATCCTTTACCACCCTTGGGCTGTGCCACATCAGTGTGCTTCACCAAAGTTGTTTATTTTTTAAATCTCTAAAATTTCTTCTTCTACGCCATCAGCCAGTTCTCCACCGATTTCAAGTTATTTATATTTTTCTCACTGGCTGTGCTGTTCATGATGGGGACATCAGGCGACGTACACCTACGGAGGTTCCGGTAGCCCACCAGTAGTTGATCCAGCCAGTCATCAGTTGCATTTGCATTATTCTATTTTCAGTTCAGTACAAACATTTTTAATTTTAAGTCTATTTGAGTCCTGTAGGCCTTAATGGGCCAGTTATATAAGGTCCAAAGGGCCAGTGTTGAGATTAGCTTGGTTATTGGTCACTAGTAGCTTATAGTCACCACTCAGGATAGCGGAGTACATTTACGTTTGTAATGGGCATTTGTGAACTTTTTGACCCTTGGCCTCTCCCTATAAATAGGGCCCAGGGATCATTTGTAGGGGGCTAATGAAATTTTGAAGAAATTTGAGTTGAAGAATTTCTTTTGTGTATCTCTCTCCCCTCTCTCTCTATCTCTTGTGCCCTCTCTCTCTCTTCTTTCTCTCTCTATCTAGGGAACACTGCCCCCTCTCTCTCCTCTCTCTCTCTTAGCCATGGCCAGCCCCCCTTCCCCTCTTTCTCCCTTGCCACATCAGCCTCCCAAATCCCCCTTCTTCCTAGATTCTCTCCTTCCTTCACTTTCCCTCCGCAATCCTAGGGAATCTAGCACACCTTCCTTCCCTTCTCTATTTTCCAATATTGATTCAAGTTCCTATATGAATACATGCTGGGTTTAAAGAAAAAAAATAAATTAAATTAAAACTAGAAAATAGCCAAGGATAATATTGCCAAGTCGTTAAGCATGGGTCAAGATACCGATTTGATGAGTCGATACTAAGCAGGGGCCCATTTATCCACGCATCGACCCAACGAGCAGAGCGATCATCCCCAAACTTTCACAACTTAACGGCCTATCTGTAGACCCAAACTCCATTGAAATTATGACTATTTTTGTTAGAGGAGAATTCAAATTTAATATTCATTCAAGTCGTAAGGTCCTTGACTTTCTCTAGTAGTGTAGATACCATATAGTAAAATGCATGACATGAGGGTCCAGTCACCGTGGTGACCAAAAGTTAGACACAGTGGGACAGCGCCACCAGGATAGTGATACCACCTTGCTCTCTTTTTCTCTTTTTTTTATTAATAACCTGCACTCAATAGCTACCACAGTAGGATAGAGTCATTCCATTGCATATAACTATATAGGTAGATCAGCACACAGAAAGTATCACAACAAGATAAAATTACCCTGATAAAGTCAATCATGGCAACTCTAATTTTTTTTATTATTTCTCGATTCCTTCCCTCCCTATAAGTACCTCCCCTTTAACCTAGGAAAGGGCATCAAGGAGTGAATCCTCCAAGAGAACAAAGAGAGGGAGAGGAGTAATTTTGGCCCTTTCTTTTGAGATGGAAGGTGAGTCTTCTCATCTCGCTAAGAGAAGTAGGCCTAGCAATGACTTCAAGAGGCTCACCGACATCGAGGGTCACTTGAGTGAGAGGATTTACTCACGGATGGTAAGTTGGCACCTCTTTCTTTCCACTTCTTCTATATGAATTTTCTTTTTCTTCATTTTCCTTCCCTTTTCTTTCAGCCATACCCTCTCTTTCCGAGTCCTAGGAAATTCTCTAAGCTCCCCTAGCTTTCAAAGCTCACTTCCAACATTACAATTGGCATGAGGGCTATCATTACAAGGTGGCACCTCCAAGGTCTCGTGGTTCACGCCAAATATTATGGCAAGATTCACATGGACTAAGCGGCTATGGATGCACTGGTAGAGGTTTGGCACCCTCAAACTTGCACCTTCATTTTTCGGACCTTTGAGACAACTATCCTTCTCGAGGAGGCAGAACTCGTACTTGGTTTGAAGAAGTTCATGAAGGATGGCAATATAAAGATCATGCCTATGCCGAAGAAGATAACCTCCGAGGAGGTCCTTGGGAGCTTCATGCCCTCCAGAGCCATCAAGGGTGTCCAGACTCAAAGGGGAATCAATCTACAAAAGCTTGCGGACAAGACCATGAGCACCCTAAGAGGGTTGACAGGTGACGATCATTTGGAAGGAATCATGAAGGGATTTATAATCTACTTTGCCACATCTCTCCTCTTCCCTTGCACTGACAACATCATGGAGGAAGATCAATTGAGTGTAATTTGTGAATTTTGAGAAGGCAAAAGAGTGGGGCCCACCATCCTAACTTACCTTTATAGCGATCTCACGGCTTCCAGCATGGGCCAGCCTCCTCACAGGTGCGTACTCCTCTTGAACTGCTGGATTGAGCTTCACTTCAAATCCACTGCGAGAGGGTGCAGACTACTTCTAGAATCTTTCAACAAAGCCCCCTTTCTTGATGTGTTGGGCTTTGGAGGGAATGTGACTAATCGCGTGCCCCGACTAAAGACACGTGAAAATTGACGGATCCACTTCGACACCATGGCACAGAATCTACTCACTTATGGACCGACATGCTTATTCCCACATGAGCTTCTTACGAGATCTGCTCCTGATGCAGAACTCCAACTCATCGGTGTAACAGAATTTGTTCTTTATAATGTGCACCGGTGCCATTCTCAAATTGGCCTCCCTCGCCATTCTTTTCTTACACTCTCTGACTTTCCTTTGATTAAGGAAAGGGAGCTGGGGATGGAAGATGATGTGAAGAACGTGAAGGCAATCAAAACATTATGGAAGACAAGCGTTCCACGGAAGGTGGTGATGTATATAGAGGAGAACGAGGAGCTGTGGAGAGCTTATGTAACTGAATTGGGAAAATTGAGGCCCAAAATGCCTACACCTTAATGTAATCCCTTTTGAAATAACCATGGAACCTTAATGCCATTGCATGTGCTTTTCATCTTCTCTCATCCCTCCTCCCTCTTCTATTTTCTTTTTTAATAAATTGAGCCTTGTTAACCCGAACGGCATTACCACAAATTCATAATGACCATAACAACTTCGAAAAGTAGTTGTATATATGTCTTCATTTTTAATCCTGAGTTGATGATATCTCGACCTGAGGTCTATCTTGGAGAAATATTCTGCTCCCGAAAGCTGGTCGAAGAGCTCATCAATACGTGGCAACGGATATTTGTTCTTGATGGTAAGTTGATTCAGTCGCCGGTAATCATTGCATAGTCTGAGAGAGCCATCCTTCTTTTTGACAAAGAGAACTGGCACATCCCAAGGGGATGTGCTAGGTCAAATAAATCCCTTGTCTAATAACTCCTGCAATTACCTCTTCAATTCCTTAAGTTCCGTGGGGGACATCTTGTAAGGAGCTATTGAGATAGGTGCTGCTCTAGGAACAAATTCAATGGTGAAGTTTACTTCCCTTTCGCGAGGTAAATCAGGTAAATCTGAAGGGAATATATCTGGAAATTTATTTACAATAGGGATGTTTGCTAAGATAATTTCTTTGGACTCTGTAACAATCACAGAAGCAAGAAAAGCTTCACATCCCTACGAAATGAGTTTGCAAGCGTGAAGGGAAGAAATGATGGCAGGATGTTTCCTATACTTGATTCCAAGGAAGGAAAATCTTGGAAGACTAGGTTTGCGAAAGGATATTATCCTATTTCGATAATTTATGTAGGCGTCATGGTCTACTAGCCAATCGACACCTAAAATTGCATCATAGCCCTCCATATCAAGGCACATAAGGTTTGCAGGGAGATTGTGACCTTCGACCATTACCTTACTATCAGGGTAATAATTGGTAAGTTTTGTTCCCGAACCTAAGGGTGCAGTAATGGAAGGATCTGAAGGTAAAGGAACTGATGAAATTGGTAATATTTTTACAAAAGTAGTTGATATAAAAGAATGAGAAGCACCGGTATCAAATAGCATGAATGCAGGACAAGAACAAATTTGAATAGTACCTTCCATAAGTCTGTCGTCCCTAGGTGCTTCATCATTTTCTAGAACAGCATTGAGGCGTGCCTGCCTCTTACGTCCACCACCGGAATGTTAATCCTTCATAAGGGGGCAATCTGGCATGCGATGCTCCCTACTGCCACAACGTAGACAAGTGCCAAGGTGGTTCCAACATTCCTTGGCCGACTGGCCAAACTTTTCACAGAAAGTACAAGCCATCATGACTTGCTTCTCCTCTTCCTTAACCTTCTTATTCTTCTGAGAACTACCACCGTTCCCACTCCTAGACCTTTTCTTACTATTACGGCTTTTGTATGGTTCTGTGATGCTAAATTTTTCTTTCTTATTACGCCGATCAGACCGTCGGCTTGACTCTTCTCGCTTACCTTTCAATTTTTTGACATTTTCCAAGGTCCTCTCACAGAGATATGCCTGCTGGACCATTTCCACATAGCTACGGATATTCTGGGTCCCGAGTTGTTGAATGAAACCAGGCCTTAACCCGTCCATGAACCGATTGGCCTTTAATAAATCAGTGCTGACCAAATGACTTCCATATGGCGCTAGCCTAAAAAATTGAAGTTCATATTCAGCTACTGTCATCATTCCCTGACGAAGAGAGGTGAACTCCAAAGCCTTCTTTTCCTTTACATGCTCAGAAAAATACTTAGCACGGAATAAGGTGAGCGATGCTTCCCATATATGAGGTGCATCGGCTGGAGGTGCCGGAATAGATTTCCACCATGTGCGTCCATCTTTGTTGAGTTGAAAGGTAGCTAGACGCACTTTTTTTTGGTCGGTGCATTGAATAACATCAAAAATGTGATTCATTTCATCTATCCAATTTTCTGCTTCATCTGGATTGGATGAACCATAAAATCGCAGAGGATTTAAACTCTAAAAGTTACGATGTAAATCACTAGCCCTTGCTCATGCGCCTGCTTAGGCCATAGTTTGTAAAGCCTGTGTAAGGCCCGCAACTATCTACTGCATGCCATCCCAGTATACGCGATGAGCCATTGTGATAATAAGGTACCTGAGAGAAATAACAAATTGTTAATTCTCATAAATTTAGAAAGGGGTTAATTCTAGAATTAATTTACTATCTCATCCCGGGCTCTACCCATTTCTCACATAGGTGTGAAAATTTCTTGCTTAGTTCATAGGTATGGGTCCTACAACCTTGGACTTATCCTATGACATGACTTTTCTCCCTAAGTCCTTAGACTTAGGCTCTGATACCAACTTAACTGTCACAGAAGAAGAAGGGATGTTTAGGGCATTTACCCTCGCCATCTATCCCACACCGGGGGCACCACATCTCTAGGACCTGCTAGAGGATGTCAGAGTCCCGCCGGGACTCATTAAGCCAATAACGGAGCTCGATTGCCAGGCAGTCGAGCAACTGAGGACCTTTGAGGTGCCAAATCCTGAAGGCCCGCCAACCATTTTCTATGTGGCTGGAGAACAGCCAGCCAGAGGAGATGATGACTGGCAGCTCCCTGATGATCTTCATGACCCGCACGTCCCAATTTCGGGGCTTCCCTATATGATTGACCGCGCAGCCGAGGTGGTTAGAAGATAAAGGATTCCCCTTTATCAACCCTCCAGCCAGAAGGAGATGTTTGAAAGGATATGGAACCCGCCAAACCTGGACCGAAAGGACATAGAACTAGGTGGTGTTTTTATAGTTCTGCGACTTTTGCTCCTCTCTCCTCACGAATGTGCGGTAGGGGAAGATCGAGTCCTTCTCAGCCCGCTAGCTGGTTGCGCGGTTGCCTTCTTCCTCTACCGGTAGCAGATAATTAATCAACTCCAGGCGGTCAGTTCTGATGCGACAGAGGTCCCGCAGGGTCTTCTTAAAGTCATCTTTCACCACCGGAGGCAGCTTGGCCTGTGGCGCCAATTTGCCCTCTCGGGTCGCCTTGGGGTGATCATGTAGTCGGCCACATCCTTGCTCTTGTCATGCCACAAGCGTAGGAGGTGCTCTGGATCAACGTCGAGGACGGGCACGGGTTGCTAGTTCAGGAACCTTCTCTCCACCCCATCCCAGCAGTCAGTCTTGTGTGACCGATAAAAGGCCGTGCGGGTATTCCACCACTTTACATATTCAGGTGTCACCTGAGGGACGCGACCAGGGGCTGGCACTCTAATGGTGGTGGCGTCTGCCTAGTGGAAGAAGTCCCACCAGACTCTGGCGTTCTCTATGACCAAGCCTCCCCGAAGGGTCTGCATCACCAGGCCAAACTGGGCACTGTGTATGGGAATATGCTGGTCATAGCCGAAATTTCGACCAAAGTGGAAGGGGTAATACGGCTCCAGCAGCAACATCTCCCCCTTTCTGAACGCCAACACGCTGGGACGGATGGACAACGCCCAGTCCCTTAGCTTGTGTTCTAACAGCAGGTGGACCACAATTTCTTGGCTAATTGGGTGGACGTACTTCTCCACCTGGTCATCCTTGCACTCTCTTCTGCGGTTCACCAGGGGGCTGGAGTGAGCAGCCAGTGCCCAAAAGTGAATCGTCTCAGCGGCATCTTGAGGGACTGTTGTCAATCGGCCCTGAATATCATATAGCCGTAAAGAGGTAGAGGCTGGCTCAGTACTGCCAAACTCTAGCATCCGTGACAAGAGCCCCCGGTCCTGGATAGCACGCGGGGCTAACTCCGGAAATAGAGAACAAACCCACCCATTGAAGAAATTCAACAGGCACACATACCTGGCCTGCCGTGAGAACTAATGGGTGCTGACATCCCCCAGCGCCTTGTATATTAGGCAAAGGGTAGCTAGACATAGAGACAGCTTAATCCCCCATGCCATCTGGCACACCGGGCAGATTGCATCTGGCCGGATCACTGTTTCGTCTCCGTATGGCATTACAAATGAACACAGCCAGTACGTTAAGTACGTCACGCAGTGCGTCAGTGGATCGACCGCCATCGAGTTGGGCCCACTCTGGCACCCCCTGGAGGGGATCTTCGCGTCTGTCTTTGGCTTCACATGCTTCTTGCGGGCAACCACAGTGCTGACACATGGGAAGTCTTCATACTACTTTGGCCCATCATAGAAGTATTGCAGCCACAGGGTCATCCTGACCCTCTTCCTGCCCCCGCGGCGAGGCTGCCTTTCACCATGGGCCGATTGATATAGCTCTCGGTACGCCTTCATCAGGTACTGATATGAGTATCCTAAAGAATAATAGCCATCCCTCCTAGTTTCATCTTTAATCAATTCTGGGAGGCACACCTCTTCATAGGGCTCCCCGTCTATGGGCAAGCCGCTCAACTAGCCGAGGCTCCACAAGTCTAGTGACGTCTCGCCCTCCGCCATGTAAAAAGTGTTAGTCTCTGCATTGAAGACTTCAATCATTCCGCAGCAGAGCCCCTTTGAAATGGAAGAGCCATAGCAGGAGGCGTAGACGCTATGATAAATGTCGGCCCAAACAAGGAGTGGGGTGTAGTTAAATAATACATATTCGGGGAATGAGTTAATCCACTTTAACCCTATCCGACCCGGGTTAAGAAAAAAATATCAAACAAGGAATAACCCAGCCGACCCTGGTTAACTTACCCTAATCTGGCTTAACCCGTTATCAAAGTAGTCCTAAGGACTCAAGGAAGATCAAGGAGGCTATTAAGGGGAGAAAGAAGGCTGCTACTGTAGGTCCATGAACAGTGATTCATGCAAGATCTCTTCATCCATCTCCAAGCTTTTCAAGTTCAATCTGAAGCCAATCAACCCAAGTCAAGTGAAGACTCAAGCTGCATCTAATATCCTCTTCATCCACTAAGGGGGAGCTTAAATCTGAAGTCTTCATTTTTATTTCTCCTTCTATTTTTCATTGAGCTTCAAGTGTGTGTTCTTGTAATCTCTAAACACTTGTGTGTATGTGTGGATCTACGTAGATCCGTGTGTGTGTGTGTGTGTGTATGCATGTGTGATTCTTCTTTTCTTTACATTTCTGTGTGGTTCGGTGCTTGTGCACCTTCGTGGGAGTTCCGAACTCCTCACAAGTGTGTGTGTTGTGATTTTGTAATCCTTTACAAGATAGTGTGTGAATCCTCACAGATCGTGAGGGGTGGACGTAGGATTACCGTTATTGCATCCGAACCACCTAAAAATCGTTGTCTCTTGTGTGGTTTGATCCTTTTCTCCTATCTCCATTCTGTGCAAGCACACATGTAGATTAATTTGATTGTATCTCTTGAGTTAGATCTAACATAAGTTATCATTTTCATTAGATCTCTATATATTGAAAGGTGAGTTCAGATTGACAAGGCAAACCTTGTGAGTAAGATAACACTTTGCGTGAGTAGAATCTTCAGATTCACACCTCCGCCACGGTACTGGAGATCCATTGTGTGTGATAGTTTTTGTTAGATTTGATAGTTTCTATATAGATCTGAACTTCATTGTGGCTATTCCTCACACCTGTTTAAATCGACTAAGATTTCGTTAAAATTTTGTAATCACCCAATTCACCCCCCCTCTTGGGTGTCATTGATCGTGGGACGTCACACGAGACTGGAAGCGTCCTCCAACGAGTTACACTGCAACCTCAAGCGTCTCCCTACGCGCCCTCCGACAGAAACTGAGACACGGTACACTGTACCATAGAATAAGGACTATCCGGGGTCATGCTCATCAGTATGCGTCCACTACTCTCGACCACATGTGCATACATAAACCATCTTCTCTAGGTCAGTCCTCTAGCTGGTTTTCCCCCCAGTCAGACTCAGGCTGCAAAGGCAAAGGGTCCTCAGGTAACCAGCTTAAAAATCACTCCACGGGACAAGCCGCCACCACTCCCAGGTGGGTT
Organism: Amorphophallus titanum; assembly: GCA_024336825.1. Classification (NCBI taxonomy): domain Eukaryota; kingdom Viridiplantae; phylum Streptophyta; class Magnoliopsida; order Alismatales; family Araceae; genus Amorphophallus; species Amorphophallus titanum. The sequence goes on from JANBPO010001167.1 coordinate 1,110,524, forward strand.
GGCACGCAAACGTGCCTAGGTCAGCTATGCCTAGTAGGTAGAGTCACTAGATGAGAGAACTCACCGCAACCACGGAAACCACCAGAGTACCACCAGTCCGTACCAAATCATCACGTGGCTCACTAGCACGAGAACCAAGGATCGCTAACCAGGCAGTTAAACCATGGCTATCGGTCCATAGAAGACAAACCAAAATATAGGATGGGAACACAAGGACCACGGTCTACGACTCCTACAGGGACATCTAGTCATGATCACAGTCCTCACACGGGAGCACCTCTCCCGATCATGGAACTCTCGCGAGGACAGTCGACACTTGACACGAAAACCCCAACACGGAACTGACTGTCCACACTACAGGGCCACACACTAGGGTGGTCCACACCCCTCATCCAGACTTGACAGAACCTTGGGAATCACAAGGATACACCTCACGCGAAGCCCCAACTCCCATGGACACCACGGATGCCAGAACTCAGGACATGAATGCACCCAGGCTGAAGGGAGCTGGGCGGCCAAGGCACTAGCCGTCCAGAGTGATGGGCGGTGAAATCCCTGGCACTATCCCAGAGCTGGGTGGCCATCGCGATGGCTACCCAGTAGGGATGGGTGGCCAGGCTAGGGGATGAACAGGCCTGGGCAGCCACTGCTCTACCCACCCAAGGGCCTGGGCAGCCAACCCTTTGGCCGCCCAAATAGTGGGCTTCGAAATCACACAAAACACACAGAACGGCCAGAGTCCTGGACGTCTACACCCTTGGGTGGCCAAACCCCTGATCGCCCAACAGTCCTAGGTGGCCAGACCCATGGCCACCCAGTCCTGGATGCGACGGCCACCTCTGTGGCCATCTCCTACAGTTTACACGAAAAAATAACACTCGAGACTACCATTGTGGGATTGGTATGGTGGAGTGAACCACTCATCCCCTCTCTGAGGGGGTGAGCGCTCTCCTATGCACCTGCCTTGGTCTGCTTAAAAATAAATGGATGAAGGGTAACGGCTCTGCACTGCACTGCACTGTACTGTCAATGCCATCCGAATTGCCTATTTAAAAAAAAAGAAAAAAATGAATACAAAAGAAAAGAAGAAAAAAATTATGAGGTCGACAAGGCCTCCCCATCCGCCCTACGGGCAGAAGACACCCTAGTAGCATTGTATGGTGAATATCCAAGGGAAAAAAAATGACAATGCCATCTATGGAGGTAGGAAGACCCTGTAGCCGCAACTTCTAAGAAAGAAGGGCAAGAGGATGACACTTGGCATAAGCACCGGAAGCCTAAACTGAAGCTGTTCAGAGCATCTCCTAAAGAAATCAATGACAAACGAAGATGGCTGTTGATATGATGCATAGCTGTCACTGAATATCTCTAGGGGGATCATCTAATCAGGTCCAAGGGAGGACCGTCACATGGAGGTGACGGTCAGGGGGATGGCCGCCACTTGATTTTCGTGCTAGTCGTGTTCCGTTCGCTCCGTTTTGGCTTCCGGTCGACCCGGTTGTGATCCAGTGGTCGACTATCGACCTCGTGGATGTCCCAGACACCCTTGGATTCTGTGTTTGTATTTTGGGATGTCTGGAGGTACCGTATTATCTCGATTAGCGTGCTCATGGGTCTTGGCGACCTGGGTGACCCCATGTGTTCCAGGCTTTCCTGCTTTAGCTAAATCGAGTCGCTGTAAGTCGGTATGTGTGCGGAGGGCCTTCCCCGTACGAAGTGGGTTTCTCCAAAAGGTGATTTTCGAGTGGGCCAAGCATATGGCCTTGGACTGTGAGTCTAGTCACCTAGCCTAGGGCTGGAGGTTTTTCGCTTTTCCCTTGGATAGGGGATTAACTCAGTAGCTTGTAAGCTGCTATAAGAATCGTGCTACCGTGATTTTAGACATAGGGATTACACCAGATTGGCTGTGCTATGCCGTCGCGTGCAGCAGTCTTGACCCGAGTCGCGTGACTCAAAGATCATTGGGTTGATAGGTCTAGGTGACTATCCCAAGTCTGGTGCCCCTGAGCCACCGGTTACTCCGCGTTACTCGTGATCGGTGCGTGAGTGGTTTCGGTGTTCACGTTTAGTAACCCCCCTAGTCATAGCTTTCCTGCGCACGCGTGTGCGGACCCACTGGGAGTGGTGGAGAGCATTACCCCCGAGAGATAATTTTTAGGCTGGTTATAGTAGGGTCCCTCCGCGCAGCCAGAGTCTGGGCTATGGGGAAGAACCAGCTAGAGGATCTGACCTAAGGCGCATGGTCTGTGTGTGCCCACGTGGCTGGGGGAGTCGGACCCATGCTGACGAGCATGACCCCAGCTAGTCCTTGTTCTGTGTTCCTGATTACTATACGGTATCTCAATTTCTGCCTGGGGCGAGTAGGGAGACACCTAAGGCTACGGACTAAGTCGTCAATGGACGCATCCGGCCTTGCTTCTAGTGGGAAAATACTCCCGTCACGTGACGTAAGCTTGTCATGACTCGAGGTTCCATTTCTCATTTGCGAGACGTGGTTTTGCATGTAGTTTTCGGGTGTTTTCTCGAAGTCGAGGTCTAGGGTTTTCAGTGAGCGTCACCGAGGGTTTTTCCCTAGACGGTGTAGAGTTCACAACGGCCAGGTCGTGACCATGTTTCCAGACCGCGTGGTTACGGAGTGGGCCTTCGAGTGTGAACACAGGCCTCCATGATAAAGGTGTTGCGACGTTTTCCTAGTAGCGTGACTAGGGTGGTTCGTACTCTGGTGGTCCCCCGACTGAGAGATCAGCGTGTTGATTTCTGTTCTAGTAGGATTAGTTGTAGAGCCATGGTCTCATCGGCTACCGTGTTTTGGGGATTTGGGTACGGTCGTGCTTTCTGTCATTGTTGTCGTAGTTACTCCTACTGTTGCTGTTGTTAGCGCTACTCTGTACCACTGTTATTTTCAGTTGGGGTTTCGCAGGACCCCTACTGTACTAGTGATAGGAGGCTCACCTCTACTTTTCAGGTGTGGCAGTTCTTCCTCGAGGTTCGAGGGTGCTGCGTGGAGGTTCTTAATGGCCATCTCGTCGGGCTGAGTGTTCACTTGGCATTGGGTATGCCTTCTTGCCTTAGACTATACTTTTGTTGGACTGAACTCTGTTATAGTTAAATTATTTATTTCTGTTAATTGTTGAATTGTCCTGCTTTATTTTCTATTTATATGTACAGCACACCTACCTTTTTAACCCTTTCGAGCCCTCCGGCTCGTGGGCGGTGGGCCAGGATTCGAATGGTATCGAGTTATTCCCGGCATCTAAATCTTGGGTCGTTACAGTTGGTATCGGAGCTAGGTTGTGAAAGTACATGGGAATTTGAGATATTGCAGTGATCACAGTGCATAAGGTCTAGTACAGTCGGCAGCTGGCATAGGGTATTGTGTTTGCTTCCATTGGGTTTCTCGCGTGAGAGCGTGGGTGCGCGAAGTTGGCACTGTGGAAGCGGTCGCTGCTCTATTGAAGTGTCGGCATCGGGCCCGAAGATCGAGATCGAGAGCTTCCTCCTCTTGAGATGGTGGCCTTGGTTATGCTATGTTGGGCAGAGGTTATCGACAGGTGCAAGTTTGTGGTGCTGCATTCGAGGAATCTGCAACGAGGTTAGGTGGCTGGTGAGGATTGCTTGTGGTTAAGTGGCCATGAGTGTGCTCTGAGGGAGCTGTTATCGAGTTGGCCACCCCAGTTTGAGGTTTATCCAGCCCCTAAGGCTTTGAGATCGTGGTTCGAGGTGGCAGAGCGGGTGCTCTGGTCGAGAATTGTGCTCGGATGAGCGAAGGATTTTCCTAGTGAGCTGCTGATTGTCAAGACTGATTTTATCGTCGTGCTCTGTGGCGTCAGAAATGACGTGTTGGTTCCGATTATTTTCACTGATTTTGAGGCAGGATTGGGCAGAGTTGTCCCAGTAAGCTCTTTGTCTTGCGCTTCTGCGTGTGGGTGAGCTGTGTTAGCTCTGGATTAGTTTCGAGATCGTATGGCGGTGGCTTGATTTGTGGCCCAGATTGCAGAATTTGGGGCCGTCGTGCACTGCCTTGGATGCGCCATTCGAGATGGCAGGTGAGATGTGAAGGTTTTGCGGCGAGTTCGGGACTCGAAGATGAGCGTTGGCAGGGGTCGGTTATGGTTCGTGTTGTGGCTCTTGGCGTGGTGGTCCGTGCGGTGGCAGCTCGAGAATGGATTGGTGTTGGCACAGACAGATTCGAGGGAATGATGTCTGGTGGCTAGAGGTGTAGCGGCCTTCGAGCTTGGTGTTTTGATGGATTTTCTTTGCTCCTTGGTAAGCGTTTGGCGTGTTCGTGGTCCCGGTGCCAGAGGTAGGCATGGGGAAGGAGCATGTGTCAGCGAATAGTTCAGCCGCTGTGGTAGTGTGGCTGGTGATCAGTAGGGCCAGTGCTCGAGGCGTGGTGAGTCGCAATTCGAGGAATTGTGATGGTGGTGCATTGGGAGTGCTGTGAATGTGGTCCGACGAGACACTTGGCGAGTGTTGTCGGAGGAGCTGACCTGACGGTGGTATTGGTTTTCTTGGCGCTGGAGGGTGTGGTTCCTGGCATGCGTGAGGTTCAAGGTCAGGTCAAGCGTGGAGTTTTCTCCCGATTTGTCGGAGGCATGATTGGGTCCTCCTTGGTTGGAGAGGATCGTGCTTTTGTTAAGCTTTGTCGTCTTGCATTGTGTCCGGATTTGGTTGGCCTCCCCTGTGTGCCATGAAGTCCGTGCGAGACGCGTCCTGTGTTTGGCAGTGTGGTTGTCTGTAAGAAGCGATGCCCATTCCCTGATGTGTAAGGGTGTGTTGGCGCTGTTCCGGAAGGATGAGTGCCAGTTGGGCAGTGTTCGCGAGAACTCGTGGCTAGCGTTGTGATTTCCGATGCGTTGTGGATCGGAGCCTGTGAAGTTGCAGAGGATTTCCAGATTTGGAGAGAGAATCTGTGCTCTGGGTTCGAGGTAATGGAGCTTTCCTCACCCTGTTTTCTGGTGTTTGCTAGCCAAGTCGTGAGTTGTCGGGATGGTGAATCCCGAGTCGTTGCGGTGGCTGTGCACGTGGATCAGAGTGCGCAGCAGAAGCCTGGTGGGCTCGTGACCCATAGGTCCAGGATCGTGGCGTTGGTTGCTACGGGCGGATTCAGAGGATGAGTAGAGCATCGGAGAATTGGCTCCTCGGTATGTGATTGTCTATGGCTGTGTGAGCCATGCCGATTGCCGTGCCGTTGCTGGAAGCATTGTGGGTTGTGGCACTGGTTGGATGGAGAGTTGGGAAAATATGTCGACAAGTGTGTCGCATGAGTACCCCGTTCATGCGTTGGAAGCTGTGTCAAGCGGTTGGTGCTAGGCTGGGATGAGATTTCTAAGGTATCGCTTGACAAGGGCCGAGGACGAGATGGTCTGAGTCGGTGGCTTGGTATCCGACTTGTGTTGGGGCTGTGTCCTCGGATGAGATCGTAATCTTGGAGAGGTGATCTCTGACAGATGATGGGTCCCGGTTGGTGGCCGTGAGAGGCTGGTAAGGCTGACCGAGTGGTCGACCATGGTAAGATGTGTATTGTTTGGGGACCCGTGTGTATGGGTCGCGACGTCATCAACCACGATGCTGTGGTAGCGGGAGGCACTTGTCGGTTTTGGAGATGTGTGTCGTAAATTATTCAGGTTGTGTCCCGAGACTATGTGGTAAGAGCATAATCGAGATTGGCAGACGTCCGTTTAGAATGATTGAGATGAGATGGGATTCGATTGAGTAATGGACGATGCCTGTGTGGAGAGGTCTCTGAAGAGACGTTGGCGTTAGAAATGGTGATCCTTGGTCTGTGACTAGCAAGGGAGGGTTTCCCTGTCTGCTGCATAACCTCGTCTAGAATACTGTGGTCATCATAACCCTCTCCAGCATACTACAGGCTTGCAAGCTCCAGGACCAGCTTAGCTGTCCCCTTTATCTCAGTACGGTGGTGGCCGTGCAAGTCCCAAGAAGCAGGGCCTAGCGGCCCAACTCTGACTCCAAACTACTCTGTCCTACCAAAGAACCCCAGACACTCAGCACTGGGGAACTGACGCTGTCTCCATTAGTCCTCAGAAAAGCCCGGATAGCTACAAAATGCAACGCCATGCAGGCTGTCCCTGCCTATCAAAATAGCCCGCTCAAGATGGCGACGGGCTCCCAAAATCTGTGAATCATCTTTCTCCATGCCAGGAGGGACGTAGCTCCTAACAAACTCGAACAGATGGCGGTCCAGGGGGAACTCCAAGGGGTAGCCTCTACTCTGGTCGTAAGTATACAGATCGCCTGCCTCCAGGATTCGGGCCACCTATACAGTCCCAACTCCAGCTGTCCTCTCACCGATGGGGCCCTCAGCTACTGTCATATGGCCCTAGTCCAGCTGCTCTACACAAGCCGTGGTGACCACTGGTGGACCTAGAGGGGGCATCGATCGCTCGGTCTGTTGCACCCAGTGGTCCTCCTCCCGAAACACATGCCTCAGGACCCGCTCATCTGTGCCGAATCGTGTCATAGCTGCAAGACAGGGCACACAAAATGGTCAAAACACTAGAAAATCAACATATGCAACATAGTAAAACAAAGGCACATGAAGTGTCAAAATACAACTACAACAGCCCGGAACAGAGGGCTCACGGGCCGTACGCCCTCGTCTTCACCTCCGACGCATGACCTGTGGGGGGCATTTGTTGTACCCGGACAATTTCCCAATAAGATGATGAGAAATAAGGGTTCAGGAATTTCCCTGAACACCTTTAAGGCATGGGCTACCTAACCCTTTCTATGACCCTGTGGGTCCCTTCAAGGGCCCTGATTAGCTTACTGTGACATACGGTTACATAAGCAACCATCTGAGACCAATCCTGGCCACCCAGCTACGGGCTTTGCCTGCACTTCACATGGCCGCCCGAGCCAACTGGAGGGAGCTCCGACTCTAAGTCACGCCACGTAGTGCCCAGTGAAAGGGCAGAGGGCCCACCCTGAGGCACTTTCTTCCAACCCTCCAAGGTCAGAGGGGGACCTAATCAAGTCAACCAAGGGCTTTGGAGGCCCGCCGCATGCGTATACGGCCCACACACGCATGTTCGGCATTGTCCCAAACACCTTGTGGGTGCACACCATCCAGCCCTCCGACGTCAAACCACGGGCCAACCCGTGGTTCCAGCACGCTAATTGGGTCCTACAACAACCCCCCAGCGATCCGGGGCCACCCCCGACCCTCAGACATGTGACGACGAGCCACCCATCTTTAGCTCTCGGGCCAACCCGAGGTTACCTTGTCAACCAACCGTACAACATGACACGTAGCTCGAGGCACAGTTCGTGTGCCTAAACGGCCTCTCCTTAGCTCCCACGAGCTCCATCCTCAGCCCAAGGCCCACTTTGGGATCCCTCGACCTGCTACCTAAGCCGTTTGACAACCCGAGACATGTTGGGTATTTACCCAAACACCTTGCGAGCGGCTACTATGACTCGAAGAACAACGGCCCCCATGGGCCCGTCCCAGTCCCCCGGAGCCTAGTGTCCCTCAAAGGACACTCCCAGAAGATGAAACGAGACTCTGGGGGCCACCCCTCGGGGTTACAACTGGACCTGGGGGTTGCGCCCTCTCTCCAGCACAGTGGCCCCACGACCCCGCTCAGTCCCAGTTCATCCAATTCGCAGCCCTACGATGTAGTTCATGTGCCGTACCAGTTCATGGGAGCAACACGCGAAAGCACAAGACGACAACATGGAGGATTGGTCCTCAGCAGTCAACACACTCACAAGCCTCCACGTATCCTCCAAGTGTCCTTTTCTTCTTAGTCAATTTAGGGAGAAAAAAGACCAAAAATAGGGATTTTATAGGTGGGGACCACCCCCACATCTCCCAACCACCCAGCCTTATGAACGATGTCACACACTCAGCAAAGAGATGACTCACAAAAGACATGGAAAGAACTAAAAGAAAACTAAGGAAAAACTAACTAAGCATGAGATGCTATAAGGAGGTGTGATCGCCAGAGGAGAATTCCTCAAAAATATAAAGGAGTGATCGCATACCTTGTGATGAGCGGGATGATCTCCGAGGGACACCTTCCTCTCAGCTGCTTGGAAACGATCAATAAACTTCTTTTGCAAATCCGCCCAGTCAACGACAGAATTGGGCTTCAGCCTTGAGTACCATTAGAAGGCACTGCCCGTGAGAGAAGTTACAAAGTAGCGGAGGAGATATGACTCGTCCAGTGCAAGATCACCCATGGCCGTTATATAGGCCAAATGTTCGTGGGGAGATCCCAGCTCGTTGAACTTTTACAATTTGGGCGCCTTCGGGCAATCCGGCGGTAACTTCTTGAATTGATGATGGAGGGGATAAGGCACACTATACAAATCGACAGTGGCCACACCCTCGCCTCGCTGGGCAAACTTGTCTTCAACAATTTTTTCTATCAGTCGCCGTTGGGCAATGACGTCCTCAGCCAACGGGGCTCGAGAGGACTGAGCATTAGGCGGAGCTCGGGGCGGCTCGGCCCCTGCTTTAATGGCCACCTGGTAGGGGGCAGCTACTTGTCGTTCAATAACAATAGGGTTACCCAACTACTGCTCTCGCTGGAGACTTTGATCATGAGTTGGTGTTAAGGGCCTTTGGGCATTCACATTCATCTGGCGCTTCATTTCCAACATGAGATTGGTCATCTCTATATACTAACGCTACATCATTTCGAACTTAGCATCGTCAGACATGGCTTGGAATGCCGCCCTTGTAGGTGGCTCGAACATTGGGTTAGCATAACCACCAATGGGTTGAGCTCCCCCTTCTCCATGGATGCTCCTAACCTCCTCAAGGTCATTTTCTTCTTGAACAAAATTGACATCTTGGTTTCGGGCTTGGTCCAAATTCCGCTCCCGGTGCGGTCACTGGCTAGAGGTCCCCGCATGGGCACTATATTGGGCTTTGAGGTTCCTTCTAGCAGCAGTCCTGGTATTAAGATACACTGCGTCGACCGCTGGGTTCGGGACATTTGATCGGGCAGGTTCATTTAAATTGGCGGGATTGGTGACGGGGTCCGTTGTTTCTCTGCCAGAGGTATAGCAGGTGTAGACTTTCATGCTATCCCCAGTGCCGGAGACTCGAACCATTCTTCACTTCTTCAGTGGCTGCAGCCCTGTGCGGGGAGGGGCCCCTAATCTGTCAAAGTGTCTTTGCCAGTCTATCAAATACCGAGACCCGATTAGGTAATGTCTGGGCGCAGACGGCCCCTTCAACCTGACCGAGCCCCAAACTTCGAGGAGCAAAGCTGGGTTTACGATAGACCCCTTTTCTCTTCTTCCCCTGGAGAGGCAGGGGTTTAACATCCCGGGTTATCTGACCAAAAATCTGGTGCAGACTTTGAGCTTGCTCGGGCTTTTGCCCTGGCTCGTTTGATTTCATGGGCTTCTTGTTTGGTGACCCAAATTTTCGTGACCTTTGGAGAGCGTTGTTGAATTTTGTTGCTCCCATACTCCGATCTAGACTTCTTTTTAAAGTCTGGTTTGTCCTCCCGCACTTGGCGAAGAAGGGCAAAGCGGTTGGATGTCGGTATGGTCGGGACATGGTTGTCCCGAGGTAGGACCGCCTCACCACCGTCTAGCCAGACGCGAAGGCTCCCGATCAGAACAGTCTTGCTAGACTTGGAGATTGTCGCCACGGGCTTTCTGCTTTGGCGGCTTCGTCGTGACCCCCATTTTGCAAGGACGACGTAAGATGAAACAACATCGACCGAGAAAACTCGGCCTGGTAGAGGGCGAGACCTGATGCCCCCGGCGGTCGCAAGGACAGTTGGTGCCGGGGATGCTTCTTGGGGAGCAGGGACCACCCCTAGGAAGAAGGGGGACCCCACCACAGCTAGAAAATCCCCGAATGCAATCAGGGTCGCCAGATAGCCATATTTGGCGTGAGTGGCAATGACAAGAGATCCATACGTGACGGCCGCCATAATATGGGTTGTAGACTTTGGTGATGAGAACCTGCCTTCTCACTTCTTTCTGAAAGGGGTAGAGAAGGGAGATCAGAGCCTTCATTGAAGTACATAAATCCTTGGCAAATAGATGAAAGGCGGGAAAAGTCCCACCGGGCGTGCCAGTTTGTTTAACACGCGAAATTTTCGGTCATCCATTTCGTTGGATAAACATGCGTATATTTCGACATATTTATTAATTCCGCATTTTTTAGTTTATCAGATGATTTAAGATTCGTATACTGGACTTTTCCCCACCGACCGGAGTCGGTGTTACTCTACATCGGACGAGTCCGAACACCTTTGATTCAAATACTTATAATTTCTTTTTTTTCTTTTTCTTTTTAACCCTCACTCTCTCTCCTCTCTCCTCTCTCACGTTTCTCATTCTCTCCCTCCGTTTTCTCTCCTTTCTTCTCCTCTCCCCCGGGGCGCACGACCGTGGTGGAGGTGGACGAGGTGGTGACGCCGTGGAGACGACTAGGAGCGTGATAGTGTGAGAATCGGAGTGTGGTGTTGGCACGATCCCGTTCTATGTTTTCGAAGCATAGGAAAGGTTCGTGTGATGGTTTTCGACGTGGACTTGGCCTTTCGGCTCGTGAGATCTTCGGTGGAGGTAGGGGGATGGATACTCTGCTTGTTTCCTACTTTTCCTCGTGATTTCAAGCCGATTGGCGTAAGTTTGAGTGGGTTTTCCTACTTAAAGGGTAAAAGCATGTTTTGGCGGTGTGAGCTGAAATCGCCATTCTAGATGATGGTTTCTAGTTTAAATGGTATAATTTGAACCCCTAGAATGTCGGGATTCGATTCCTACCAATTGGGTTCCATTTGTGCATGATTTTGGGTCGGTATAAGGCCAGAAGCCCACGTGAGTCATGTTGGGTTGATTTGAGAAAATCACCAGTTTGCTAGTCATTTTGTGATTTTTTAGATCCCTTCCGGCTTGTGGAAGGTTTATATCGTTGTTGTGGTTGTTTCCCTATCATTCTGAGATGATTGGGGCATGGAATGGGGGTTTTCTACGTAGATTCGTGAAACCCGGCTCGGAACGAAGTAGCAGTCATACCAGAGACTGCCACCTGTGAAGGTGACCCTCTAGAGACCACTATCTGAAGTTTCTATGTCAGTTTTTAGTTGTGCTCTTGTAACTAACTGCAACTTGATGGTAGCAGCCCTTGGGAGACCACTACCAGGCTTTTTAAGTCGATTTAAGTTGGTTCTAGGTAGCGGCCTTGTGGCTGACCCCCTTCTGAAGTAACGGTCAGGCAAAGGACCGTAACCAGGACGGGCTTTCAGAATTTTCGAGATAGTCTGGAGATGGCAGTCTTACCAGGACCTCTATCTTCAAGTGGTGGCCTCCTGGAGGACCACTATCTGCCTATCTTATGTCAGTTTCTGCATTTGGGGGTTTCCTGATGGTAGCGGCCATGATCAGACTGCCACCTTCAGGAGGCGACCCTTTGAGGACCTCCATCAGCAAGAGGCGGCCCAGGCAAGACCACCTCTTGTCTGCCTATTCATGCCCTACAAGTAGCGACCTTGCTGAAGACTGCCACTATGATGTAGCAGCCATAGGAGGACTGCCACCTACTCTAGGTGTTTCATTCGCATTGGTTTGGCTTCCAATTGGCTTGGCTTCAACCCCTTTGGTTAGCCTATGGTTCCGTGGATGTCCTGGACATCCTATGAGGGCTGTGACCATGATATAGGGTGTCTGGAAGTGCCATAATACCGCATCGTGTGTTTGTGTTATTTCGCAAATTATTTTATCGATTGGTCTCTGGTCAACCCGGTTGTGACCCAGTGGTTGACTCATGACCTCGTGAATGTCTCGGTTATCCCGTGAGGATCGAGACTGTGTTTTGGACGCTCGGAGGTATCATGTTATCTCGATTTACGTATCCTTGTGGCTTGAGGGCTTTAGTGATCCCTCGTGTACTGTGTTTCCTCGTTATACAAAATTGAGAGTCTGATGTGTGGCCTAGGGGCCTAGGACTTGTGTTTTCCCATGATTTTGGCCTAGGGACGAGGCTGATTAAACGGCATGTTGTCGTGTTGTGCAGCAATCTTGACCCGAGTCGTATGACTCAAGGATCGTTGTTTTAGTAGGTCTAGTTGGCTGTCCTGAGTCTCGTGACGTGGTGCTACCTTCTTTTTGAGTACTTGTGATAGGTACGCATTAGCCTATCTGTACTTCGGTGTTTTTGTTTGAGAGTCTCTCTGTCTAGTGAGCCTCCACTAGTCGTAGCCTGATGACACTTCGTGTCGGCCCATCTAGGAGTGGTGGCGAGATAATTCCCGGTAGAGACAGTTTGTAGGTTGGTTGTTGTGGGCCCCTTTACTGCGAACAACAGAGCCAGAGATCGACTCAACTCAGCAGGCCACCGGTACTGGACACGCAGCATGGTTCGGGCGACGCCGACATCCTTGTGGCTGGGGGATAGTCTGGAGTCTCCACATTGAGTTTTGATATTCGTATGTATTTAGAGTGTACTTGTATTTGTATTTGTATTAGTGTATTTGGTGTGTATTTGGACATGTGTTTCGTCACCCAAACTTAGTGCTAGTGAAAAGATGTGACCAAATCTTTGTGGATGCTAGTAAAAGAGTTCGAGGAAGGCTTAAAATGAGATGGTGTGATGTTATTAGGATGGACATTAATTTCTTAGGTTTAAATATGACTATAACACTTGATAGAAACCTTTGGAGGAACAGAATTTATGTAGCCAACCATAAATAATTGGGATAAGGCTCCAATGATGATGATGATGATATACCCTCCCATAGATCAAACCCTCCCTATAGTGCCCCTCAAATCCCATCGCACCACCATCCAATCCTACTACAATATAGAGACTATGGATAATCTTATCAAGGGTCTACAATGGCAACTAGAGCTAACCAGCATGTTGACCCAAGGGACCGATCAACCTAAAAGCCTTGGCCTCATTCACCTATGTGTTGGCTCCATCACCTCAGTCTGTACTATGGATTGCTACACTAGTGACCTCCTTTTATTCCTCCCTATCCCCGAGGAGCCCGAACTTATCCATAATATGGAGCTTGTTGTCTTGGGTAGGAAGTCAAGCCATCCCCTTGGAGCCAATGTCCCATCTCCCTTTACACTTAGGGATGACCCCTCACAAATTGAGGAACCTATGATGTGGCAGCCTATAGGGGAAGACTTTATCCCTAGCCATCTATTCTTTGATCCCTTTTGGGAATCATGGCACCATCCTATCCCTTTCCTCTCCTACTCCCCTATCGACTACCCACCACCTCCTACGCCCACCCCCACAAGTCCATTGGGACCAGCACCCATCATAGGGATCAAACCATATGCTTCCCTATGCTCAGCCCCAATTGAGGAACCCACCATGTTACGGGCTCCGCAAGTTAGCAAAGACCCAACCCACCTAGGAGAGCTTGTTGACAGGGTATTCACATGCCAAGTGTTGGAAGAGGCACACTTCCCCAAAAATCCATTCTTCCTTGATCCTTTTGATCCCCTCTTTTGGGAACTCTCGAGGCCATCTTTCCCACTCCAACCCAGCAAAAGTATCAATCCATTCACTCCCACCTATGTGGGTAACACAAGGATGACACAAATCCCTCCCCTGCATACACCTACCCTTAGGAGCATGAGGCCCATATGGATCACAATCCATGTAATAATGAGTCCAAAGGGTAAGGAAGTCAACAAGTTCAGATGTCCAGGTCCTCCCATCCCAAATGAGTCTCTAAATAATAGATACACACATGGATGTCCTGGTCCCCCGACATTTGTCTAACTTTTGCATGATTGGTCAACATATGGGTGTCCTGGCCCCCCAACATTTGTCAAACCCTTGCATAACAGGCTAATATATGGATGTCCTGGTCCTCTTACACCTGTCAAGATCGGTAGAAACCCCATGCATGATAGGTCCAAGTTTGGTTGTTCGGGCCCACCCGTACATGCCATGTGTCTCCATTCCCTAGCATCCTTGCATTCCATACATCGCAAGCACATAGAGAAGGGTAACGAGACTTGCAAGCAGCGGGTAAATACTTCTAGGTGCCACTCCGAAGTCCAAGTAGGCAACTCGATGATTGTGAGAACGGAGCGGCTCTTCCTCGGGGCCGCCTCCCCATTGAGGGCACGATGGTATAGACCTCTCCCAGTTCTGAGACTATTTGACAACCATGCTTGTGATCTAGACCTATCGAAAGGCTATGGGGTACATCCTAGTTTCATTGTGGCAAGCCTAGCACCCCATAGGGGCCCCGCGGTGGACCCTAGTGACTATCTCGAGCCCATACCTACCCTTGCGAGAGACACAACTCGTGAGAATCAACCAATTAGCTTGAGGAACTGACACGAGCAAGCAGATATGATAGTGGATGAATAGAGTACTGCCACTAGGACTAGGGTGCACTAGCACCATCTTGTGAGGTGGAAGGACCATCCCCCGACTAAAGACGTGAGGTTGATCCAGGAGGACGTGCTGCACCTGGATCTGGCATGGTGGATCACTACCCCAGTGGACCCACACTCGACAGGGTCGAGTTTTCCCCACCCCGGGGGTATGATGAGGACATTGCAACCTTCACCATATTTTTCAAGTCATATCATGTATTTTATTTTATTTGAGTCTTGTCTATGTATATTTTTTCATTAATTGAGTCAATTAAGTAGGCTAGTGGGTCAATAGAGTAGTTGGTTGAGGCAATTGGGCCCAATTAGATGGGCTGGCCCATGGGTGCCCCCCCTTGGTGTGTGCTAGCTCGCTTTTATCTATTGTCTTGATTGTGTGGACTCGGCTAGATTGAGAGAATCTATTTCAATCTTATGTCATTTATTTTTCTCAATCTTGTTAATTCTACCGTTAAGTTTAAAATTGGTCATCGTGTTTGGGGGTCAATTCAACCCCCCCTTCTTGTCCGCGTATATTGTTATCTGGGCCAACAATGACTATGCTCGCCTTGGAGCTCTCAGCTCCTCAGGACCCTAAGTGTGGGGAATAGTAATGACACTCTGACAAGTCATGCTTGGACTTCGGGATTCATCCCATTGTGGCTGTGGCATGACTTCACCCCGGGCCAATAATCCACTACATTTAATTCCTTTTGGTCGATTTTTAACTGCATTCTCTCATTTCTCAAATATCAAAGTTGTCGTACCCCGACATACATTGTCCCGATAATACACAAGTCTGCCCGAATACGGTCACGCTCGACCCACCTCATGGGTCCATATGTGTGCACCGTAACGTCATGTGCAGTCTCAAAATAAAAGGGTCTGATAACTCTTGAAACAAGAGAGACGTTGCCAAAATCTCCCCTGAAGTCACCAATAAACAATTACACAAACAATAAACAACAAAATTAAATACTGCTATCTTGTATGCTTGCATGATCCGCTTATCTGGTATATCAAGTGGTGATTAGCAGAAAGTCGGGTTATGTCCAGCCAGAGGCTTTCACTATACGTGATGGTGGTCCGTGGACCTACTACGTTCTCCGCCTTGTACCGAGAGCCGATTTAATAAACAAATACCAGCACATTGTGTTCTTGTATGCAATCATATCTTTCATATGTTCTGTTGGCCCCATGGTCTTTCTATTTTGGCAATTAATCAAAGGTTGTCTCTCTTTTGGGAGGGACGTAATTAACGTCGTAGCCTTTACGGTAGGGCAGGTTTCGAGTTCCGACATGATCACTCACTTTCGTCTGATCAGTTAGACGGTGCGCATAATAAACTCGTCCCTCAGTGACTGGCACGTCTCACGCTTAAATAAAACCCCTAACAAATAACCAAATAAATCAAAATATTAATAAAATTAAATCCATCCCTACAAGTTGGCACGCTCGGTGGGACCAGACCCCCCTTCATCTCTTCGCTAAAATAGAGGGACCATGGAGCCCCCACTCATGTACTTCAAATACTAACTATTCGTTTGTCTTGTTTCGCCCCTTTTTAGGTTGGAGCGATAACGAGCGGATTGTCTGGACTTGCTTTCGGCCCCCAGATCGTGGCCGACCATGCTGCGTACGGCTATCTTTCCATACCAACTACCTTCGACACCTTTCCCCAAGTTGTTGGCTTCCCCAACTTCTGAGGAATTGCATTCATAAGTCTTCTGGACGTGAAAGGCTCGGAACCTGCAAAGCAGAAGAATGATAAAGTTGCAGCTAGCTAAAGTGAGGGCTAGGTTCATAAAACTCTACTGAAGAGCCCAGTAGTCGTGAGTTGCCACGTTCACCATACTAGTTGCCCGACTGGGACACATAAGATGAAGCCCGCTGGGGGCAACAAGAAGTGCTCTAGAGGGAAAACTATTGTTGCTCCCCAGGGCCGACTTTTGACATCTGGGAAGTCCATGTTGATCAGGGACATCCGAGTCTACTTCAATGGCTGCAGTGCCAGGATTCTACCAGACCAGATCATCCCAACTGTCCCCATCCATAACACCTTCCAAGTGCTAGCAAGCCGGGGGATGAAGTTTGATAACAACAAGCAAGGGAGGCCAACCCCAAACGTGCCAGGGTTTAAGCAAATCTGGGTACCCAAGAGGGTCTGGAACCCTACACCAGCCTCACAAGGCTTTAAAAATTCTGGTGATGTTCCCAAGAGAGGGGGCAAAAAGACAATACATGTGGAGGAAGTCATGATTGCAACCTCTCCACCTGTCGCCAGGGCCTGTGCAAGATAGGCCGATATCCTCAAATATTCAAGAGACTCTAATCAAGCTGCCAAATTAACATGGCTTTCATATATGCCGCCTACCCGAGTCCAAGTGCTGCCTCCTGCTATTTCTCCAGAGTGCAGTTAAGAAGACATGACAAAGATAGTCTAGGAATACTTCCATAGCCTCGGGAGTCCCGTCATGGGCCGACAAAGGTCGCTTCGTGTCATCAGGGTCGAAGAAGAAGAAAAAGATAAAATATCACCCATGGGGGCGGATGAAGAGGAGAAGCAAGCTGGGGCTAGAAACCAGGCGTGTTCGACCCCCATTTGCATGTTTAGTTGTATCCTCCGGACAGTTGCTACGCTGGTCATTTAAACTAATCCGGTGCTTGTTTCTTGTCTTTTTGTGTTGCATTTCAGGGTAGTCAAAGCTTAAGAGGAACCCTCTTGGTCGGCCGGCCGATTCAAGAGGAAGCAAGAACTCCATGTCTCCCCATTCATAGGTACATGCGATCTTCATTGTTCTTTTGTTATTTTATTTTTTTGAGGAGTCTCCCTCCTCTAGCGATCACGATTATATAGAGCACCACGTGCTCCATTCGTTCATTTGAGCACCACGTGCTCACCTTAGTCTACATTTTAGTGTTACCCTTTAACACACTTTTCATTCACACAATCATCTTCGAGTGATGGCGTTCACAGTAGGAACGTTGTTGATCATCATATGTACGTCTAGCCTGGTATCTTTCATCCATCTCTCTTTTACCTAGTCCTAGTACTAGATCTAGTTTTTATTTTCGCATAGAAGGGCAGTAAGGGGCTGATCTTTTCACCCCTCCCCTCTAGATCTGCCTATCACCACTATACAACCAAAGCACCCGACGCCGGTCGGTCGACCGAACAGTTTGGTCAGTTGACCAGCGTAGCGAGCGGCATCGACGTAGTGTGACTGCGTCGACCCCTCCAGCGGGGGTCAGTTGACCGGCCCCCAGGGTTCGGTCGATTGGAATCTGCAGAATTCCCCCATTTACGGTGGGCCGTTTGGTCGACCAACGCCAAGCATTTGGTTGACCGAAAAATGGCGACGACCCCGTCCAAACCCACTCTCGAGGCTCGATTCCACACCCAAATCGATCCCAATCTATGGGGAAAACATAGGGGACCATCCCCTGGGTCCCAAAACACCAAAATAAAAAGAAATAAATGGCAAAACATCGATCAATCCGACGAAATCGCCATACGCCCTAAAAACATGATTTTTCCCCCGGCATGAAATAAACCCTACTCAGCTTACCATGACCTACGAAACTCGTGGAAAAGAAAGTACATGAGTTAGGAAACCTTCCCCCTACCTCATCCAACGAAATCCCACGCCATGGACGCCATTCCACAAAAAAATGACCTTGAAACCCACGTCAGTTCACAAACTTACAACGAGCTCCATTGTGCGTCACCGCCCCTTGATCCTCGACCATCCTCGACCACTCCTTGCTTGTGTCACCTCCGCCTCGCCCCTGTCTCGCTTCGTCGGTTGCCGGAGAAGAGAGGGGAGAAAGGGAGAACGTGAGAGGGGAGAGGGAGAGAGAGAAAGGGGTGGGGGTTTAAATAACAGAGAATTTTGGTATTTAAAAATACCAAAAATCATAAAAATTGAGAAAAAAATACTTCTCGCAATCCTCAAAAAATGCACAACGCGCCTGTAACATCCCGGAGTCCGACAAAACGTCGGTTCACCCTACACAAGGTTTCAAAAGCTCGATAGGGAAAAACACGCATAAGCCGTAAAACACCCTCCGGGACTCATAAAGGAGTTCTGAAACCCACGGATTCAGATCTGGGAAAATCTGGGGCCTTACACCAGTCTTGTTCTTTTCTTTGTTGGCGAAGCTCGCCAATTCTCTTGCTCTCTTTCATGCTTCGGGATATCATCTTCAAAAGTGTGTTGGTTGCAAACCTATGCCACTTCTTCAGGCAGTTGTTGATATATAAATATCATGTTAATTGATGCCCCTGTAGTTGGCATTTCACGAGGGCGTGAAGGATTGACCATGTGCTCCCTCATTTGCAATTCCCCCCTTTTGATTAAGCATTGGAGGATGTCCTTAAATATTTGACAATCTTCAATAGGATGCCCCAGGATTTGATGGTAGGGGCAGAAGCAAGGATCACCTCTTCGTTTGATGTCACCAGGCTTCTTTGACTTTAGAAGAGTGATCTTTTTATATTTGACAGCCCACTCGAACAATGCTCGAGTCCTATCTCTGGGGAAGGAGGAGAGCTTCTTTACTTTATTCTACAGGGGAAGCCTCTCTCGATGTCCAATAGATTCATTGGGAGGAGGGTTGTGCGTCCCTTTGCGCCTTTAAGTCTTAATGCCAACAGGATGGACTGCTTTAAATATTGGCCATTTTTTAGCCTACTTGGCTTGATGACTTGGGTCAGTAGAAGTGGAGGGCTCGTGAAGAAATCTTCGACCTTCGCTATGACATCATTTAATCGGCCGAAAGACTTGATTTTGATTATGATTATCTTAAAACATGGAGGGGCTACTGGTTAAACCCAGTGGGAGCCACCGGTTAGGTCTAGTAAGAGGGGAGCCACTGGTTAACAAAGGGGAGACTCCACCGGTTATTCCTGTGATGGATCCACCGGTTATGCTAAGGGGAAGCCGCCACTGATTATGGACGTGAGGAAGCTCACCGGTTAACAAAAGGATGGAGCCACCAGTTAAGGAGTGGGGGGGCCCACCAGTTAAGCTCAGTAAAGAGCCACCGGTTATGGGGTGGGGAAGGCCCACCGATTATGGGGTGGAGAAGGCCCACCGATTATGCTCAGGGGAAGATGCCACTGATTATGGATGTGAGGAAGCTCACTAGTTAATGAAAGGAAGGTGCCACTGGTTAAGGAGTGGGGGAGCCCACTGGTTAAGCTCAGTAAAGAGCCACCGATTATGAGGTGGAGAAGGCCCATTGGTTAAGACTCGATAGGGAGCCACTGGTTAAGGGGACGTAGAGGGCCACTGGTTAAGCGGGTTGGGTGCGCCACTGGTTAAAGGACTGGTGAGCGACTAGTTAAACCTAGTGTAGCCATCGATTAAACGGGAAGCTTGCAGGGGAAGGCCTTGAAAGGCCTCTTGCTAGCATTACAGAGGGATGTTATTGACTTCAGCAAACATAGCTCATAATGAGGTGTGCACTGCTAGTTCGCTCCATAGACGGAGGAATGACCAAGAGAGGGAGGAGATTCACTATAGCATGAAGGGGTGTATGATGCCAGAAATGCCTGAGCCTCAGCCATGGACTGGCAGGGACCAGGTGATTGCGTTCTTACAGCAACCTTTTCAGAGAAAGGAATAGAAGGGAAAAGGGAATGAAATGATGAATACAGGAAACACTTGGGGGGACATAAACCGCTTGAAGCTCAAGGTAGCAATATCACCCACAGGGCTTGGAGACCCATTAAGCCCTAGATAGTAGCCCTATTGTGAGATACCCTGCCAGTTGAAGGGGGGGGAGAGAAACTACCAGTTCTGCTAAACAAAGTGAGAGAAAAGATAGAAGAGCATCATATGCCCAAAAGTGACAGAGAACATGGAAAGAACAAGGGATGAACGTGACATAGACACAGAGAAAACACCACTCAATGAGGAGCCTGTTTCAACCTTTAATTTCCTGAATAGGTTTAGTACATTACTGATGCATCGTAGGGGAAGGAAAAATAGAAAAAGAACAAAACATTGTGTAGGGGGAGAGGGAACCTAGACCTTCATCCCCAAGCCTCACCGCCTATCCCTCACTCACCCTCAAACCCTCTTCTATTCTCCCCTCTCCAGGAAGCACCGAAACTAGCTAGTAGCCTTCTCTTCCTCTCCCCTTCTGTCACGCCCCGAGCACGGAAGGAACCCGGTACGCGTGACGAGTTGTATCACTCATGTCAATCAGAGCATAAGGGATTCGACCTTATAGACAAAGATGCACAAATTTCAAGATAAACTAAATCCTTTATTCATAATAATCATCAAGTTACTTCTATTACATAATCTCCATAAAAGTACTAAGGATAATCTTGACTCGATAAAAGAAAATTATAATGATTGACTCAAGAAATAGTGAAAAAGACTCGACTAGATAGCAACATTGATAATTGGAACAGCTCTACGCTCTTCACTCATGTCCATCCCCATCCGAATGAGCTTCCTCATTGGAATTACCTAAAAAATAAGGGAAAATACTAGATGAGCAAACGTTCAGTAGGAATTATATCTCTAAGCCAGACTTGCTTAAAGTGATTAATGATTTATGTAATATGTCATGATCATGTATGAGAGAAAGCAAGATAATATCAAGAGTGGAATAACAAGAATATAATAAGGATGAACTAGCAAGATTTCAAGATATATCAAGCAAAGTTAACAAGGATATCAAGCATGTAACATCAAGTCAAGTCATGAGACATTAGCTATTCATTCATTCAAGTACTACCCATGTCGGGCCACGTAAGTCACACATGTCATGTCAAGTAATGTCAAGCACTAGAGAGATCGTGGAACGTCATAAATCAAGCTTGTCATGCACGTCTGTGCAATGTCACACCGTGATCATTTAACTCCCATGGGCACAAGTACTTTCGGGTGCTCCTCCTAGGACCAGATCGGGCCCTATATGCACAGGTATTGGGTCATGTAATATTTAGACATCCACTATAGTTATAGCCAATATGGAATTCCAAAGGAATGAACCTTGTAGGAAAATAAATCTCCATCTACCCAACATATTGCGCCTCCTAGGCCTTTACTGCTTCACCCTTCCCCAAATCCCCACACACCTATCACCACCAACCCTTCACCTCCAGAGCCCTATTTTGTCCACTCGTCACCTATCCCTTCAACTATAATTCTTCCCAACCCACTTGCCATTACACCTTCGTTACCAGCCCTTCTAGTCCCTACTCAGTCGGGAATGTCCCTTATCAGGGTCCCCCAATCGGCTGCTCCTGTCCAACTATTAATCCTGATATTTCATCTTCCTCTACTAACCTTCCAACCACCAATAACCCGACGGAGGCACAGGGTTCTCAAACTAAGGTGCTCTATAGTGGACGGATATTCCACCGTGTGTTTCCACAGCAACGAGAGCAAGAGCCTGTACAAGGGCAAGAAGAGTAGTCACAAGAGCTGGAGTCCATACCGGGGACTCCATATGACCTATTGAAACACTTAGATAAAACCCTAGCAAGGATTTCCATTTTGGAGCTGATAAGAAGGTCGACCACCCACCAAGAAGATCTCAAATAATACTTACAAAAAGTGATGGTCAATGAGGACATTCTGGCTGAGCAAATCACATCAGTCCTGACACCAACAGGGGATCAGCCTGGCATTGTATTTTATGAACATGAGTTAGCTCCAAAGCCAGCCAGAACTTTTGCTTTATGCATCACTGTGGATATTAATAAAGTGGCTGTCAGTCAGGGTTTGGTGGATACTGGCACATCCATTAATGTTCTGCTGCCTAGTACCTTGAAGAAATGTGGCATCCCAGAAAGTGAGGTCTGGCCCTCACCTATCATGGTGACAGCCTATGATAACACGAAGAAGCCACCTATGGGAATGGTTAATTTAAAAGTCAGACTAGGCCCTCATCTGTCACCGTCAATTTTCATGTTTTAGATATGGACCCCACTTTAATGCCATCCTGGGGCGCCCGTACATTCTCGCACTTGATGCTGTCCCTTCTACAAATCATCAGTGCATAAAATTTCCACACAAGGGGCGCATTATAAAGGTGACTAGTGTGCCCATTCTGCCAACCATGGACATTCTTTCAGCCACATCGGTACCCTCCATCGGGTCGTCTAATATGCCTTTGTTATCTTTGCTAGACCTAGCCGACCCGCAACATGATATATTAAGACCACAAGCTGTAACTCCCACATCGGCACCGACTCCATTCGCACCTTAAAAGGGGAAGAAAAAGAAAATGTGGTGAACACTCCAGGCTGGAATATCATGATGAGAATGGGCTACAGGTCTGGCAAAGGCCTTGGGCCGAACCTCCAGGGCAAAGTAAAGTCTGTCAAGAATCACAAGCTCATTCCCCGAGGTGGCCTAGGGTATAAAGGGCCAAGTAAAGTAGAAATTGTTGAAACTGAAGAAGAGTTGTGGACCACCATGACCTCCACTCTTAAGACAGATAGACGGCCACTCACATGGTCTCTTTATACACATTTTGTGAGGGGGCCCGCTGAACAGATGGGGGAGTAGACTACTACAGTTACTTCGGTTCTAGATAACCAAGATGTGCATGCTCGTCAGTTTGCTTGCCATGTAGCCCCACTAGCTACTTATGAAGCTTTGGAGTCTTTAAGGCCGGATAAAAGAAGAAAGATGGACGACCCTGAATGTGATTGGTATAGATGGTTTAATATGAATGACCTCACTATTGCTCTGAGCCGACTGATCATGCCAACCGATCTAGAATGGCTGCCACTTGTTCATGATATAATAGAAAAACCTACAGTTATCACTGATAAGAGGCAGATGCTGAGCAACTACACCGACATTGGGGAGTCGGACGTACCGTTTGAAGTAGGCTTTACTACAAACAAGCTGTGGGCCGAACTTTACCATGTTGATTCATTCTACCCATCACTCATTACCTTTTGGTGCTCCAAATTTTCTACCTTTAACATCCCTAGACCACCCGTGATCTTGATCTCCCTATCTCCGGATTTTCTCCAAACTCCATCAATCTCTCCTATGCTCATCGAGTATTTCTCCCAGCTTTCCATTATGCCCCCGCGTGGGCAACTATGCAAACAATCTCCTATCCAGGAATTCTCAAATCTTGCCATTTTCACCCCATCATCTACTCCTCCTTCCTCTCATTGCCTCGCCATTCTTGAAAACAAAAAAAAAAATCAAAAATTCAAAAATTTAAATACATTTTAAATATTTAAGATAACTACGATAGTGTTATGCTTCCGAATCCCGGGGCGGTTCACCCAGGGGATTGTCCCCGTTCAAAGATGCCCGTCAAACCCGGGCCAGCTCAATCTTAGTTGTTGGTCGTTTCTACTTTAATTCTTTCAAGCTTTAGCAAATTAAGAAAATAACGGAGGTCTAGATATGTACTCAAGACCACAACGTTTCCATTGCAATCGCTTTCATGAATGCGAGCATTCGGTAGCGCAACTGACCTTTGTACTAAATCTAGTGATTCCGGCAGCATGAAGAGCGTATTCTCTGTTAAAACAATGCTACTGTTCGGCACCTCTCCTGGTAATGCGCCAAGCAAGAATTTAACGGAAGGGTAGCACCCATTCCCTTCCTCAGGTCCGTTGGAAACGAAAAGATAAGTGGCGCCTACAGATATGTCGGTTGCACAGATAGACAAGCCTGGGCTTGACATCGCACTTTTTGGCGTGTCTATCAATATTTTTTCCGGAGACACCAAGGCTCTTACGTAATATGTTTTTCGTACTGAATGCTTCGATCCCGCAACCTCTCCTATTGGAGGCTTCGCTATTACCTTCGCCTCGGTGACAACACCGATAAAAACATACTTCGCGTGAGCAAGCTGGCTGAACTGACCGGCGAAAGAAGATGTAGTTGCAGCACAACCAAGAAGTGCAAGAAAAAATGTCAAAAGAGACCTCGCGTGCCTCACAGGAACCAGTAACCTTGAACCAGGACATATGGATACCATGTGCTTAATGCCCTCCAGTGGCTCTTGGTCACGGCCGGGTACGCGGACTGGGTCGCGGCATCGGTATTGCGCAGGACATCCTGGCTGCCCTGACCGGGGAGCACCAGGTGATAGCCCCGCCACCATTGACCCGGCGCCCACGATCCGGTGCCGCCGGGCTGCATGACCAGTGTCGGCGGCTGGGCAAAGTGCGAGCAACGTGCGGTGGGATCCACGCCCGACGCCGCGTTGACCTCCCAGCCATCGACCTGCCGCCAACCGGTGCCCGGACCGGTCCCGGGGGTGTAGCTGTAGCCCGCGGCGGTCAACGTTTCCAGGTGCGGCAAGGCAAGCGTCCAATCCCCGAAGGCATAGGAAATTGCCGTGAACTCAGCAGATATTTGAATGGGTTGATCTCGCCTTCCACTGCATCCCTACTATGGACCTTCGTCCAAACATGAAATGGCCCACGAGCGATCGACATATTTGAATGCTCGAATCCCGATGCTAGCTCTTAGCTCGATTTATTCTTCTCTTTCCTCTTACAATTAGTATTAATTCTTTCAGGCCGCAGGGCCCTTAATTCTGATAACTAATTAAGGGTGTTTCCTCGTATGGAGGATATAAATGACGTCGTGACCTTCATGGCACGACGGGACTTGGTCCCCACCCGAACCACACAATCGTCTGACGAAGTCAGATCAAGCGCATCTATGGCTCTTCGGAGCTCAAATAAATTGTCACTTTGTGACTGACACGTCCACGCACTTAATAAACCTAATAATCTGAATAGTTAAATCTAACGATAAAAAAAGGTGCGTCCACAGAAACCTGACAGGAGACGATCACATGAGTGGCCATCGCGTCCAGGGCTGGGCGGCCAAGGGCCTGGCCGCCGAGGTCTGTTGGGCGACAGGGGGTTGGGTAGCCCAAAGTTTTAGATGGGCAAGAGCCTGGCTGCCCTGCCCCCTTCTTCTGCCTTTGTAGCCCATTGACTGGGCGGCCAAAGGGTTCCTTTGGGTAGCCAAACTGGTGGCCACCCAGACCCTACATTGCCCAGGGTGGGTGGCCAAAGGGTTGGCCCCCCAACCCTTCTCCCAAGTGCTCTGGGTGGCCAGATTGGTGGCTGCCCAGGCCTGCCTGTGCCTAGGGTGGGCGGCCAGAAGGTTGGCTGCCCAGCCCTCTTGGGCAGCCAAGGTTGTGGCCGCCCAGTCTCTGGGCATCCAGGGCTTTGGCAGCCCAGACCCCTCGAGCTCGGGGGTGCTGCTTTCTGTCGATTCATTTCCCGAGGTGTCTGTATGGGGCGTGGCTTTATGGAATGTGTGTCCGTGTGATTCCAGGTGTTCTGTCAATTATGTATATTGAGAGTGGGTCATCCCTGTGTGATTTGTGTAATTGGACAATCATTCTTGTGATTGGGCTATCCGTGTCAACTATCCCCGCGAGAGTTCCATAACCATGGAAGGTATCCCTATGTGAGGGCCATGATCACGGCTAGGTATCCTTGTGTGAATTGTGGGCCGAGGTTCCTGGGTTTCTATTAGCCACCCGTAGATGGTTTACCAGTAGCTGGTAGTGTTGTTTCGAAGTTCCCTATGGTTCAGGCACGTAAGTATGCATATCCTTGGGTTTTCCGTGAGAACACGGAGGTTAGTGTTTCACAGTTTCACTACCTGGAAGGCATGTCATGATTGGACTGGGCGAGAGTGCCTTGTGTGTACAACGCTCCCAGTTGAGGCAAGATCGTCTTAGCATGTGTACCTTGGTTAGGACAAATGTACGTTGCTGACGGGTACAGTGACGCGTACCCCATGCCAGGTAGCTAGACACGGCCGTGTCGTTGGGTGCAGAGGGGTAGATCTTAACCAATCCCAGGGTGTGGTGTGTGTGAGTGTCTCTTCTGCTCCTCCCGAGACCTGGGTGTGAGTAGTGTGCTCGTATATGAGGCCTTGGCGCAGTATAAGACGTCAATGGACGCATCTGGCCATGTTGTGTATACTCTAGTGGCGGACTCTATGCCGATGAAGGTTGAGTAACTAACAATATTGTCATGGCCCTTTCGACAGATGGGATAGTGTCGCCCTGTGTAAAGGGCATGGTTCTTTCGCTAGTCCTAGCTCGAGATTGAGGGTTACTGGCGTTTAGAGGTTCTCCCGAGGGTGGAGGTTCTGTGTTTGGCTGCGTGGCCTAGTTAGAGGTTCCGTCTGCGAGGATGGATCATTCGATCGCGAGAGGCAGGGTAGCGTAGAGGCTTCGTGTTCCCTCCATTTACCGTTCTTCTTGTTCTGGCCACAGTTGTTATGTTGTTAATGTTGTACTGTTTACCGCTTTCGTTGTGATGGGGATCCGTGGGACCCCTACTGAGCCAATGAGATGAGACTCACTCCCTACTTTTTAGGTGCGGCGCTTCTCCTCGAGGTGATACATCTCAGTCGGAAGTTCAATAGTTGCCAGCTCGCCAGGTTACCGGGATATGCCCCGAGACAGTGTACATTTCTTTTCCTTGACTGTACTTGTGGACTGGACTCTATAATTGTTATTGTTATAAAATGTAATTTTATTTCTACCAAAATAGTAGATTAATTCTGTAGATTTATTTACACATGCAACATCTCTAGATACAATTACTCGAAATGTTGCACAAAATTTTACTCAAAAAGAGAAATAATTGCTGCACACATTGGGTAAGCGTACACAAATACGTGCACACTCAAACCGCGATGGGTCCACATGGGATGAGAGCCCCCCGAAGAGACTGAAACCACGTCGACCCCACATGGTTTTAGTCCCACCGCAGATAGCACTCGCCATATGGGCCAATCACAACTAGGTGTGTGTGCCAACTGACACACACACCCGGTGTGGCAGCAAATACTTCTCCTCGTGCAAATATCTGTATATGTTGAAATGCGGAATTAATCCGGTCTCCACAACTTTGAGACCGCTTTAGATGTGCATCCATTAATCTGTGACCGGGTGATCTTTCAGCAAAAGTAGACAAAGGCTTGGCATGCTCCACGATGGCGGCACTCGTTGGTCCCGGCCTCGAACTCCTGTTTTCGATGCAGGAGCACTCCTCAACTTTACGAAGCTTTCATGTTAAACACGATGAAACAGAAAAACTGAATTGCTCATCATGTCATCTCGCCCGTGTTAGTTCGGAGGCCGTCCTTTGTGTCCTTGCTAAAATGAGGTTTGGTAAGCGTTGAGATGCCCACATCCCACACCATATAAGTACAAGCGCGATGCACCGCAATGCAAGATCGCTAGACATGGACAAGGTGTACAAACACACACACACCGGGAGGCGGAGGGGGAGAGAGAGATTACAATCCAGAAGCTTTGTTCACCAACAACTTTAGATCAGGGGGTGGTTCTTCTATCTACAAATAAAACAATGGTGGGTGTAAATTTCTAGAACTAACGAACAAGAATAAAGGATAAAAATCGTAATTAATCAAAGGCGTTCACCTTGTTGTCGGGCCACAGATGCAGAGAGGACCCCAAGATTGTGATTAAGAAACGTCAGCGCCGATTCACATTCCACTATTATTTTTGAGACGGAGGAGGAAGGTTCGTCTGCCAGTGGCTCAGTCCCCCCAGCAATGACGGCAAAAGAATCCCTGAGGCTCCTCAGATTCCCCAGAAACTGCCATCAACGCCGAAAGATCAATATGCAGATTATACAATAAGGGATCAAAAAACAAGGTAGAAGAGAATTACTTCCAAAAATGCACTCACTATCTTTTAATAGATAAATGTCTAACAATGGAAATGGAAACATGTTTCACAATTCTTATGTTTTCAGATGCAATTTTGATTTTAGTTTCCTTTCAGAATTCGTAAGTCTCCAAATCCAATTTTCATTTCTCAGAATGGGGTTGAAAATCATGTCATAAGCTATCATGCTAACCTCTAGGTTGTTTCTTGTAAAATCGGTAAAGACGTTAAATTTTTTTTTCAATGTATCTTCAGACTACAAGACATACTAAACAGTCCCAAAATTCCCTTTGAAACTGCTTTCATTTTAATTGTTCAAAACTTGCTGAACTTCAGTGACGATGCTCTACCGGAAGCGACAATGCATGGTACACAATATATACCCTTAACAATGTGTCGTAGGCCTCCAACAAGCGATTAGCAGCAGGGCCAAATCCATGCAACTGTGGCACTTCCATCATGTGTGTCCAAGGGCGAATTTCCTACAGAATATGCCATTACAAATACTGCTGAGCATATGGCATAGTAAAACAATATAAGTGCAGAGACATGATGAAATGCAGTCGGTTCAGAAAAAGAATTAGAAATGCATTGAAAGTTATATGTGAGTACATCCCAATCCTTCACTTTGTCAAACACAGTCACAAAGTACAGCTGTAGGCAGTGGGTTATGAAGAATTGACATATCTAATGGTAACATATCTTGACAATAGGCCTGTCAACAGATCCGGATAAGCTCTGGGTATTATCCAGATCCGCTTCAACTTCATATCCGTATTGGCGGATTATTTCGATATCCGTTTGTTCAGATACAGAATATCCACATCATTTTTGAAGCAGATTTTTTTTTTGAAAACTCCGTAGTACCACTATTGTATTGAGAAAAGCAGGGAATGCACATGAATAAGCTCTCAGCTCACAAAACAATCCCCTATACAAAAAGTTATCCCCTCCAAGAGGGTCCATTCCCATTAACAGCCCAAAAACAGAAAAAGGGAGGAATTATGTCCCCCCACTTTACATAAATGTCTAATGTCTATGTTCCCTAATCCAAACTTTAACTTTCAGATCTGGATCTGACTTGAAATCCTAATGTCTATGTAAATCAAGCTTGTTAGCCCAAGAGTTAAGTCTAGATATCAAGGCCTTATGTTTGAACACTTTAACATTCATTTTGGGGTTCATCAAGCTCAGTTTATGCATTTTGAAATATTTAACCATTTGAGCGTTTGATATGATGATCATTGGCCTGAATCACTTTCAATGCTCGCTCTTGAGCAGTTATGCATGGCACGAGACGGAAATCAAGTTTGGGGTTTTGTTATCATCAAAATCACATGTAGAAACTCAACATCGTGTCCTATGGCTCTGTGGCGAGAGCAAAGCTGAGGATTGGCAGTCGTCCATTTGGAAAAATTGAGATAACATGGGATTAGATTGTGTAATGGACGATGCTTGAGTATGGAGATCTCTAGAGGGACGTTGGCATTGGATGGTGGTCCTTGGTCTTGGACTCGCATGGGAGGATTTCCTTGTAAGCCTGAGTCGAGTGCTGTGGGCCGAGGATTGTGATGGTTTCACTGTGCTCCCCTGCGAGGGTAGAGTTGGCGTGAGGATTGGATCGGATGCAGTGTCTGAGTGAGGATCGAAGAGTTAACGGATGGCCTGTCGAGATTTGTAATGTGCTTATCGGGCCTGAGGAAGTCGAGCAAGTCAAGGTTTCCCATTGATGAGCAACTGGTGACCGACGAATGGTCTTTCATAGATAGAAGATGCTGGTTGTTGCGGCTCGAGAATGGCGAGAGTCATGTGCTAGTGAGGCCTTGGGTGGTCGATTCTATGATGTGTCTCTTCCCGGACTAGATCTGGGATTTGCTAGAAGTTTGTGTTCTGGAAGAGTTGGTCCAGTGCTGTTGTGAGCGTTCGGCTTGCCAGGAGAGAGATGGTTCATGGCGTAGAGCCGACGGATTTATGGTAGTCAGTTGGGTTGACTGCGTGAGCTGGTGGAAGCTCAGTGATGGTTGCCTCTGTTGTAGGGCATAAGACCAGTCAGCTGGTTGTGAAGCTGACGATCGATTGGTCCACTGAGCTCGAGATTTGATCGATGGCTATTTCTCGTATCAAGGAATTGCATCTCCTCAGTGAGCGATGTCGTGGCAGCGATGCCGTGATTGGATTTCCGTGTGGATGAGGTGATTGCCAGACCGTACCCCTTGCATGTGCCTACTCTGATGATCGATGTGTGTTGGGTTAAGAGCATGGCATTTTGTTCATGATCATTGTCTAGCTATGTCCCTCAGGATCGTGGTTCTGCGAGAACCGTGGTTGGCTGGAGCTCTGGGAGCGTTGCCAACTGGGTGAGTTGTTCTTCCCCGTGTGTTTGTGGTTGACTTAAATTTCAAGGATGAAATTTTTGTAAGGAGGGGAGGATTGTAAGCCCCCGAATTTTCCCGGATCTGAGTCCGTGAGGTTTCGGAGCGCCTTTGCAGATCCCGAAGTGAGTTTTGTGCTTTACGCGTGTTTTCATTCGACGAACCTTCGAAGCCTTATGTAGGGTGAACCGATGCATTGTCGAGCTCCGGGACATTGCAGGCGCATTGTGCATTTTTCGAGGATCGTAAGAAGTACTTTTTCTAATTTTCATATTTTTTGAAATTTTTAAATCCTAGAATTATTATCTCTCTCTCGATCTCATTTCTCTCTCATGTTTCTCTCCCTCTCCCCCTCTCTTCTCCGGGCGGCCGATGGAGGACGACGGGGGTGACGTGGAGACGACACGAGAGTGAGGATTGGTGAGCATGGGACGAGGATCGAGGGGCGATGGCGTGGCAAGCTTGGGTGCGAGTTTGGGATGCTTCGCGAGGCGTTTCGCGATGAATCAGTATCCACGACACGTAAAATCTTTGGTAGAGGTAGGGGGACAATTCCTCAACCCCTATAGTTCATTTTGATGAGTGTTGGTGATCCTCTCTGATTACTGTTAAGTGATCGAGACATGTAAGAATGAGATCCAGAGGGGGGGTGAATGGATCCCAGTGACACTTTTACGAAATTTAAATTTAAAGCTTGCTCTAGACAGATTCAAGAACAATCATGATTTTGCCAGAGGTGAAAGACACCTACAAATATTACTCAAATGATCAAAGTGGTCAATCAATCAAGTACTGTACTAGGCGGAGGATCTCCTCAAGCAAGAGATGTCAGTCCAGATAGGTGTGACCTAACTTTCCTGACATGCCATTCGATATTCTTCTTTGATTGATGAGACACTCAGATTGTTGGAATTACAGTGGTGCTAGACAAGGATTTAGAGGTGGGGGGGGTGCCTGCGCGGGAGAGAGGACCAGCCCGGGGTGGGAGGTCCCCGGGCCCATCCGGGGTCAAATGACCCCGGGCAGGTCCGCCCGGGACCTCCCCGGGGTTATTCGACCCCGGGCGGGTCCCCCGGGGACTTCCCGGGGTCATTCGACCGCGGATGGGTCTTCCCTTCGTCTGATTTCAATAAAAGGGGGGCTTTGGAGCCTCATTTTCTCGCCGTGCCTCGTGGAGAAGGGAGAGGAAGCGCCTCCTTGTTCGTTTGTCATCTTCCTCGTGCCGTAGGCCGCAAGGGAGAGACGTGTTGTTGCCCGTGCTGCATGGTACACGTGCAAGGGACTTCACTCTTGGTGCGTAGACTTTTGTTTATGCCTCCCTTCTTCTTGTAGGGGCTTCCTCTATTCGTAGTTGCACGTCCAAAGGAGAAAAAAATTATCCCGTAGGGATTTTCCTGGAACCACACGATCCTAACAATCGTGGGGGGTTTAGTCTGATTCTCGACTCCCCATCTTGCTGCGAGGGGTCTATGATTTCAGCAATATCTGGGCTATGGAGCCCTAAGTGTATGGAGATACTCCGTGGGGTGGCGATACGCCATATGTTAAACCTGTACGTGGAGATGTTCCATAAAGAGGTCATACGCCGAATATAATTATAGACCACGACCAATGCGAGGGTAACATGGCAGTCATGTCGATTTTTGTTGGAATAAATCACGGGTGCAACACCTATCTTTTTAACGACCAGTCGAGATTATGAGAGGAGACATGCTTTCAAATTTGAGAAGTGCTGGCTTAGAGAGGCGGATTTCTTACACACTGTTAGGTGTGCGTGGGATGGTCAGAGGTAGAGACGATAGGGATCCTCCATGGCTACACTGATTGGTAAATTAAAACATCTGACCTAGGTGGTCAGAATTTGGGGAGCTAGCAAGAGATTACTAGACAGATAGGAGAAGGAGAGGATTCTTCAGTAGATATAGACTCTAGACCGTTTGGAGGAAGCATGTTTGATGGATGATGATGACAGGCTCTGCGGGGATTCCCTTAGAACAGAGTATGATGAGATCCTAATGAGAAAATCTTCTGGAAGCAGATATCGATGGAGAAATGGCTTAAGGAAGGGGACATGAACACACTTTACTTTCACAGGATTGCTTCGGGTAGGAGGATGAATCACATTGCATGTATCAAGGCCGAGGATCAGCTACTTCACAGGGAGGACATCAAGAGATTTGCTTAGGAGTTCTATGCTACCCTTCTCACTGAGGAACAAACGAGTTGACCGGAGTTTGCACATGACTTGCTTCCTCACCTCTTGTCGGCACAGAGTGAGGCTCTTGCAAGCCCCTTCCTAGATGAGGAGATCAGACATGTAGTATTCTCTCTTGCGAATGACAAGGCCCGAGGGCCAGATGGTTTTCGTATGATTTTCTTTCAGCATTGTTGGGAAATTATCAAGGAGGATCTCATTGGCATAGTTAGAGGATTCCAAGAGGGTATGGCTCATTTGAAGGGCATTAACAAAACCCTCTTGATCCTCATCCCTAAGAAGAAGTAACAAAACTCTCTTGATCCTCATCCCTAAGAAGAGTGCACAAGACTTGGCAAACTTCCGACTTATTAGTTTGTGGAATATTACTTATAAAATTATCACCAAGGTTTTGAGTAGGAGGCCTGATGTTGTGGTTGATGAGTTGGTCAGTGCTATCATGGAGTCTTTATCAAGGGAAGACAAATCTAGGAGAATTTTATTGTTGCTCATGAATGTTTATTTGTCATGAAGCAATAGAGGAAGAGGGGATTGGTTCTCAAGTTAGATTTTGAGAAAGCTTATGACACGGTACACGAGAACTGCCTCCTTCAGGTACTAGGATGGGTTTTGATTAGTTATGGATCTCATGGATACGGGAATGCATCTCGTCTGCTTTTTTTGCTGTGCTCATTAATGGGCAACCCTTCTCCTTTTTCCCTAGTAGGAGAGGGCTTCGGCAGGGAGACACACTCTCCCCTCTCTTGTTTGTCCCGGTGGCTCAGATTTTGAGTTGATTGTGGATGAGAGCTGAGGTGGCAAGGATTATCACAGGCTTTCAGGTAGGTCAGTCCAGTAGTTGTGTCACCCACCTGTAGTATGCGGATGACACTATTCTCTTTTTAGTCAATGAAGAGCAGCAACTAGTTGATGTCAAGTTGATGTTGGAGATGGTGCAAGATATCACTGGGCTAAAGGTGAAGGATGGATAAGGGACAAGAACTTGCTGCATCTAAGGAAAACCTGACGCCCATTGGAAGTGCAGACCAAAAGAAATTAAAGCAAAAAAAACACAACCTAGCAAAATCCAAAAGAAATTAAAGCAAAAAACAGACGGGTGAAGCTAGACCTGGGAAACGAATTGGAAGTGCAGCCAGATGGACTGATCTGAGAAGAACAAGACAGAGAAAGGACAAGAACCTTGTCCGAGTAGTCCAGATCGGATCTCTGACACCGGAGAGGAAGAACAAGGGAGAAAGCAACCCCAAATTCCCTGCCTCTCCTGCCCGTGGTGGGTACCTTCATTTCCCCCTGCGCTTTCGAACCTTGCCGATCTAGGGATTCCGGGTAACCTTTCGGCCTTTCACTCCAGAGATGGGGAAACTGCACAGGTCACGTGAACGCACACTCCCATCCTATTGGACATGCATGCATCTTTGTGTGGCCTGTTGAAGGCACTGTCAGCATATCTAACCGTGCTCTTTCGTGTGCTGACAGCCACGGAAGATGCGTGAACATGGCATCCATCTGATCTTTGCTACAATGGCTCTGTCTACTGCACAGCCAGGCTGTGTCAAGAGTGCTAGCTGCATGGTAGCACTCAACATGTCTATGGTGTTAAGGTAACCAGATCAAGAGATGTTACATGTTTGTCTCACTGCAAATGTGCAAATGACTAGAAGAGATGATGACTACTAAATCATAAGCAACTCAATGAGAAGGAAGATTTTTTGTCTTCCTAAATCTTTGTCGGTGTAGAAATCAGGTGGAATTGTGTATATACCTTATGTGTATATGCTTGAAGTAGCCTGGGTGTTCCAAGCCAATGGACACAAACCTAAGGCGGTAATTGGATGTATGACTTTATGAAATAACTTATGTAAAGCAGTTGCGAATCACCTGCATCTGATCCTATTTATATGGTAACCTTACAGTCCTAAAGAGTTTGTCAGAGTCAGTTTAGAGTTGGTCAAAATCTGCAGGATAGCTCCAGGCTATCTTGAAATCAATTGGACTCCTGCCTTCTTTTTTTGAATAGCACACTCTAGTGTCATCCATTCTTCATGTGAATCAGGCTCCAATCAGCCTGATTTCAGATCTAATCAGGAACTGAAATATGCTATTGTGGTGATGGTCTGATCTTTATTGACCATGGAACATTGATATTATTGGATATTTGGCTGCAAATTGTCCAATCTACCTATATAAATATCTACTACTCAATGTTGCTTGATATTTGCTGAGCGCTCATTTGTCGAAGTTGGTTTTTTGTGCCAAGTATCCCCGTCAACTTCTTGTACCATGCTTTGATATCAGCACTGATGGTTTGATTCCAAGTTAGACTTACATCCAAATCAACATGATCCACAATGTGGATCATTGATCTGCCCCCCTCACAGGGTCTGATGAGATAACCACTAGGCAAAATTTCAACCGTAACAGAGTTTGAAGCAGGTGCCCCTGCAGGACCTCCAGTTGTAGAATTCAAAGACCACTCACATATCTACAAAACATATGAAAAAAATACATCTAAGAAAATGTTGTGACACCAGCTATGAAAATATTTTGTGAATGAGCAATTCATGCCTCTGCATTTAAGATCTTTTCTATAACCCTGAGAAAATAAACACGCCAAAACCATTACATGGGGGGGACGAGTTGGGTAAAGCGTGAGTTCAGAAAAAGGGAGGGATGTTATGATCTCTAAATTTAGATACATGTCTTCTATAAAGCATGTTCAATTCCTCATTTTCACATTTCTATAACATTTGAATCTGCTCTATTATTTAACCTACAACATTTTAGTAATGAATAGACATGTTCTTACTCCATGTAACACAAGGGAAAGGATTTTGGGTATGCAATAGCTGCATTCAAGGCCACCACTCATAGGGTAGTTGGCCATTTCCCAAAAAAAAAAGGAAGGTCAAACCTGATTTGGTGCTACCATCCCCCAAGGTAAAGGATGATTTGATGTCAGCCATAGAGAAAGGGCTTCTGTATACATTGTGCCATAATCTATTTTAGGAACCTGTTAGTGAATTGATTTTCTTAAGCAAAGGGCACATGTCTACTAATTTCTAACATTTTAAGGACAAGGAATGACAGTCAATAGCAGCCGAAACTCTCTATGGTATTATGTCCCTTAGACATATGGAACTTGCACTCCGGGTCAAGATGCTTTGGAGGGCTCTACACTCAAACTCCATTTATCCCTTCGAAGCTTTATAGCCCTGGGGAGGCCTCTGAGGATCCAACTGATTTTGTATTTACCCAAGCCCAGATGCTGGGTCGTCACAGTTGGTATCAGAGCTGGTATGCTGCGAAGGATGTATGGAAGTACTTGGGAATTTGAGATATTGTAGTGCTGAGAATCTGTAAGGTCCAGTACAGTCAGCAACTGGCATAGGCTTTATGTTTTTCGTACCACTTTGCTTCTTGCGTGTGCACTTGCCTGTGCTGTGTTGGCACTGCGCGAGATGGTTTTGTTCTCATCAGGATGTGACAGAGAGTGTTCTTTTGTTATGGTGTTGGTCTTGGTTGTGCTGCACTAGGCGGTATTTGCCAGCAGATGTTAATCTGTGGTCCAGCGTTTGCTCTTTCCGTAATGTGTTCAAGTGGCTGATGGACTCTGCGTTGGCTGTGCATGTTCTCTTGAGGAGATTATGTTATTTTGGCCATTTCACTTGAGGTTTGGTCAGCCCTTGAGGTGTTAAGGTTGTGTTTTGAGGTGGTTATTTGTCGGGTGAACCTAGGATTTTTCCTTCTCGGTGAGCTGTTGTTAGATGAGCTTGATCTTTCTCATTCTAGTTGTAGCATCTTTTGGAAGTGCTGTCTCGGTGAAGCCTTTGTCTTGTGCCTGCTTATGTGGACTACATTTATTATGAACCTAATATGCTCTTATTTTGACGATGACCTGACTTTGGACCCGGTTTGTGTGTTAGAGGCCGTTGTGCACCATGTTCGATGTGCCGTGTTTGGCGGCGGTTGTGCTGTGAAGGTTCAGTAATCATTTCAGGGTGTGAGGATAAGCTGAGATTGATATTCGTGGTGGCTTGTGCTGTGGCTCTTAACACGTTGGTTTGCACTATGGCAACTTGTGATCGACTGTTAGTAGGATCAGTACTCGAGGCGTGGTACATTGTGATTCGTGAGTTGCGATGATGCCAAGAGATGTGTTGAGATGCAGATGTTGAGTTGTTTATTTTGCCTTTGTGTGTTGTGTAGAGTGCACAATGGAAGCGTGTAGGCTCATAACCCATTGGTCGAGGATCGTTGGTTGGAAGATTCTGGCTAGCCGAGAGGATTGTTGTCTCGGTGTGTATTCGTCTTGGCTATATGTGTGCCTTGATATTGTTGGTTGTCGTGCCGTTGCTTGTGGTGTTGTGGTTGTTGGCACTAGCAGTTTCGAGAATTGGGAAAATCTGTTGGCGAATATGCTGATTGAGTACCCTTTCTTTGTCTACATTTTCCTTAGAAGTTGTGCTCTCGAGACGTGATCGTGGTCCTAGAGATACATTTTTCTGAGAGTTATTGTGCGTCCTTGTTGGTACACTGTGCGTGGCTACTTCCTTTGTAGCCATGTGTTTAGCTGTAATTGTGCCTTGTTGTGACCTAACTTGCAATTGTGTTCCATGGTTCTATGTTAAGAACGGAGCCGAGATTTTGCAGGTGTTGTGGTTGGTTGTTGGTTGTGTTCAGCATGGGAGGAGTTCCCTATGAGTTTGAATAGGGCATTGTGTGGACTGTGATCTTGTCGGTTGGTTGTGCTGTACTCTTCTGCCATGGTAGAGTTAGCATGTGACTCAAATCAGATGTAATGTCTGAGTGAGGACTTACTTGATTGTGTTTGTGGTCCAATTCTATCATTGGCGTTCTATGTGCTAGTTCCGTTTGTTCGTTATGGTGCAGAAGCCGATAGTTTGAGTAGTCAGCTAAGATGTTTGTCTTCCTTGTGAAGAGCTGATCCTTATGTTGTTGGTGGTTGTTTTTCGTGGCATGGATCGTGTCTCCTTTCCCCATGAGACGATAGTGATGTTGCCTTGTTTCGGAGGTGCCAGGCTGTTGTTCCTTGGTGTGTTGTGCTCGTTCAGTGGATCGATTTTCCTTGAGATCCAGAGCACGATGATCTTGTTTGCGATCATGGTCTAGCAGTGTTCCTCTGAATTATATTTTTTGGGAATCGTGATTTCGTGTTTTCGTGTGGTTGTGGTAGGTGTCCGAGCTTTGGCTGATGCTTGGAGAGCGTAGCCAGCATTTGGGTTGTTCTTCCCTTGTTCACTTATTAGCTCCTTGAATTTCGAGGATGAAATTTCTAAAAGGAGGGGAGAATGTAATGCCTTGGATCCTTCGGATCGGAATCAGAGAGCTTTCAGACACTTTCGTGGGTCCTGAATTGTGTTTTATGATCCACGTAAATTTTTCCCTTTCTAGCCAGAATTAATTCGACCTTCTACAAATCACCATTTTATATACTAGAGCATCAAGACATGCATGCATACAGGATATGCACACCTATACATGTATGTGTATACATGTGGGTAAATTAGCGTATAGGAGGTTATTTCATTATTCAGAATTTCATGCATATGTTAGTTTCCAATAGAACGCATATGCTGTATGCAACCACCAGTGCTTATTCACAATTTGAAAATTTAGTGTTGGTCGATCGAAGATATGCTATCATTATATTATCCAACCATTTAATTGTTTACTCACTTGTCGTGTTCTGGGGAGATTTCGGCAGCACCTTCCCCATCTCGAAGTGTATCGGGGAAGGTACAAAGGACTCGTCCACGGAGTATCAAGATGGTCCCCTGACTGATGGTCGTGCCTAAGTGGCAGCCCCATGCCCCATGGTATGTGAAGTAGCCCGAGGGTCAACTCTCTAGGAAATCCCAGTCACCCGTGAGGCCATCGGTCAATGCTTACCTCTTACTTATGGAACTACCTTTATCATTACAGTGCATGCATATGGTTTCGTGGGGAGAAACAGCATGACTGCGCTTAGACGGGTTCGCATATCACTGGGACAATATATGCCAAAGGAGGGCATTTAGTATTTAATTATCTCCTTTATCAGATACTTTGCTCTACAATTCGACATGGATAGCTATGGAGCCGTTGCCACCATAAGGGATGAGAATCGAGTGAAAAGCCTGGGAAAATGCACTACAGAGTAGGAAACGAAACTCTGATTTCTAAGAATATTTCGGCAGCATCTTCCCCTGCCCCAAAACATGTTGGGGGAGATGTAGAGGAGGCCCATCCACAGCAGACTGAGACAGACTCCCAAGAAAGTCAGGCATGTTGGAATGGTAGCCCGGACCCTATAACAGGTGCCGGATCTCTGAGGACTCGCCTAATGAAAGACCCTTGTCACCTAAGGGTTATCGATCACATCCTACTGGCTATGTCAACCCATTTCGGCGCCATAGCACATAGGGGCTCCGAGAGCATTGGTATAACCATGGGTCGATGGGTCAGGAGATGCCGTGACTCTATTCGCTAATGAGGCAGTTCATGTTCACTCGGGGAGTGATCAAAAAACCAGAACATATGAAAATAGATGGGATGAGAACAGGTGCAAATATTGATGAATCAGTGATATGCTGCCACTCTATCTGTATCCCTTTAATGATGGCTAACCAAGGATCATGTTGTGATACCTCAGCAAACCCTTGGCTAAATTGGGGCTAGTCAAAATGTAAATTAAAAGTTAGAAGGAACATGGGACTAAGACAGTAATCTGGAGGCTCCTCGACATGGGATGATCCCCTTGATCTGATGATTTGGCAAGCGGGGAGATACCCTTTTGATCCGGCGGTATGAACAAGGGCGAAGGCGATGAATTGGCGGCTACACAAGTGGAGAATGCTCCATGTGATCCGACGACCATGTATAATGGGGAGATACTCCATGTGATCCAGCGGCCAGGCACAATAGGGAGACGCTCCATGTGATCCGGCGGCCATGCACAATGGGGATACTACATATGATCCGGCCTCCATGTGATCCGACGTCGCTTGAAGTATAGAGGAGAGATGGTGATCCGATGGCCATGGGAGGAGGTGACCCAGCGGCTAATAAAGGGTATCTGATGGCCATGGGAGGAGGTGACCCGGCGGCCAATGAAGGGTATTTGGCAACCAATGAAGGGGATCCGGCGAGCATGTGCGCTAGATCAGTTAGAGGAGATCCGACGGTGCTCACTGCCGCCAGATCACCTCTTTGATCATTCTGAATGGTTTCGAAGGAGAAAAGAAGAAAAATCTATCTCATACAGGGGTTCTTGCATATTATTTCTCTATAAAACCGTAGCCCAAACATAGATCAGATCCTGTAAAGAAAACTGATTCTATTGTATGTTACAATTACAGGAAAGTAGGACATCTCAAGACAGACTGTCCTGAATTCAAGGAGAAGTGGCCCAGGTGCAAGAATAAGAAGGGAAAAGGTATGGTTAGTACTTGGAGTGATGAAGAAGAAGAAAGTCAAAGCAGCTCCTCTGACGATGAGAAAAAAGAGAGGATTTGCCTAATGGCAAAAAGCGATGATGAGGTAACTTCCCCATTTGATAATTTTACACAAAATGAATGGGAATATGTATATGCTAAAGTCCTTGAAAAATATGAAGACATGCATAGGGAGAATATTTTATTCCCCTTGTTTGTTTTCGTTACAAAATCAAAAAGAAAAATGTTGAACAAGCGTCAGGCATTAAGTGCGCCGCCTCATGAAAAACTCAGTCACAGCTGGCCGAAAGCCTTGCAAATAGTCAAAGTATCTCTTTAGTTCATCTTTGTCCTCCATCGTGCCAATATGAGCCTTGAGTACGGTGGCATGGCGCCTCCATGCCTTTCAAACTTTCTGAAGCCGCCGTCTATCCTCATCGGTTCCTAGGAGACGCCTCGTGATTAAAGCTCCCCTCGAGACGGCCCATGGGATCCGTCTGGGCAACCCCACCTGGCGATGACAGCGATGGGCCTAGTATAGCACCAAGTCCTGAGCACCCACAAGCCATAACTCCCGCTCCTATGTCCATCGAACACTGAATTCCTCGCATTGGTACATCATCAGCACGAACACAAACTGGCCCTCGAGTAGGAAGTTCAGATAATTTCGTCAGTCATCTCTGGTCTTCAACAATGTTGTCTTACATATCACTTGATCTTCGGGACCAAAGATGGCCCTAGCTACATAGAGTGCACTCTTCTCAAAGATTTGGGATGCAATAGTCACCATGTCATCAAAATCAAAGCTCAAGTGGATCTCCATCCACACCTACAGTAGGTAAAGGCTCCCCATGGGGCTTCTGCCCAAGCTCATCTGAGTAAGTCCACAATACAAATGAGTAAGCACCGCCTAGGAGAGGGAGCGCCCCATCCATAAGAGAATAATTGGTCCCACATACTCTCGCCTCAGCACATCCCCAGACCTAGGGAAAAGTAACACCCTGTTGAGGCACAGTGTCAATCCTTGCATCAGTCAGTCTGCATCAGCTGACCTATTCTTCACCTGGCCCAGTATCCATCTAGCTAGGCGGTCGACTAGTATCCCTTGTTGGTCTGTCATCCGCCGAACCTCTCGCTTATCACGTACAATCTGGGCTAGGACTTCCTCCCAGGGAGGGAGGTCGAGCAAGTCGCCTGCATCCCAGTCGCTCCATTGGAAAAGAAAGCCAATCTCTTCCACCAACACCGAGGCCTCGAACTTGGGGAACACAAAAGTATGTGTCTTTGGATGCCATAGCTCGATCAATGCACCTAGACCCTTCCAATTCCACCTCGT
Organism: Amorphophallus titanum; assembly: GCA_024336825.1. NCBI lineage: Eukaryota > Viridiplantae > Streptophyta > Magnoliopsida > Alismatales > Araceae > Amorphophallus > Amorphophallus titanum. Next base: position 1,151,903 of record JANBPO010001167.1, read on the forward strand.
GCTGGTAAAATGCTTAGGCATAATGACTCTGCGCGTGAGATGCCACTGATGCATATATACCCTCATATCGGGCAGGATCACCGCTAGCAAATCATGAAGCCACCCATAGCGGCGGGCATGCCTTACCCCGGAGAAGGCTAGGATAGGCTACACAATAAGAAAAGAAAAGAAAAGAACACAATAATCGAAAGCTAATCTTGAATATCTAAAATTGGTTGCTAACACACACAAGCCATGGCCCTCACCTGACTGTTCTTTACGAGCTCACTCAAATGTCCTTTCATCTCCGAGAGGATGCCGAGCTCGGTGCTCCTGGCCTGATTGGAAGAAGAAGGCACCATCTTGGAGCTCCTCTCTTGATGGTATCAGCTTTCTGCTGCATGAGCCCTTGCTTGGTAGCAAGGGGCACCCTGCCCCGAGTTGTTTATAGCGAAGAGTCGCACCTGTTCTGGACTCCCGTCGCTTACAGGATAAGAACAAGTAGGTGGCCAAGTCATTGGCCGCCCACCCATTCCTAGATGGCCACCAATGTGGCCACTCAACCCTGAAGAAGGCAGGCCCTTTGGCCACCTTGAATTTATGAAAAGGGGGGGCATGGCTCTGTTTGATCAAGTTCATAGTTTAACTATCAAATGTTGTTTTCATGGTCATTATTTACAATGTATAAACTTGTTTAATGTGTGTTAATGCAGCTGCTGGTACCAAGAATGGCTATCCAAACTTTGCGATGTCGTCATCAAAACCATTGTGTTTTAGGTAGAACGCCAGAGGCTAATAGCTTCGGGTGAATAAACTCCGAGTTCCTCTTTAATAAAAATCGTGAAGGGTTTATGCTCCTTAAGCTATTCGATGGCTGCCTACTACCCAATGTGGGATGATGGACTTCCCAAATTCTTAACCTAGCTTAATAACGAACATGGAATGATGGATCCCCATTAGGTTCCGGACTACGTCTATTACTGAGTACAGGATGACAGACTTCTCGAACTCTTGATCGATCAGTTCGGAGGCAGGCAAATAAACCCTCCGGCTTTGCATTAGATAGATTTTTTCCCCTTTAAACCCATCATGCATCGTATAGGTCCCACCCATGTGCCCGAGGTCAATTCTCAACCCTCAGCTAGATGATTTTGGTGAGTTGAATGACCTCTTACCTAATTTGAGTGCTACATTTGAGGTCCAAGCTTGTTGGATTGCTTTTGCAACAAGATACCCCATGTTCTATCCTAGTCTAGTCTAGCAGTTCTATGGAAACTTAAATATGAGGAATGATCGTCTATATACTGTGGTGAAAGGAGTTGAGTTTACCATTAACCCGGATTTATTTGAGAGAGCCCTAGGAGTTTCAGCTAGGGGCCAAGATATGACTTTTGGTCATGGTCACACTAAGGAGACTTTTATTCTCGTGACCTACAGTGAGTACATACGAGGGGTTAGTAACTTGATCACATTAAATGCCAACTTCTTCTCACCATTGCAGTGGATTATGCATTAGATTTTCACTACTATTATTTATCCTAAAGGTGGTAGCAGGGATGCAGTAATTGAGATGTACAAGTTCCTATTTTACTGTGTTTTGAATGGGATTCCTATCAACATGGGACGCCTTATGACGGATTTGATCAGATCATGCCGTACCCAAAGAAGGCAATCCCTACCTTATGCTTCACAATTGACTAGGGTATTTCTTCATGTTGGAGTTGGTTTGGTTGGGGAAGTTCAGGTTCCCATTCGGCAGGATGATATATACAATAAGCACAAACTCCGTATATCCTTTGGATATGAGTGGGGTCCTGGCGGAGAGTTATATAGAAATGTGGGCATGTATTGAGAAGAATCTGAAAATGAGGAAGAGGAACAAGAGCCACAGCAGCAGCAGGATCAAGATTAAGCCCCGCCTCCAATTCAGGACGAGGAGCAGCCTCCTCCACCACAGTTCTATCATGGAGAGTCATCCACTCAGGGTGCTGGACAACCCTCTTGGGCAGATTATGAGGCTTTTGATAGGCACATTTCTAGATTAGAAACTCATATGGATGCCTTTGGGGAGCAAGTTTCCAACCTTGGGAATCAGATTGGGACATCCTTTGATAGACTTGACACTTTATGAACACCATGACTGGGCGAATGGACACCTTTTCCCATGCCTTGACTAACCTTGCCAACCATATGGCTATTCTTACCACCAGCTATGAGGATACCCACCAGGCCTTCCGTTCCACCAACTATAGTATTCTTACCCTTGAACATCACCAAAGGAATCTGGAGGCCCTTCTTCAATCCATTGCTCGCCACCTTCCTCATGATGGCAATGCTTGTGATGATGATTTTGGCCAAGGGAATGCTAATCCACCTACTCAGTAGCTGTCCTTATGGTCTTTTAGTGTCCAATTGGTCTACTTTTTCTTGTATCCATCCCCTCTTTTGATGATGCCAAAGGGGGAGAAGATGTTCTATTATATAGATTATGTATGAATGTCAGTGCTTGTATGCATGTCTGCCATTTGGCATTTTTGAGTGTCATTTAGTTTAGTCTTTTGCATTGTCAGTTGCATTGTACTTGAGTGTTTTGCATTGACCTACTCATTTGTATTGGCATTTGTACATCAGTTGAGTCTTGCATTGTCCATGTGTCAAGGAGTTAATGTCGATGTCAATGTCTTCAAGTCATGTACTATGTAATGAAACATTAATGAATGAAATGCAATTGGTTGAATGCACTTGGTTGCTTGACATATCTTAGGTACTTTAATTTTACTTCTTTATATGGAATTAGCAAATATGTGTTGGCTTGAATGATATATTTTGAATGGATTCAACTTGCCTTATGGATTACTTTCATTACTAACCCTCCATGGTTCTGTATTTCAAATGGTGTTGGATGAAAGATAGGTCAGCCCGTCCAAAATCCTTCACTATGCGTGAGTGTAAACTCCACCTCGTAGAAGAACCGTGTGGGAAATTGCAAGGATGCAATGTTGTATTCGGTGATGTAAAGGATGCATAAAGGTTCCAAACTTGTTTAATGACATGCCAACACATTTAATGCTCTAGAGTTTTGTCATTATCAAAAAGGAGGAGATTGTTGAGGCTCTCCAGGTGATTTTGATGATAACAAAACCCCGGACATGTTTTCCATCTAATGTCGTGCATACTTGCTCAAGAGCGAACACAAGAATGAAATTAAGGCCAATACTGTCATGACAAATGCTCAAAATGTTTAAATCTTCCAAAATGCATAAATTGAGTCGAATGAACTCCAAATGAATGTCCGAGTCGTTAAAATACAAGGCCTTCTTATCTAGACCACGATGCCTTGGGAAAAGATTGAGAGAAAAAGATAGAAAGTCCGGAGGTTCTGGGGGAGAATAGAAAGGATGGGCGTGATGCCCGAAAAGGATAGTGTAGTAGAGAGAAGAGACCGGAGGTTCCGGAGGAATGGAGTAAGAAGGGGCGCGATGCCCCAGGAGATGGCGAGGGACGCGATGCCCTGAAAGGATAGTGGAAGGGGCGCGATGCCCAGCAAGCAGAGAAAAATCCGAAGGATCCAGAGGAGGAAGATATAAAAGGGCACAATGCCATGGAGAGAGAGAAAAGTCCAGAGGTTCCAGAGGAAGAAGGTAGAATGGAGCACGATGCCCTGGGAGAAAGCTGGAGGGGCCACGATGCCCGAAAAGTATAGGGGGACCTGGAGATCCCGAAGAAAGAGGTGAATAAGAAGGAGAATGTGGAGGATTTAGAGGTTCTGGAAGGCGAAGAAGATGCAGGTTCGAAAACGTGGGGAAGAATAAATGCAAATGCCTGTGAATGTAATGCAATAGATGCATGAAATGCATGAAATGCAATGAATACGGGGGGTGAGAGGATGAGAGCTCCTTCCTCGCCTAATGGGTGGCCCGATCGGTGACAGATAGAAATGTGGATGAAGTAGAATTGAAGGTGGATAGGGTAGCGGGAGGCCCCCTATTATAAGAATGCCCGCCCCTCCTTAGCGGCAAAAGTGTACATCCAAACAGCCCAATGGATAAAGTAAAAGTCCGTGACGAAGCTTCAATAATAACTAACAACTCCCTTGAAGGGTGAAGAGTAACAATGTGAGGAAGTTGACAAGTTAGAATGGTAAGCATCGTGTTGCCCAAGGCTTGTGGTAGATGAAAAGCATCAAATAAAGTGGGCATTCACCCCTTGAACAGAAGAATGGAATTGGCATTGGAGGATTGAAACAAAGGGTGCCCTGCCCGGCCCTTGGACATGGACTTACACAGCATCAAAGTTTGACTTTTTCTTCTGGTGAGCAGCGGCGGAGACTCAACCTCTTCAACCATGCTCGGCACAAAAACACGGATTGACATCCAGCAAATAAACTCTTACATCTTAAATAGCATAGCCGTGGCCAACTCCTTGCCCGGCTCTCTATCATCTTCGGCACAAGAACTTGCAACAATACACCCACTCCGAGTGGTAAAAGAAGGTGAAGCGGAGACGGAAGGCTCCATAGATGGTGGAGGTATAATGGAAGGTGTCGGAGAAAGGGTAAGTGGAAGCAGAGGTTCAAACACGTCGAGTTTCTCCCCTTGCTCGGAAGCGGATGAAGTTGGCTCGAGTGCAAAAAAGGGTGGACCCTACTCAGGATCTGCCATGGGTTTGGGTGAAGTTTTAAGTAGTGGAGTAGCGGTAGTTGGATTAGGGTTTAAAAGGGTAATGGAGGGTTGAGGTGGCGGCAATGGGAGGGTAATTGAAGAAGGTTTGGTGATTGGCTTAGTGGGAGTTTCGGCGGAGGCCGGTGGCATGGAGGTTAATGGTATAGTGCTTAAAGAAGGTATAACGGGAGGTGTAAAAGGAGGAGGTTTAGTGTGTAGAAAACGCCGGATGGGGCGAGAGGTGTTAGGGGTAAGAGAAGACTCATGATACGTCGGTGTGGATGATTGGAGTATCGACCCATCATCGTAACACCAGTAAGTCTCAAAAATGGGGGTTGGATTGGGGACGATGGCTTCGTCTTGAGCAGGGAATTCATCTGGGGGTAGCAGAGGAAGGGGAAAGTGAAGGAAACTCGAAATGGGTGCCTCTTGAGAAATGTCATTACCATGTGCAGTCTCCAATTGTTCATAATCATCCAATTCAAGTGGACACCATGGTGAAGGTGCAATAATGGGTGATGGAGGTGTATGTTGATATGGAGGGTTTTGCGAGTATGCATGTGGAGGCGGAGGCGTAGGGAAATATGAATCAGCAATGTGTATGGAGGGAGGTGAATGCAGAGGCGTAGGTCCAAGTGACAGAGTGGGGTATATAGGTGGCGGGCGGACGGTGTCCACTTGATTATCAAAGCTTGTAAAATCGTCTTGCTCACATATATTGATGATGTCATTATCATCTCTTCTCTCTTTTCAATCCTTGTCCATCTTGGTGATTTTGTTTATGGAAGCATGAAGAGTATTAACTTGAGGAGGAGGAAGAGGTGCTCGCGTGCCTGTAACCCTCTTCAATTTTTCCTCCATTGAAGTGATTTTATCAATGAGAGCTTGTTGGGCTCCAAAGAAGGCCGCATACAGACTGCGCCAGAAATAGGATGAGTGTAGTCTTCGACTGTGTCAAATTTATACTCCCGTAGATGGTTCACCAGCAGACTAGAATGCACAGCTAAACTCTAGAAATGTATGGCACTCAAGGCATTCATGGGGACCATTGTCAGTTGCCCCCTGAGAGAGAATAGCTGGCCCGTGGGCTGATTTGGTTTTGCACTGGCGAACTCGAGCATCCTTGGAAACAAGCTTGATGACTGCAATGCCAGGGGCACAAACTCGGGGAACAAAGTGTACACCTAGGCATTGAAGAAGTGAAAAGGGCCGATGGTCCACAAGTTTCTCGGAAGATGTGAATGATGAAGGTCTCCCAACATCATGTAAATCAAGCACAAGGCGACTGAGCAGAGGGACAGTTTCGCTCCCCATCCCTTAAGGCATGCTAGATATATAGCTTTGGTGTGAATTATAGTTTCGTCACCCTGTGGAAGAGAAAACTCACATAGCCAATATGTTAAATACGTCACACAATGTGTGACGACGTCTACTCCAGTGGGGTTCGGACCACGCCGTTGCCCCTTTTGCAATGATGATGAAAGATGGGCCTTCTATCGAGCATGCTTCTTCAACTTGCTTAGAGCTTCTATAACGGAAGGAAAATCCTTGTACTCCTGATTGCCCCCGAAGAAATACTATAGCCATAAGCCCATCCTCACCAGTTTCCTTTCTTTTCGAGAGTGGTTGCAAGACAAAGAGGTTTCAACAGTGTCACAGTGCGACAAACACAAAGTCTAGTACACTTTCATCAAGTACCGATAAGTATAACTGGTTAGATAGTGGCCCTCCCCATTAGTCTGGTCCTTAGGCCAAACGGGCTAGCACACTTCCTTATAAGGTTCTCCATCTATTGGGAGACTGCTTAATTGAGAGAGACTCCACAGGTCCAGTGAAGTCTCACCTTCCGCTATGTAAAAAGTGTTGAACTCAGGACAGAAGGTCTCTATCATGCTGCAGTAAAGGCCCTTTGAAATAGTGTAGCGGAAGCGTGAAGCATACACGCTATGGTATACCCCGGTGGTCATTAGAATTGGGCCATAGTTCTGAAGCACATAATCTTTAAATTCAAAGGCTCCGACCTGAAACCCTTGAGAATCGGTGGCCTTCAGATTAGCAAACCACCCAATGACGATCTGGTGTTTAAATTGTATCGCCAAACAATCCAACAAGAATAGTTCCTCATGGAACCCCCACTTCAATAGGGCCAAGAATAGACCGAATCATGGCTTCTCCTGGTGCACGTTGTCGGTCAACAAATCCCACTTAGCAGGGGTAAATTCAGGGGCCCTCGTCAACATGCCCTATATCTGAGTCAACTCTGATACCCCAGTGATGGCATCCCACTTCTGGGGTTCTCCGAGGAAGTATATAGGCTCGCCCCTTACTACCAAGTCTGCCATGCTATCTCGGCCTAGGAGGAAACTCTGCTCGGCCACTCGGACTACATGGATGTCCCTCTTTCCCAGAAGATTGAAGGCATGAAGAAAAGAGAGAAGGTGCTTATCCTTCGTAAAGTCAATTTTGTAATCTCGACTGTGGTCAAACTCGAAGTGACTACTATTTGAAAGTGTTAGCCGCCCGGTGTCCATCATGTCGACCTCTGAGTCAGAAGAGTTGGCCACTACTGCAAGGCGATCTCGCCCTTTGTCAAGTTTATTAATGTTTTGCCAGGTCACAACTGGCCTTATTGATCCCCCAGATGGAGCACTGATCTTCTACGCAATTGTGGGGGGAGCTGCGGAAGTCATTGTTATATCTATAACAAAGATAATGAAATCAGAAAAACACTTCTATGGATGGAAGACATTTTCTGAAGAAATTTTGACAGAGTCTTGTAGGCGCCGGAATGGTGGTAGGTGCCACGCGGGATGACGAACTGTGAATCGCATGTGCGCGGGCGTGCCTCTTCCCGAGCTTGTACTGTTACTGCCTACAGTGCACAGATTAGAAATATAGAAATGGTGTGATCGCCAGAGGCTAATACCTGAGCCTCACAGGGGTAGGATGATCGTGAACACCTTAGGAATCGGAGACGGTGGGTTCTTCTGTCCTCGCTCTCGACTGGCCAAGAACAAGGAGCACTGTAAGTCGACGATAAAGTTCCTACAAATTAACCAACAAACAAAGAAGGCAAACCCATTAGACTGTGATAGTGTAGCAACCCTGAATTTGATTCGTAGTTGTCAGCTTGCCACACCTGAGGCATACCGGTGATTGCGTACGTTTTCTTCTCTGTAGACTATACTTTATGGACTGGACTCTGTAGTTACTTTGTTAATTGAAAAAGTAATTTATTTTTTGTTATTTAAATAGTTAACTTTGTAGTTATTTCTGCATTATTTTAGATTTCTATATATCTCTATGACACTAAAATAACCCTTCCGAGCCTTCCGACTCGTGGGTGACGGGACATGATTCGAATGGTATCGGGTAATTTTCGGTATTCGAATCTTGAGTGATTATAGGTTGGCTGCGAGAATTTTACTGTGGTAGGGATACTGGTGGCCCACTTTGTAGCATGATTGTTCAGCCTATCTCCAAAAGTGTGATCATTGTCAGCAGTTCGACCATCTGATTCATTAGTCGGCTTCAATGCTTGTGTTGCTTATGGAGCCTCACCCTTTCACTCGGTGGGGAATTGATATCCTGGGCCCTTTCCCTACGGCCCAGGCACAGAAGAAATTCATCATTGTCGCCATCAATTACTTCACCAAGTGGATCGAAGCAGAGGCTTCCGCGAAGATAATGGAAAGAGTGGTTTAGAGTTTGGTGTGGCGGTTGCTCATATGTCGCTTTGGCATCCCCCGAGTGATAGTGAGTGATAATGGTCGGTAGTTCAATTGTACTTATTTTAAGAATAAGTGTGCTGAGCTACATATTCACAATTACTTCACTTTGGTAGCCCACCAGCAAGCTAATGGTTTGGTCGAGAATGCTAACAAGACCCTGCTCAAGGGCATAAAGACTCGACTGGATAAAGCGAAGGGAAATTGGTTGGAGGAATTGTCTAGTGTACTATAGTCCTACCGCACTACTCCGAGGACCACTACAGGTGAAACCCCATTTCAACTGGTCTATGGCACCGAGGCCGTCATCCCGTTGGAGATCGACAGCTTGTCCCTTCTAGTTTTTTATTTCTAGCCTGAGCTTAATGATGAGAAATTGCTGGAGAATCTTTAGCTAGCAGATGAAGTATCCGAAGCCATAAGAATCAGAGTGACGAAGTACCAGCGATGCATTGCCCATTACTTCAATACTCAGGTTCGGGATCGACAGTTCCTCCCAAGGGATTTAGTCCTAAGAAAGGTCGAGTCCTCTCGACCACTGGAGGCGGTGGGGAAGCTGACCCTGAATTGGGAAGGCCCCTACCGAGTGGTCGAGACGCTCGGTAAAGAGGCTTACAAGCTAGCAACCATGGAAGGTGAACCAGTCCCATGGATATGGAACGCTACGTCACTACGTAAATTTTATTTTTGAGCTTAAGTTTCACTTGTAATTTTGATATCATTCATGCATAAGACTAAATGCGCAGGACATAAATAGAAGTTTTATTGCATTTTTGTGCTTGTTCATACATTGAGGCAATCATGACCCATACAATAAGAGATCGATAGCTCGACATGCGTAGGGCGAGCAACCTCAAACCAAGCCACTGACTCCACCGAGTGTGGAAACTGGCTCAGATAATGAGACTGTAGCCGTGCCCATGCCCATCATCTGGAAAGACAATGCCGAGAAGAAAAAATAAGAAAATATAGAAAAGAAATGCCACGTCCATGCTTACTATCTGGAAAGATGATATGGGCAAGAAGAAACAAGAAAAGGAAAAAAGGAGAAGAAAAGAAAAAGGTGGGGGAAGCCCACCCGGAGAAAGAAGTGGGAGGGGAGGCAGACAAAGTGGAGGCTTCTTCCACGTAACCCAGAGCGGCCTCCTTGAGGTGTCTCGCTCCCCAGCAGGGGATGCAACATAAGGCACGTCTCCGGGGTCCCATTCCCTCTCCCTAGGTGGGCGGCAGAATGTCTGGGGAAGGATCCATCATCTGTCCTCCCTTTTGTTATGTCGTCCACCCTCTTGTCTGCCGTTCTGTTATCTCGAGATGGTCCATCCACTCCGGTGAATTCTGGGGCCTTTGTCTTCGTCTGCAGACTCCATGGCTCTGTCAGAACAGAAGAGGATGAGGAAGAAAGAAGATGGGGGACAAGGGGGCTGGTTGGCACAACTAAGGGATGAGGAGGCCAAAGCCACTCTTCATAGCCTTTTATAGGCAGAAGTTGAGCGGTGCCCCTCCCCTACCTTGGCCCCCCTTGCCTTAACTACCCCATCCCTGAAGAAACGTAAGCGGACTTCGAAAAGCTGCATGCAGATTCTCCAAGGAGAAATTCTTCTTGGATTCGCCCCGTATATAAGGGAGTAAGCAGCTAGTACAACAGTGGTGGCGCCTTGAGACGTGGAGGCGCCTTGTCTCAAGAAGTCGCCTCACGAATAAGCCAGAAAATATCTCCTATCTTCTCGCTCTTCTCGGCCAACAGTGCCAAATCTTCATGGTCGGGAGAAGATAAGTGATAATTCAGGCCCAAGTGGTCCAGGCCCCATCCGTCAGCATATTTGAAGGATATCAGCAGTTGATGGTCCCGAATGGCTCCTAATGAGCCGGTGATAGAAAGCCCTTAAGAACGGAGCAGGGCAAATATCCAGGGGGTATTGGAATACAGGCCTTCCCGCCTATCCTCCTTCCTGATGAAAGTCCTGTATAGATGAAGATGGTTGGCTTCCGAACGCCAATCCCCCACTACCGGAAGGGACTCCTCCACCGGGATGGGAATCACCAGAAGAGCTGTTCGCTCGCTACTGACCCGGCATAGCCCCTGAAGTGTTTTAACGTAGTGATCCTTCTGAATCATCGGCATCTTCGGGTCAGCCTTAGAGGAACCGCGCTTAGCAACCTTCCGCGCCTTTGTATATACTGTCACCTCGACGTTGGACCAAGACTTCAGCTTCTTCAAGTAAGCCAGGTTAATGTCCAGGGCAGGCTCTGACTAAGAATCCAGAAAACGGCGCTTAGCAGCCTGCCAGCAGTTTTTACGGGAGGCCCGGTAGAAGCCTATCTGCTCATTCCACCCCTTAATGATGTCTGGGGTCACTCTAGGTGAACGAGCGGGGGATGGTACCCTGAAGGACATATCTTCCCAGCGGTGGAAGTAATCCCACCATATACGGGCTTCATCCAGTGTCGTCTGGCCAGCCCGATGTCAGTTTGAAAGATTCAACCGGGCTGAAGAAGAATGAATCTGCTGGTCGTACCCAAAATTTTGGCCAAACTGGAAGGGATAGTATGGCTCCAGCCATAGCAAATCGCTCTTTCTAAAGACAAGGATGCTGGGGCCGATGGCCAGTGCCCAATCAACCAGTTCTGGCTCAAAAATTGGCCTTGTGCTCTTGGTGCCAGCAAGCGGATGAATGAACTCCTCCGTCTCGAACAGGCAACATTGCCGCATCTTATTAACATGCGGGCCTGAGCTGGCTGCCAGGCTCCAAAAATGTAAAACTCCTGGGGAGTCCATGGGAACTGTGGTCAACTTGCCCCGGATGGCATAAAGTAGATCTGCCATTGAAGACGGCTCAGCACGGGCAAACTCGATCATCCTCGGCACAGGACGATCAGACTGAAGCAACCAAGGAGCTACCTCAAGAAACAAAGTGCTGACCCAAGTGTTGAAAAAGTGCATCAGACCAACTGTCCATGAATTCATGGGGATACGTGATTTGTGTAAATCCCCCAACATCTTGTAAACCAGGCATAAAGCCACTGGGCACAGGGACAGCTTCATCCCCCAGGCCATCAAACAAGTAGGATAAATAGCCTTCGACGTAATTATTGTCTCATCCCCTTAAGGAAGAGCAAATGAGCAAAGCCAGTAAGTCAGATACGCAGCATAATGCGTGACTGCATCGACTCCTGTAGGGTTCGGGCCCCCTTGTTGCCCTCTCTGTGAGGTGGTGGGGAAGGATGTCTGGCGACATGCCCTCTTCTTTCTCTTCGCCACTGTCGGAGCAACTGTGGGGAAGTCTTCATATTACTGCTCCCCACTGAAGAAATATTGAAGCCACATGCCCATCCGCACGCGCCTCTTCTCCCTGGGCTTCCGCACTTCCCGGGAATCAAGTGTTAAGTGCAGTAGGGTGTGGTATGCCTTCATTAGATAGTGATAGGTGAAGCCTGTGAAATACATGCCTTCGCCATCCATCTGGTCCTTCAGCTAATCAGGAAAGCAAACTTCTTCATACGGCTCCCCGGCTATCGGTAAGCCGCTTAGCTGGGACAGACTCCAAAGATCCAGTAAAGTTTCTCCCTCTATCGTATAGAAAGTATTGTATTCTGGGCAGAAGACTTCGATCATCCTGCAGCACAGTCCTTGGGAGATCAGATACCGATATCGGGAAGCAAATATATTGTGGTATACTCCGGCCTTCACCAAGATCGGGGCGTACTTCTGCAACACATAATCTGTAAATTCAACTGCTCCCAGGCGGAAGGCGTGGGCATCAGTGGCTTTGAGTTCTCTAAACCACCCTACAGAAATTTGGTGCTTAAACCAGACTACCAAGCAGTCCAAAAGTAGGTGCCTCTGATTTACCTGTGATTGAGGGTTCATCAGGGGCTTCATCTGATTCGTCAGGCAGTGGCAGGGCCACCTTATTTTAGTCTTTTGTTGCTAAAATTAACAATACGCACTGCAAATTCTAATTTCTAATGCAATCCCTCAACAAAACCCTACTAACCCTTCGGGGGCCTCATCAGCCTCCTGGGTGGCGACCCCGGTTCATGGTAGCGTTAATTTGATACCTAGTATCGGGTTATCGGTATCATGGGCTCTCAGTTCATAGTGGCAGTAATCTGATACCTAGTATCGTGTTATCGGTATTATGAACTCTGGGACGTTACACAAGATTTCTGACAAAATTTCGGCAGAGTCTCCCCAGCCCGGGAAATTACCAAAAAGAAAGCGGGACTCATCCACCAAGGGAGCGATCCCTAAAAGCGGCCATAGACATTACACAAAGGCCAAACGGGACACCCGGGGGAATAGCTCTGAGGACAAGTCCTACTAGAAGCCTCCCGCGGCCCGGGAAATGGGTTTAAAGACTGAACAAATGACCAACACTCACCCTCTCAAACTCACCGCCCTCACTCGCTCGTTCGCTCGGCGCAGCGGTGGAGAGAAAGTGAAGAGAGAGAAGATTTCTTTGCAAATGAATAGGGGTGAGAGGAAATCAAAGGAAGAAGGCTTTATATAAGCCTCTGCTAATCCGGTGCACCCTGGAGCACGTCGGAATAGCCCTTGCGCAAGTTTGCACGCTGGATTAACCGGCGTCGTGTTACCCCCAGATGCAAGGGCGCGTCATTTTATGCTACATCGTCCAAACTTCTAACCGCACCAGATTAGCATCCGAGTCGGGACTAAGGGCCATTTTGAGCTTTCATCAGCAAAGAAGACCAATCCAGACGAAGCTCATCCATCGATCCTGCTACTCTCATGCCTTGCTCGCAGCACCCACGGTTGGGGGGCATTTGTTGCCACTCAAAATATGATCGTTGGCGACCAAGCCGCAAAGATGAATGATACGACTCGCTAAAGCACAGAAGCCGATGAAGATCAACATATCGAAGACTTCTCAAGCTGCCAGAGCCCCAAGTCGCCTGGAATGAACGCCGGGGACTTCACCTGAAGAGAATCGAGATGAACTCACAACCAATCGACAGTGTGACCAAGCCTGCCCAATGATCCGGCATCGACTTCGTCGTGCCGCATACACTACACCCATCGCCCGACCAACGGCGATGGTCTACCTAGTGGCCCGCCACCTGAATTAGAGATTCTCCTGAGGATGAAGAACACCATCGGCCCTTCACAACAAGGAACTGGAGGCTCTGTCAGTAGAAGACCCCGATTACCTGACACGGGTATGGCTTCTTACTACATTGGGTCCATTAGCAGCAAAATGATTGCCCAGCCAATGCGGAATCATTCCGGATGTCATGGCATCCTGCAAGGGAGCTTCGAGCCTGAGTCAGGCCGAGCCGGAAGCATGGATAATAGTGCCGAAGGGAGTATCAACAGAAAACCCACGTGCTCGAGCCGAACACATACGAAGTTCTGATTAAGGCTATACGCCATGCCCAGAGCTTTGTCAAAGCCCTGCCAAGGTTTTCCAAGGACCGCGGCGAGAGAAATGGTCAATGGTGACCCTTGGAATCATTCTCGGACCCACCGATTATCTGGCATCGAGCGACCAAGCTTGTACGGTGCAACCCTCGGCCCGGTGCCACCAATTCCGGAGTGCAAAGGCCCATGGAAGACTCTCCCCGGCGCCACCAATTCTGACGCGCACACCCTGGAGGCCGCTTCAGGGTGCCATTTTAGCCTATACCTACGGCTCCCACGCTGTTTTAGGCCCTTTCCCCTATGCGTTTCACGTCGGTTTCGATCCGATCCGCGTCATCGCGCCATTTTAACTCTTTCCTTGCCCTCAAGGTGATTCTTAGTTTCAATAATGAAACCAATTAAGCTCGATTGTCAATAAATCGAATGAAGTGATTTGCTTAAGCCTAATTCAGTTATTTACATGGGATTATTGCCTTGCTGCATGCTTGAACATATATATCATGTTAACGCATACCTGACTGCATGGACCCCCAGTATATCAAATGACATTAGTGGAAAGCTGGGTTACGCCCGACGAGAAACTTCTGCTATGTTCTCCGCCACGTACCGAGGGTTTCGATCTAATAAACCTTGCATGGTAGATCAAAACGTCCAGCATGCCTGCATCACGTGCATCGACTTCATGTTTTCTGAATTTTTCTTCATTTTCTTCAGCAGATTTTTTGAGAGATTCATTTTCAGATTTCAGCTTGTTTAGTTTTGAAATAACACATTCAAGATCTTCCAACACCTTTTCATTTTGAACTGAATTATTGACAATAAGCTGATCATCATTAGTTGAGTTAACTTTTTCTTCTAGTTTAGAAATCTCATTAGCAAGCTCTTGATTTTCATTTTTTCATGATCCAATTTGTTTCTTAAGCATTTGGATATCAGTCAAACAAGCATCATGAGATTGTTTCAACTCCAAACACTTTTCACATGAAGAGTTTGAGCTATTCAGACAAATTATCTTTTTCAATTGTTTGTTTTATTTTCTTAACTTTTCATATGTTTCTATCAATTCAGCATTGGCATCCTCCCAATCATCAATAGTATAGTTCTCGAAGGGATTTACCTTACTGTCATCCTCACTCTCGTGACTGCTATGATTACTCCCATTTGCCATCATGCAGTTGTCCTCACTTCTCCCGAGGGTTATCTTTAGTTTGTCAAGGATGTCTTTAGCATACCTGCAATCATGAAGACATGAGTGGAAGGCCTTGTTAGTAATAGCTTTCATAAAATCCAAAGCCTTTTGATTTTCATCACACATCGATCTATGACTGTCAGTCCATTTGGACTTATTCTTTGGTAGTTTGTGTGGACCATGTGCAATGAGCTTCCATAGATCAAGATCAACAGACTTGTCAAACATATGCAAGTTATTAAGCCACAAGTAAAAATCAGTACCATCAAAAACCGGTGGATGAGCCATGGATATAATCAACAAACAAATTCAAATATATAAGCGATGACCAGAGGTGTACCACAAAACTGTGGGATCTACTACAGATTGTTGAATCCGGAGAACCAATAACATGCTCTGATACTAATTGTTAGAATAGGTGGTACACAGAAATAGATCCAGTTGGGGGGGGTGAATGGATCTTTTTGGAAATTTCATTCAATAAAACACAAACCCCACTCTAAGAGGCAAATGAAAAGCTGCTTCACAGAAGACACTTAGAGATGAAAGCTTCTACTGGACTAGTGGACAAGCGTTTCTAAAGTTAACACTAAATTAGCAACAAACAAGATATATGGCTCACATTCCAGGGATGCTCAATCTGGAGAATAGCCTAAGAGAGTGTTTGTATTAGACACTCGGGCCAACACGGAGCACAGAGGAGCAGATCAAAGATGAGCTAGCTGCAAGCTGATAGTGATGGAGTTCAGCCTGACAATACAGCCAATAAACCAATTAACCACGCAATCAAAAGATCTTGTGAAGGGGGAAGAAGAAAATGAACAATCACACGAAAGCAAACGACTCCTCACAGGATTTTTAGGTTGTTCGGCCAGACACCAGTCCGCCTACATCAACCCCTCACCCCAAATCAGAGTGAGGCTTCCCTTGTAAATGTAAGAAGCAGACTCAGTCTGCAAACAATGGCTATCCAACAGCTTGATGACCTGTGGCATACAAAACCCTCGACCTGATCTTGCTACCAACAAGATCAACACCCTATCTCTGCTACACCACAGAGCTAGAACCGAAGGTCCAACCTCCCTTCCTCCAAACTAGAGGGGAAACAGAGAGATAGCTCCCTTCTCCTGAATCCTCAGGAGGAACTTGTAAATAACACCTAGTCACTCACAGCTGGAGACCAAGTCTCCCTTCTCCTGAACACACAGGAGGAACCTGAACTCCAAACAGAGTATCAAAAGAGTAACAAGGAAAACAAGAACCAGCAACAAAAGAAAAATAAAAAAACTGATGGAGACTCGAGACAAATATAGCTCACACAGGAGCAATACTGAACCAGGAACAGACAACCATAGATCAACGTTTTTAACTAGCTGCTCACTCTTTCTTCTTCTCACGATAGCTCCCTCACAATAGATAGCCACAGATCTGCATTTTTAACTAGCTGCTCACTCTTTCTTCTTCTCACGATAGCTCCCTCACTTTTTTTCTTCTCCTTTTTCAGCTCTCACTCTCTATCTTCATCCTTCCTCTCTTTTCTTCTTAGCTCTCTTCTCTTCTTCTCAGACTCTAGCTCCTACTCCACAATTCTTCTCTGACGGCACATCTTGTTTCTCTTGCTATTCTCAATAGATTTCAGTGGCTTCCTGCACTTTTCTCCATGGCCAAGGCTGGCTTCCCGCTTTTTCATCCACAGCCAAGGCTGCCTTTTCATAGGGACAGAGCCTCCGTAAGAGAGAGGCAGAAAAGCCTGGTGAAGACCCATTGGTCCACGTGGCAAATGGAGTGTTCTTGTTCTGCAAGCTTCTAAAATCCACGTGCCATCCTTTCTTGGATCTCGTGCCATGTGAACATTGTAGCAAAAATTGGTCGAACTCATCTACCATCTTTCAACCATTCCTGGGAACACATGCCATTCATCTTGGATCACGTGCCCAGCATTAGATAGAGCTCATGTGCTTGGCTTCATCTTGTCAGTTAGAAGAGAGGCATTTCGTCAAATGCCTTATGGTCAGAGTTTATACTTAGTCAAAAGTCAGATAGAAAACATATGCTCAGACCAATGATATGAATGTTCATGAGAATGCCTTAAGAGAGTTGACAAAGATGCTCAAACTTGAAAATATGCTCAGACCTATATGTGCGCAGACTTGAAAATGTGCATGGACTTAGACATATGCATAGACAAGAAATCATCATGTGCATAGACCTTAAATTCCCTAATATGCACAGACCCAAAACATGCTCAGACTCTCAATGCATATGCTTAGACCCAGTGCAACATGTGCTCCGGCTTTAACTAAGCATTTTATGCATGTGCCAGACCCAAAACATGCTCAGACTCTCAATGCATATGCTTAGACCTGGTGCAACAAGTGCTCCGACTTTAACTAAGCCTTTTATGCATGTGCTCAGACTTGCATGAATATGTTCTGGCCATTAAAATTCATCTGTGCTGACTTAAATGCATGTGCTCAGACCTTATGCATGCATGTGCATAGACCGTACTCAGTAGACAATGTATGGACCAAAACAGGTGTGCAGACCCTGTATATGCACAAGGCACAATGTGCATAAACACTAGAAGATGCGTAGACCTATGTGCGTAGACCACACCATGCATATTGAGAAATATGCATCGATTTTGGTGTGCCCGAAGCAAGATGTGCTTCGACTTCAGGATGCACAAGCAGAATGTGAATCGACCTTAAAATGCATGAAGTAAAATATGCTTTGACCTTAATATGCACACTGAAGAATATGCATCGACCTTAATATGAACAATGTAGAAAACATGCATCGACCTTATATGCATTTCTATAGAAACGTATATCGACCTTGTATGTAGTTTAGAAAACATGCATCGACCTTTTATGCACTGCTACAGTAACATGCATCGACCTTGTATGTAGTTTAGAAAGCATGTATCGACCTTGTATGTAGTTTAGAAAACATGCATCGACCATGTATGCAAGTTGAACAAAATGTGCACCGACCAGTATGAAGGTGTGAATAGGATATGACCTTCATTTGCTATGAATAGTGATGTGCATCGACCTTATGTGCATGTGTTCTACACTAGCGTCGACCTTACTATGCAAGGACTAGAACATGCATCGACCTTTATGCAGTGAACAATAATATGGATCGACCTGATGTGCTTGTAAATAGTGACATGCATCGACCTTATGTGCATGTGAACAGTAACATGCATCGACCTTATGTACAGGGTGAAAATGTACATGGACCCGATTATGCATGATAGCTTGTATGCATCGACCTTTATGCAATGGGATGAACATGCGCATTGACCCTGGTATGAAAATGCTTGGACCACGTGCTCTGACTTTGAGTATGCTTGGACTAGTAAAACATGTTTGTGTAGACAACATGTTTTGTGATATGACTGTGCATGCAACCCATTTGATTAAATGACTATAATGCTTAAATGTGCATAGATGTACTTTAAAAGTACTCCATGGAGTCTGACATCATCAAGGTCAAATTAAAGTCACATCAAAATCACATCATCAAGTCAATAAACACATCAATGCAACACAAACTCATATGACATTAAGCACAGCATCAAGACAACACAAACATGACAACATAAACACATATGACATTATGCACATTGACTCATAATGTTTAACATCGTCAAAACCTCAGGATTACAACATAGACCAGGGTCGATGCACATCATGCCAGCACAAGTGAAGGTCGATGCACATTATGCCAGGGCTAAGGGTAGGTCGATGCACATTGTGCCGGGGCTAAGGGAAGGTCGATGCACATTGTGCCTTCAACATTACAAGGTCTGTGCACTTTCTACTTTCAGCATTACAAGATCTGTGCACATTTTGCCTTCAACATTGCAAGGTCAGTGCACATTTTGCCTTCAGCATTACAAGGTCTATGCACATTTTGCCTTCAGCATTACAAAGTCTGTGCACATTCTACTTTCAGCATTACAAGGTCTGTGCACACTTTGCCTTCAGCATTATAATATTTGTGCACATTTTGCTTTCAGCATTACAAGGTCTATGCACATTTTGCCTTCGGCATTACAAGGTCTGTGCACATTCTGCTTTCAACATAATAAGGTCTATGCATGTTCTGCATTAAGCATTACAAGGTCTATGCACATGGGAACTCTAAGGTCAACCATACCAAATCAGGTCGATGCATCTATGCATGGAAGTGTATAACACTAGTGACAGGTCGATGTATCTTTGCCCAATGTTGGGGACAGGTCAACCTGTTCAAGGGACATGACTCTTCCTTTCTTTTTATTGCAACTGGCCATACAGGAGCTCATTTTGACCCGGGGAACTGGATTTCCATGTGTTTTGCCTCTCCCTACTTCATTTTTTTTTGTTCATCATTGCTTAGGCAATTTTATGAGGTTCAGATAGAGGGAGCTACCTTATGTATATTTATGCTATGCCTACTGACGAATGCTTGCACGCTTGAATAAAGAAATGAATACTAATTAAAGAAAAAAAAACTCTCAATCATGGCTCCTGCCACCTACTTTCCCAGTTCTGGCTCGGACAGCCCAATCCTGGCCCTTACGGCCTGCCGCCTGCCCTTGTGACTTGTTAATCTCCCCGATTTTGGGCTCTCGCACCCCGCTTCCCCAACCTTTGGCCTTTGTAGCCTGCTTTCCCCGCTTCGACACCTTACAGCCCGCTTCCCAATCTTTAGTTTTATAGCTTGCTTCCCTAGCCTCTGGCTTTTTGTAGCCTGCTGCCCAACCTCTGGCTTTCATAGCCTGCTTCCCAATTTTGGCTCCCGTAGCCTGCTTCCCAATTTCGACTATCGCAGCCCGCTTTCTCGATTTTGGCCTTCACGACCCGCTTCTCAATCTTTGACTATTGTAGCTTGCTTCCCCAGCCTCTGGCTTTTGTGACCTGCTACCTGACCTCTAGCTTTTATAGCCTGCTTCCTCAACCTTTGGCCCTCATGGCCTACCTCCTGCCCTCACGGCTCGCTAATCTCCTAATCTCGACTCTCGTGGCCTACTTCCCCAACTTCGCCTTGCAGCCTGCTTCCCCAACATTCTGGCCTTTGTAGCCCCCTTCCCTTTGGCCCCCATGGCCCGCCTCTCGATTGCGGCTTTCGCAGTCCACTTTCCTTAATTCTACCTCTCGTAGCTTGCTCCCCTTCGGCTCATGCAGCCTACTTCCCGATTTTAGCTTCCGCAGTCGGCCTCCCGATTGTGGCTCTCCTAGTCCGCTTCCTCAATTTGGGCTCTCACGACATGTTCCCCAATTTTGGCTTTTATAGCCAGCTTCTCGATTGCGGCCCTCGTAGTCCACTTCCCCGATTCATACTTTCCCGGGTTCAGACCTTTCGTCTGACTAGAAGAATAAAAATTTCTCTCCACTCTAGTTTGGGCCTGCCGTCTGGCTAGAGAACTAAGAGTTCTATTCCCCTTTGATTTGGACCTCCCGTCCAGATCATTGACTAAATAAACTCTTCTCTCCGTCCCTCAAGATGGTGACTATTCCCCTTGATTTGGACCTCTCGTCCAGATCATTGACTAAATAAACTCTTCTCTCCGTCCCTCCGGATGGTGACAATTTTCCTTGATTTGGACCTCTCGTCCAGATCATTGACTAGATAAGCTCTTCTCTCCATCCCTCGGGATGGTGACTATTCCCCTTCGATTTAGACCTCTCGTCTAGATCATTGAATCAACAAACTCTTCTCTCTGTCTCCTCAGGCGATGAACATTCCTTTCGAAGGAATAAACCATTCTCTCCGTCCTCGTGGCTCCCCTTCCGACAAATCTGGCTTCTACAGCCCACCTCCCAACATCCTTCGGCTCCTCTAGCTTACTTCCCGGTCCCCGACCCGTGCGGCCCGGTTTCTGGACCTTGACCATCGGCCTTTGAGTTGACAGCTATTCAATTATCAGTTTCTGAGCCGACAGCCATCCAACTATTGGTTCCCATGCCAATGGCTTTTCGACCATCGGCCCTTGAGCTGACAACTTTCTAATTATCGGTGTCCCAGCCGACAGTTATCCAATTACTTGCATGTGAGGGCAAGTGCACCCACGTGCACCACTTGTCGCATCCTTCACCCGCGCTACCTGTGAGTGGGGGGTATTTGTGGACACTAAAAAAATTCTCTCACCCCTTGTTTACGTGCAGGGGAATAAAGAAGAGGAGAAAAGAGACGAGAATGTGAAAATAAGACGAGAAGAAAAAGAAACACCCAAGTTGCCCTTCCAACGGCACGCCTTCAGCCCCTTGGCCGGCACACTCCCTGTGTGTCACACCATGGAGGCCCTCTCGTGGCACGCCCTGCAGGCCGTCCAGCGGCACGCCTTCAAACGCTTTCCAGTGGCACAGCCCGCCCACAATGCCCTCTAGTGGCACACTCCTGTTAAAGCCCCACTGTCTCTCTCTCCCTCACCATCTCTCCCTCCGTCTCTCTCTCTCCCTCTGTCTCTCTCTTGCTCCCACCGTCTTTCTCTCTCTCACCCCCACCGTCTCTCCCTCTGTCTCTCCCTCACCGTCTCCCCCTCATCATCTCTCCCACCCTCTCTCTCTCTCTCTTTCCCACCATCTCTCTCTCTCTTGCTCCCACCGTCTCTCTCTCTCTCTCTCTCTCTCTCTCTCGCGAAGAACTTTGGATGCACTTCTTGTCATGGAAACAATAGCTAGAAGGAACCAAACAGCACTTCCTCCTGGCATGCTTGTTTCTGATCACAAAATGGAACATGAGGAAGATCCAAATGCTTCTGAAGATACTCATCTGATCGCTATATCAAAATATGAACTCTCTGTTGGGAAGACGATAGAACCCAAGATGGGGGGCATTAGTGCAGTTTCTATGCTGTTATCACAAAAGTTCATCAAATCAACCCTTCTACTTTGGGTTGTATTCTTTGGAAATGCATTTTCATACTATGGCATTGTCTTGTTGACCTCTGAATTAAGCAATAAAAATTCAAAATGCAGATCAGAAAAGGCATTTCAATCATATAACTCCAAGGATGCTAGCCTTTATGCAGATGTTTTCATCTCTAGTCTTGCAGGTATGAGTGGTGACTTCAGAAATGCTTTTTATGCTTCTTAATGTATGCATGACTCTGGGGACAATCTATTCCTCTTAGAGGGTATTACTCTGACATGAAGTTTCTTTCCAGAGATCCCTGGGCTCATATTGTCTGCTGTTATTGTGGACAAAGTTGGTCGCAAGCTGTCAATGTCTGCTATGTTTTTCCTGAGCTGCGTATTACTTTTTCCACTTATATTTCACCAGAGTGAATTAGTAACAACTGCGCTTCTTTTTGGTGCTCGGATATGCATCACTGGAACCTTTACCATTGTATACATATATGCTCCGGAGGTTAGTATGACCCTTGTGTTTCTTTGCCCCTGTTGCTGTTTTCTTTTAGGTGGAAGGATAAGAATGATTTTACATATACAAAGATAAAACAAACACAATGAGTAGAGATATGGACTCACAAAGGTAGATATCTGCATTAGTCTCCACACATATCATTGAAGAATTGAAGCATGTGAGTTCAGCTGGCAATCAGCAGATATTGTCGTGCATATCTTTTTGGAAGTCATTGATAATGATCCACCAGTCATCTTCATATAACTTTTCCACGATTGGATGACCGTTATTTACAAACTGTACTGAGGCACGTGCTGAAGACACTTGAAATGTTTCTGTAGTTTACCTACTGATCAATTGATGCTGCATGTTACCTCACTTTGTTTCTTTGTTTTGGATCGCCTGGTTTGGTTTTGTTCATCTTCTCCCTAGTCCCGTGTTGTATTCTTTAGGATCTAATGGTGCATTTTGCCTCTGGGTGTGCTATCCTTTGTTATTTGATCTTTGCCTTTTATGCTCAAGGAAGAACCTTGTAGTGTTTACCATCCTATTTGTCTCATGCTTCTGCCTGCCAAGCTACTTCAAGATAATTGTTGTTCAAACAGGCACTAGGCACCTCTTTTATTCATGCAAGTACTCTACGAGGATTTTGTTCTTGCTCATGGTAGCTTCACTGTTGGGAGTCTTGTTTTCTACTTCAAAAGATTTCACGTCGTCACGCACACACACACACACACACGCAAAAAGAAGAAGAAGAAGAAGAAGAGAGTTTTGGCATCCTCGGATATCATCCATATCCTAACAATATGCTTGTTCTGCATCTTTTTGCTTATGCCCAGATATATCCCACCTCAGTCAGGACAACGGGTGTTGGAATTGCAAGTTCGGTGGGGAGAGTTGGTGGTATCACATGTCCACTGGTGGCAGTCAGTTTAGTGGCTGGTTGCCACCAGACTCTTGCCATCCTACTCTTTGAATCTGTTGTGCTGCTCTCAGGGATTGCCGTGTTGTTGTTCCCGCTGGAGACCAGTGGCCGTGAGTTGGCCGACAATGTATACTAGCATTCATGATTCATGCCATGGATACTGTCAACTCCAGCTTTGTCTTCAATCTAGTAAAATTCATCATACTGTGGAGGACACGCCTGCTGGCATGCTGGGTTCATGGATCACACTGACTGAACTAACCGACTAAAATGTTTTGCGGACTACAGAGCAGGTAGCCGGCATGGGGGACAACTGAGAAGAGAATAATCTTGCCAAGTTGGTGTACTTGATGGAGATCCAAACGGCTAGCTGATTGTATTACTACCATTGACATGTAAAGATTTCTAGGCTTTTGTAGCCACTTTGAAACAGATGTACCATCCGTTCCAGCGGCTGCCTTGTAATGGGAAGCCCGGAAGGGGGGTGGTAGGGGGGCTGGGATGGTAGACATTCATAAGCACTCTCCTCTTGTCCAACCATGACTGGTTGGGCCTTAGTCCCATTTTTTCCCGATACCTAGGTACTTGACTCAAATAAAAAGAAAAATTACATAATTATGACTCAAGAAAATATGAAAATTACATGCCATGACTCAGAAAAAGGTGGCAAACATTATGAAGCATAGCCGAAGAGCAACGGGACCCTCGAAAAATGAGGAGTGGTAGGAGATGTCCCCATCACTCCACTCACCTGAGCACAACTCTTGACCAGAGCATCTGCTCTATCGCCTCAAACCACAATCTCGACGCCTCAAGGGCTGGCTAAACCTCAAGCTAGGGTGGCCAAAATGACAATAACACCTCCGGAGCACACCCATGGCCACCTAACCACAAACAATCCGCACCAGCCACCTGACCTTGCTGTAAATTCCGCGAACGTAGCATCGCAGTGGCACACCTGTCGGCAACCTTTGCTCGACTCAGCACAATCGAGACCACCACCAACGCGGAAGATAGCTCTCTATCTCATTCCTTAAGTCCCACATTAGCACTCTTATGACAACAGTAACCGCCTTCATAGTGCTACGCCACCCACTCAAGCTCTTACGCAAGAAGCAAAGCAAAAATCAAGCACAAAATCCTATGCCAGCTACTGACTGTACTGGGCCTTATGGACTCTGATCACTACAGTATCTTGAATCCCCATGTACATCCACAATCACCACTTTGATACCTCCTGTAATGACCCAAGATCTAGATACTAGGAAAAACCCGATACCATTTGAATCTTGTCCTGCCGCCCATGAGCTGGAGGGCTCGAAAGGGCTAAAAGGTGTGGGTGGAGTACATAGAAATATGAAATAAAGTAGGGACAACAATAATAATAATAATTAAATAATGTAGCTACAATAGAGTCTAGTCCAACTAAGTACAATCTACATGGTAAAGGAACATACCCAACACTGAGTGAACACTCGGCCCAACGAGCTGGCAACTACCAACCTCCGCGCCACACCTCCAATCCTCCTGAAGGGACAGCCGCACCTAAAAAGTAGGGGGTGAGCCTCCTATCGCTGGTTTAGTACGAGTCCCATGGAACCCAAACCGTAAACAACGGCAGTAACAAGTAGCGCAGCAAGAATTGTAACAACAGCGAGAGTAGGAACGACCATGACAATAGCGAGGGGAACAGCCGTAACAGAAACCATAGTGGCCAGTAAAACCTCAGCTTTATGGCTGCTCCTACTACACCAGAAATAGACCCTGATCTCATGGTCGGGGGACCACCGAACTCATAAGAAACCCTAGTGACACTAGCAGATGAAATGCCACGACTCCTCTATCATGTAGGCCTATCCTCACAGAAGAAGGCCCAGCCCATGACCATGTCGTCTGGGAACATGGTCACGACCTCAACGTCGTGAACCCTACATCGTCTGGGGAAAACCCTCGGTAATCCCTACCGAAAACCCAAGATCTCCATATCATAAAGACATACGAGGACAGCCTAAAAACCACATCTGGTAGATGGGAAACCAAATCTCGAGTCACGAGAGTCTCATCACGTGACGGGAGTACTGCCCCCTACACACAAGGCCAGATGCATCCACTAACATTTTAGTCCGTGCCTCAGGTGTCTCCCTCGCCCCTGGCAACAATGAGACACCATACACACACTGAACAACAAGGACTAGCTAGGGTTGCGCTCGTTAGTGTGGGTCTGTCACCCCAGCCACATGTGCACACACAGACTATGCATCCTAAGTCGGGTCCTCTAGCTAGTTTTCCCCCAGCCCCAATTCAGCATGTAAAATGTGGGGCCCTACTGTAACTACCCTAAAAGTCATCTCTCCTGGGTGAAGCTCTGCACCTACTCCCAGGTGGGTAAGCACACGTATGCCTAGGCAGGCTCTAACTAGTGGGGGGGCTACTAAGTAGATGAGTCTCGATAGAAACTAATGAATTACAAACAGGCTTTGCACAAGCCCATCATAATCAACTCAAAAAATAGGTGGCACAATGCCACCAGACTCTGCGCAGTCCACAAGACCTACTAAAGCAATGGTCCTTGAGTCACAAGACTGTCGAAGAGGGTCGGCTCCATGCAGTCAATTTGGCCAATCCCGAGGTCAGAAACCACAATAATATAATTATTAGGGTGGCTCACAACTGCCAACCCTAATCCCTTCCAAAGGGAAGCTAAGAAACCACCCCCAGCCCGGGCGTGGGGAAGACGATCCCGGCCGAACTCGTACTCCCGGTACATCAAATAATAATTATTACAGTAGTGAATATGGCTCAGAGGAGATATAGAATAAGAGTTTTCTTCAGCTCTAGATCTGAGCATTTAATGATCCACATGGCAGAGATCTTACAGTCTACTTCCTCATTGGCTCAGGTCAATTCTCTGCTCTATGTACTTTTCTAGGACCATCTCCCATTGGTTGCCTGCAGAAAGTGGTGTCTCATGACAAGGGACTTTTCCCAAATTTGGACTCTGACATAGCTGCCTCCAAAAAGTTGCTCAAGTATGGTGATGATGGCTGAGTCACATGTTAAACCTTGAACCTTCCTCCAGACCTCAAAATCTATGTTTTTGGAGATTTGTGGTTCATTATTTTATTCTCTGGATGACCTGATGTGTTTGACAGAGATCAACTTAAAGTGCTTCTGGGAGAACCATAGTGTCGACCTATTGTAACTGTGGTGTCAACATTGCTTTACAAAATTCTGTCTTCAACACTTTCTGGAAGCACTGTGGTGTCGACCAGTTGTAACAGTAGTGTTGACACTGCCTTGCAAAAATCCTGTCTACAATGCTTGCTGGCAACACTGTGGTGTCGACCTGCTGTAACTGTAGTGTCGACATTGCCTTGCAACATCCTGTCTACAATGCTTTCTGGAAGCACTGTGGTGTCGACCTGCTGTACTGTAGTGTCGACACTGCCTTAAGAAAACTACTAATATGACAGTTAAGCTGTGAGGTCGGTGTAGTGGCTCCACAAGGTCGACACTTCTTCTTCATTTTTCATGTTTTCAGTCTGGCCACCTACTTTTCAACACCTATCTTGATTTTTGTGCACCCAATTGTCTCGATTTCTATTCACTAGATTTCTTTCACTCTTGGCTGGCACATATTGTGAGTCTTAAATTCATTTGAGCCTTTTACTTGATCTACAATGAGAATATCAAAGTATCATTAGAAAGTCAATGACTCATGGTGTTAGATAGTATCAAAATCATAGAATATCAATGACTCATGGTGTTAGATAGCATCAAAATTGTAGGGACACAACATTCTCCCCCTTTTTAATGATGGCAATATTGTGAGTCATTATATGTCAATATGACCCAATTCAAGTAATTTTAAGACACATGCATAAGGAATTACACATGCAAAGATATGCTCTTCCTTAAAGACTCAACTCCCTTAAGTGACTTAACTACTCTCAACCAGCTCTCCCCCTTTGACATTAGCAAACTCCCTTGAATGACTCATCAACCAGCTCTCCCCCTTTGACATTAGCAAAAAGGAGGGACATATAATCAATAAGAGGAATTTTGGAGAAATACAACCTGATACAAATCAGATGAGTGGAGGAGTGAGGATGCAAGGGGATTCACAATCTGATACAAATTTCATAACATAGAGAGGAAGTATGTTCAAAGTCACCCATTATATGCATCCAATGACATGATCCTGATTTAATTTGCATGATTCAAATCTAATGATATCTGAGTTTGTCAATGGAATTTGCTTGAAAGACATCTACATTCTTGGTTTAATAGAAATGAACCAGATTTGCATGTCAAAGTCATGGTTAACCATTTTTAGTCTTACGCACTCAATTTCAATGACTCCTTCGAGAGTCACACAAACTATTATTGAGGTTAAACTAGCATGAAGTTCTCATGGAATTCCAGAGTTTCAGCAATTTTCCTTTTACCTTTAGCTATCGGGCACATAATTTTCTTTAAGCACAAGAAGATTTTTACGAGCAATTAAGTCAAGTGCAAGCCTTGTATCTTGAGGATACACGTTGTTTAGACGCCAGTATCCCTAGGTACTTACTATGACTGACTGTCATGTCCCAATTTTGAACAGAGATAGCATTGTCACTTTATGACATATCGGACCTCATTTCATTAATGAGGGGACATATTTCTCAGCAAGCTTGCCATTGCTCTACCTTGAATGTTGCTTCAATTTTCTACAGAGTTAACAAAGGTACCTCATGGCACAGCCCACTTTTCTTTGAGGAGAAAGGGCATGGTTTCTCAGTAACCCAGTGTCATTGCTCTGTCACACTTAGCTATTTAGAATTTCAGATTATCATTATGTTTAAAAATAATAGTCAATTTACATGTCTTAACCAAAATAGCCATGAAATTAGAATTTGTAGATTTCAGAAAGAATCATTCAGGGCACAACATGCAAACACTGGTTAAGGTCTATTAAAAGTTGAACACAGCTGATTTCAAGAGGTCATTTATATCAAAACTCAATGACGTCATTAGCTTTTTTTATTGTTGCGAAGTTTTATTTAATTGCATCTTCATTAAATCTAAGACTGCACACAACAAACAACATGCTTATTCCACCTGAGTGACAGGGAAACGAGTCAAAAATAACTTACCAGACTGGCTCCTTACCTGATCAATCATGTCACTCAACATGCCTCTTGCAAATGGTAATTCTTCCAGGGTTTCTGGTTTTAAGCCTTTGAGGAACTGCAAAATGTTAAACACTTGGGAAGCTGGGTTACATTGAAAAGAAATCCAGAAAAATTTAGACCTCTTTATTGATGATGAAATCATCATATTAATTGCATTCACGATCCAATAGTGGTTCTGCCCACTTTCAAAAAAAAATTGCATTCACGATCAGAATTGCTGTGTGCATTTAGAAAGAGGGGGGTTTTGTATGTAGATATTTTGGCTGTCTGAATATCCTAAAAATTCATTTGCCCTCAAAAGTAAAGGAATGTAGCAATTTTAAAATTCACTATGCCCAAAGTTTTGCAAGTCTGGCTTATCATCCATCTCGGGGGTTTTGGTCACTTGATTTTAGTTAGTTCAACAACTATTGAGTATTGACTGTAATTTGTTGATAGATATGTGTTCTTCAGAGATAAACATTTTAACACACGAACCATATATTTGGCATCCTGGTGGCAGTCTTTGGTTTGGACCCAAACCTGAAGAAAATTGGAGATTATTTTTTTCCCTTCTGAGGTATGTGACAGTAAGGTTTGGGTGAAATGTTGAAGGCTTATTCTAACAACTTGCGAAAGTCTCTTGCTCCTCACTGTGAAAGGCTGTGGAAGATTGAAGATCACCCCTATTTCACCAGCCATGCCACTTGCTCCCATTTCTGTCAAAAGCTGAGAAATTCAACGATGTCAGCAATTGCCCGCAGAGAAAAGAAATCTGTAATAGTAATAATTCAATTTAAACTAACATGACTGAAGTTTTCCATCATGCTCCATATCTTTGGGGATTAGAGTTTTCAAATGAGACTAACCTGACTGCACTTATCATTATGGCTGTCTTTTTTTGATTTTAGTTAGTGTGATGGATGCCTACTTTCTTCAAGATTCTTATTTCTAATATTTCATTATCTATTTGTGTACAGTGGAGTTGCTGAAGGTAAATATTGCTTTGTCCTTCAATACTTTAATGTTAGATATACCTTCTCTCTTCCATTTTTGTATGTCAGCACATCCTGCAAGATCATATTTTACATCAGAGCCTTAAAAAAGAACAGGACCATTGTAGTGATTAGGAAGCATGTGCAGATGCAGGTAGAAAAGCACTACCACTTCACCAGAGACAATAATAAAGATGTCTGTTGGGATTTCATTCTGCATAATAATATCAACTTTTGGGAGATAATATTCTGCCTTCATCTCAGAGACCTGTAACGAGTAGAAGGAGATTAAATGCATATTTAACACCGATAAACAATTGGGGATAATGATTTGGGTGAGTAAAATATGATCCAATCTTCATCCTTATTTCTGTTAAGGTACATATTATCATGACCTGTCTCTCTTTTGCTGCTATAGGGAATTGAAAATGTATATAGTTTGGTTTGATCTTCTTGGTAATATAGTTAACATCACGAGCAGGGAATGGATAAGACTTCTTACCAACTGGATTATTATGTCCTCTGAGACTCCTTTGAAGAGATATGCACTTTCTAATATCCTCTGGAAGAAATGCTGCTGAATGCTTGATCTTATTGCCTTGGGAAGGCCCGCAAGAACATCTTCGTGCTGTAACTCCACTGTTTTGAATTTGAGCTGCATGTGGGCCACCATCTCTTCTCTCAGATTATTTGGAAGGCGGCTCTTTCTTGCAAACCGTGAAACTTCACTAATAGTCTCCCTCTGCAATGGGCACCAGTGATAATATCATTTGTTGTATTCCTGCCTTCGATGTGCAGTTGATAGGAGTTTTCTTCGTGTCCCTCAATTTTGCTACTTACGCAAGGTATAGAACACCACACTATCTTTCTTTCTAATGTTATCAAATAATCTGTGTCATCACTGTCGTAAAACAAGGCCATACCTGTTGTCCGCTATTGTAATTCTAGATGCTGCATATCATCTGTCTTTTGCATGTTTCTTAGCTTCCGTAGAGGATACCGAACATAAGCTAGCATACACATTGCAAATAGGCCGGTTAATGGAGCAAATACAAACAGAGATGTGCCTGCCTGTATAGATAATGATACTACATATTTTTACGTCAGGTGCATATTATGAAGTTCATGCGGGTTTTGCATTTGTAGTTATAAAGTCTGTGCATGTTTCTCGTCTTTCAAACGAAGTCCGAGCACTTTCTTTGTTCCATGGCAATTATAAGTCCGTGCATGTTTTTATCCTTGCACGTTTTGCCTATTATCAAGTCCGTGCACTTTTTGCTCTTTCCATATTAAGGTCCGAGCATACACTGTAGCAAAGGCAGTGCCTGTCCATATCAAGTTCGTGCACTTTTTGCTCTTTGCATATTAAGGTCCGAGCATACACTGTAGCAAAGGCAATGGATGTCCATATCAAGTTCGTGCACTTTTTGCTCTTTCCATATTAAGGTCTGAGCATACACTGTAGCAAAGGTAGTGCATGTCCATATAAAGTCTGAGTATAATTGGAGTAAGTCCGTGTACTTTAGTTCTAATGATATAACAGCTCCATGTAGTTTTCTTTCTGTCCATAGTATATTTCTAACTATCCTGAACTGATATTTGTTTCTATTATGATAGATATCCTTTCGTGGAGAATAAGGATGGCACGTGATCCAAAGTTGGAGGATGTGTCAGGATCGTGACACGTGTAGTGCAGTAAGCTGAGATGCTGCCACGAGGTCAAGGTGCTAGGGTAGGAACTCGTGGAGAACACATGCCCTATATCTGCTGTTGCTGCTATAAAAGGAAGACTTCTCCATCTGGAGAAAGGTGATCGTAATTGGAAGAAAGAAGAGTAGAAGAAGCGAGAGCCTATATGATCCAGAGAGAAGAGAAAGAGAAGAGAGCAGAGAGAAGAAGAGAGCTCGAAAGTGAAAGATCAGCATAGAAAATAAGAAGAAGAAGAAAGAAGAAGAGAGAGAGTAGCAAAGAGAAGAAGAGAGAGATCAAAGAGAGGAAGAAGAAGACTGAAGATCTGTGTCAACTGGACCGTGGATCAAATACAGTCCAGTCAGCTCCTTGAGAGCCACAGTTGTTCTTCATTGTTTACAGCTTTCCGTTGCTGTGTCTTTCCCATCGTCTATTTCCTTTTACCCTTCTTTCAAGCTGTTTGTCTGCAGAGCAAGCTGTGAAGCTCAGCGGGTAGAGGTGGATTCCTTTAGACAAGTGAAGCTGTAATCCCTAGCGGGCAGAGGTGGATTTCTCTAGACGGGTCAAGCTGTAATCCCCAGCGGACGGCTAAGCTGTAACGCCCAACGGTTCAAGCTGGGAGTCAGCAGGTGGCTAAGTTGTATTGCCCAGCAGAAGCAAGCGGTGATGCTCCGCTGATGTAGGTAAGCGGTGAGGCCCAACTGTTAAGGTGTGTATCAGCGGAAGCCACATTCTGGTTTGGAGTGTGGGGTGGATGTAGGTCTTCGGACTGAACCACCTAAAAATCTCTTGTGCACTATGATCTGATTGATTTACTTACTTTCGCTAGATGTATGCTTAGGCCGATCAACTTGGTTTCCCAATCTAGCATGTAGTTTATGTGCAGATCATTTACTTGACTTTAGTTTCCTGTGAGTTGAGTGAATTCTGGTCTGGTCATCTGTCTTTCCTGCAGACTTTAGCTATTTAGCTCCTTTGTTACCCACTCACCATTTACTGAGAGCACCCACTTCATTATATTCACTTGCCTAAATTGCTTCCGCTTCTGTGCACTGTTATTGGTTTTAACTGGGCGTGACTAGAAGTTTTAATTGATCGAAAATTTTAGAGGGGATTCATTCAACCCCCCCTTCTGAATCTGTCGCACCTATCCCATCAGTTGGTATCAGAGCGGTTCTCTGTGCATCCATATCCAACGATGTACAGAGGATCCTACTGGTTTAGGTGCTATGTTTGTTACTGACTATTTAGTTCCTATTGAGGATTTTTGGTGCTTGAATCTTGCTGCTTTAGTGTCCTTCATTTCCTCTATCTAATTCAATGCATTTCTCATCCCTTGCACTTGATCAAGTCACTCTTTGATGGCTCATCTATCAATCTACCAAGGAAATGATTTTGATCTATGGCTGCAGAACCTGCGTCAGTATGTAAGGTCAACTGATCCTGACCTTTGGAAGGTAATAATGCAGGGTCCGCACAAATTGTCAAAGAATAAATCCAAATGGACCGAGAAGGATAGATTGAAAATTTTTGCTAATATTAGAGCATTAGATTTGATAAAGGCATCTCTTGACAGAGCTCTAATCTCATGTGTTCTATCATGCAGGTATGCCAAAGAAATTTTGACACATCGGCCTTCATTGCACTCAATCAAATGAGACTCTTATTTATCCTAATTGAGATCACAAGATTGCAGTTTTTTCAAATATTTTTTTACTAATGCTTTTAGTCTTTACGCAGATGACATGGCACATGCAAGAGGGCTCTCTCCTATTTCCACTCATGATTTTTCCAACAATTTAGGATCGAAGAGAACATACGAATCCTTTCAATGCCAATTTTCGCAAGCGGACCTTTCCACCATATTCTCTGAGGTAGGGCTAACGTCTACACGCCATCAGATACGATTATACATATATATATATAAGACGACTTACACGGCATCATTGCGATGGTAGAAAGAAAGCAAAGAATGCAGGGAGCTTTTTTCTTTAAAAAAATGCATATCCAAGAAACTCGTTTCGGAGAAGAGAAAGAACTTCAAATAGAAGTACAATCACCATCACCTAACCGTTGGAGTAAAAAATCACGCGTTGAGCATTAGAAGAAGAAGAAGAAGAAGAATAAGAAGAAGAAGAAGAAGAAGAAGAATAATACAGCACAGTCGTGCGGGGGGTGGTAAGGGAGACCCGGCAGGACCAGCACTGCAGCCCCCTTATCCCCGTTGCCGTCGGAGCGGTGTCGGGTGCTCAGCTTTCGGCAGGGGCCGGGCCCGGGCGAGTGGGGACGGGGGGATGATGCGCTCACCAACGGTCCCCAGCCATCGGCAGGGGAGCAGCAGCGCCAGCCGGCCCTGGAACCATCCGCATCGACCAAGGAAAGATGGACGCGGCGGCGGCCCCCGTTTGCACTCGGATTCTATTAACACCCGCGCCCCCCTTTCTCGATTTTCACATGCAAAGAAAAGTTCAGACAACTCCCGTATATCATGGTGTTATAATTTGACAGCCACCCACCCATGCGTGAAGTGACATCACCTTCTGTGTCCACCTTAGGTTGACCTTTGCGTTTAGCCATACTGTATTTATAAGGATATTTGACCCAAAATCTTAAAAAAAGAACTATTAATAACACTCAATTACAAAAATAAAAAAAAAAAAAACAAAATCTACCAAAATAGAGAAAAATAACAACAAAAAACAACAAAACTCAACAAAACATTG